>CM053026.1:785740841-786012969 GCA_028564925.1 Lithobates sylvaticus
GGGTGTTTTGCTGCACATCAAACTGTGTTACAAACGCACAAAAATGTACCCTGAAAAAACATGTGACACTCCACCACCAAAACCATTCTAGAGCCACCTTGGGGCGTTTGTCACACGTAGGGCAGCGGGGGGTGAATGAGATGTGGGAGGAAGTTTTCAGGCACCATGGATGACCAGAGAAAAGAGGTGAGGGGGAAATAAAAAACATTCATCCATCAAGGTTGTATAGGAGCTTCTATTCTGATGGGACTTCTGTGAGTCGCATTGAAGTTGTATGAAAGTTGGAAGCAATTCACACTGGAGATGGGAGGACAATGAGGTCTCAGCAGTGCGATCCGAGGCTGAAGGTTCTGCAAGTTTATTTAGAAGAGGAAATGTAACAATTGTGCCGCCCCATAAGGATTATAGAGGTCCCGGGACTGAAGGGACAATATGGGAATTATTGGTGTGTTATCATACTGGAAACCTCTCTGTTATAAAATAAACTGTGGCAATGTATGGGTTTAATCACTATCATCCATATCATATTGTTCCTTTTTTCTTTTTCTTGCTCTTTGGTTCTGATAGATTGCTATCTCAGATGATATCCCTTCCAGCTGTTGAGACTGTGTGGGAGAATAGATGGATTGGCTTGGTTTGTGTCTTTCCCGCCCTCATCCTTTCCCGTCCTCTCTCCCTTCCAGTCCTTCCCCCATGGGCTTAATTGCCCCGGTCCAGCGTATACTTTCCCATTTAAACATCTCAAGCTGGGGACCGGCGATGCACAGGGGCGGAACTAGCGGGGTAAGAAGTGCCTACAATAGGCAAGTATGGACACCCAAGGGCGGTGTCACTACTTGACAGTCCGCCCACCTTGGCCTCTGCTGACATCTCGCGCACGCGCCGCAATGACGTCATCACGCGGCACGCTGCCCATACGCCATGAATTATGGGCCTTGTAGGCTCACATGGACTCCGGGCACCCGCGCATGCGCAGAGGCTCTTTTTGTCCGCTGATTGGAGGGCGCCTCACCACGCCCTCCAATCTGGTAGACAGTACTTTAGCCGGCTCCGGCACTCATTAGAGTACCGGACACCGGAGGCGCCTGATGTAGCTGCAGTTCTCTCTAAAAGTAAGTTCCATTGACTCCATTCCTGCTAAACTCATACCTTTTTGCTCAGATTGCAATAGAGATTCTACTACCCATCCTAAATCTACACCATTAATCTTCAATGTTCACAGGTGACTGCTTTCAGCCACATTCACTAACCTTCAACTATCTGTTTGAACCAGTGCAATCTTGTCTGCATTTATATCAGGCCTGTTTGAATGCAGGTATGTCGCCACAGATCCTATTATAATTATTATCACTATATAAACATCTTTTTAGTAAATTTCATTTATTAATCATTACAGGCGCCTCCTTACCATCTCTATTAAACTATGTCCGAGTCCATCCAATTTTAGCTTCTATATTAAAATTAAAGTAAGTATTGAGACACAAGTCCATCATACAGTGATATGTCATACAGTTGCAGATTATTTTACTCCGCAATTGGACAACATTGTATACACCTTCTTTACCCATTAGATAGCAAAATTGAATGTAACATATCTACTAAATTCATTGCCAGGTCTAGTATGTCTCCTGCTTTCTGTTGATTGGCATCCATCAAGCTGCTCCGCCCAGGTGCACTGCCGGCCTCCAGATTGACACCATATTTGGTGCTTCCTGGGTAAGTTGGGGCTGGGAGTGGAGGGTGGCTTATTCCATCTCCCTAACTGGATAGGATGGGCGAATATGTGGGCACACTTCCCTCCCCTTTTCAACCCTCTCCCCCCTCTCGCTCAGCTGTTCGGAAAGTCAGATTTTTGCACTATCAGTAATTATTGTCTGTTATCCATTTTTTGTAGATTTACTATATTCGCTTTGCAGGCCAGCCCTGAAGAAGCCATTATTATGGCGAAACATGTCGGATACTAAAATGGCCTGCACTATCAACTGAGGCTTTCCCTAAGTTGTATTAATGGTTACCCATCTGTGGAAATAATTTATATTGAACCATTTAACTACTGTTAATTTTCAATGTTACTATTCTCTATATCGGGGGCTTTAAGCATTTGTAATGTTTGCCAATGGGCATTTGTGAATGAATCTTACCTTTTTTAAATTATCTCTAAAAAATTACTAATTTTTTCAAATAAGCATTGAATTGTCAACAACCCTTATTTCATTTCCTTCTTGGCACTGCTATAATCCCTATAATCCACCTCCTATTCATATACATCGAATTACTAAAGGGATGAGGTGCTGTATAACGTTCTGGACCCTCTCTGCCATTCTTGCACACGAAGGGACAATAGTGATTGTAGTGTAGCGCCCCTCACTGGGCTACTAGTGTTAGGTAAATGTAGTTTTTGGCCTCCCTGTAATCGGGGGGAGCGGTGATCGTTTGTTAGTGCCTGTTCTAGGTTCTGCTGACATAAATTTGAGGTTAAATATCTGCTACAGAAAAGAGGTTTCCCCCATTCAATGGGACTGTAAAGGCTCAGAGAGGAAACAGATTTATAAACTGAAGTTTTATTATAAAGAATTACATACAAAAGGTAGTAAATATATCAGAAATAGTACACAGTAAAAAGAAGGGGTACACAATGGCACAATGCAAAATCACACAGTATCAGTATTGGTATCTACATGCAGAGGTTGTATAGGCATATCTGACGCGTTTCAGAGTCACTTGGCTCCTCCCTCAGGGATAGCTCTGCAGATAGTGTGGATATAGTAAAGTGACCCCAAACTGTCACACCAGTAAAAACATCAAAGTTGTTCAACTTCCATCACATCCATAACCCCCCCCCCCCCCCATATTCCCACCTGGGTGTGGAGCAGGGGGGAGGGTGGGAGCCTCAACCAAGTGGGGGTCAGTTCAGCGTACACTGAGACCACCTAATGTGGATGTGCCTGTAGTATCCAGATAGGGAGCTGTTCAAGACAGGTGAGAAATACATAGGTGACCACCAATAAACAGAGGTATATAAGACACCAGGGGGCATCTAACACAGCTCTAATTATTGGCCTCCTGCACCATGTCACACCGTACATCTAATGGTCAGCTGGTGCAGATCAACTACTTTCCCCGCATCCCACTGAATTCTGGGATATAGGGGGTGGAGGGACTTTGACCCTGGCAGGAATATTCATGCCTCTTCAGCCAATACATTTTGGAGTATCCCAAAACTTCCCCTCCCCCTATCCCAGTTTTTTAAGCAGATAAACTGCAAAAGGACATTCAAGGCCTGATTTATGACTTGACGGTGGAAATGTGCTGTGCCTGGCTGCTCTGGGCCTATCAGGGAATGCAACTTGGGACTAGACATGTGCAATTCGTTTAGTTCCAATTTCCGAATTCCAACTAATTTTAACAAATTTTAACAAATTTGTTAATTCCGAAATTTCCGAAATTTAAAAATTTCTGAAATTTCCAAAATTTCCAAATTTTCAAATTTCCGAATTTTCAAATTTCCGGAAATTAAACATTTCAGAAATTCAGATATTCATGAATTCGGAAATTTTGGCATTTCGGAAATTTGGGAATTTGAAATTCTGAAATGTAAAATTTTCTGAAATTGGAAATTCTAAATTATGGAAATTCGGAAGTTCGGAAGTTGGGAAATTCGGAAATGGGAAAATTTGAAATTAGGAAATTGTAAAATTCTAAAATTTGGAAATTTTAAAATCCAAAAAATAATAATGAAAATCTGATAATTCAAAAGAAAAAAATATGAAAATTCGAAAACCCGAAAATCTGAAACAATAATTGACTAATAATAACTATTAAATTATAGGTCTTGAAATTTTGTTTCAAATTTGGCTGTTAGTGAACGTAACAAGTACGAATTTATCTGAAGTTATGAATTATCGGAAATAACGAATGTCATATCTGAAAAGAATAGAACCTAACGATCTAATAATAATAAATAACAATAATAATAAAACCTTTTTATTATTATTATTATTTATTATTAATTTGTTCCATTCCATTTGTTTAAATGCGGCAATAGTTATTTCGGATAATTCGTAAATTTGTATTGGTTACGTTTATTAACAGCCAAATTTGAAGGAAATTCCAATACTTATAATTTAATAGTTATTTTTAGTAATTATTTCAAATTTTACAGATTTTCTTTCTTTTTTTTAGATTTTTGAATTTTCAAATTTTTTGAATTCCGAAAATAGCAAAATTGAAAATTAGGAAATTTTAAAATTGTAAAATTTGGAAATTTTAAAATCCGAAAATTTGAATGAAAATATTATAATTTAAAAAAAAAAAACTACGAAAATTTGAAAACCGAAAATCTGAAACAATAATTAACTAATAATAACTATTAAATTATAGGTATTGAAATTTAGTTTCAAATTTGGCTGTTAGTGAACGTAACAAGTATGAATTTATCCAAATTTATGAATTATTGGAAATAACCAATGCCATATCTAAAAGGAATGGATCATAACGATCTAATAATAATAAACAGCAATAATAATAAAACCTTTTTATTATTATTATTATTATTATTATTATTATTATTTTTATTATTAATTTGTTTAGATGCGGCAATCGTTATAAATTTGTATTCCTTACATTCATTAACAGCCAAATTTGAAAGGAAATTCCAATACCTATCATTTTTTTTTTTTTTCCAATACCTATAATTTAATAGTTATTTTTAGTAATTATTTCGAATTTTACAGAATTTATTTATTTTTTTCAGATTTTTGAATTTTCAGATTTTTGAATTTTTGAAATTTTTGAATTTCTGAATTAAAATTTTTGGAATTCGAAAATTTGGAATTCGAAAATTTGAAATTTGGAAAATTCAAAAATGGAAAATTCGAAAAGACCAAATTTTTGGATTTCCGAATTCCAAATTTTTGAATTTTACGAATTTCCAAAAAAAGCAAAAAAAAAAAAAAAAACGAATGAAACCGAACAAATGTTTTGTCAGTGCACATGTCTACCTGGGACCAAGCAGCAGGACCAGTCTCAGGTCTGTGCTATACTAGTAATAGTCCAATCTGTCTGATTGTTATATCTATATCCAATCATTAATCAATATTCCCATATACAGAGCTGAGGATTTCCACTTCCTGAGACTGTATACCCCTCCCCCATCACCTGTCCACACTACCACACCACAATCCCCGCCCCCTCCACGTCATAACCAATAGTAACAAGACTAGCACTGGCTGTATTCATAGTGATAATCATCACAGCCAATCACAGTGAGGGGGAGGAGCAATCACAGATCCATGGATTGGTCGTGTAAAGGAACCTGTGAGGACAGTAATGTAGGAATTCTCATTGTGGATATTAAAGTGTGTGTCTAGAGAAATCCTATTGTTCTAGATTTGGATGGAGTGGGGGAGGATTAGAACCCCTGTCAGGTTTTTACTGCTATCCGGGGCTCCGTTAGAGAGATTTCTCCTCACTTCCTGTCCTGGTGACAACATTTTATCAGACAGGAAATGAGGGAAAATCTACAACAGGGACACAGACAGAAATAAAAGATCTGACAGGGGTTCTAATCCTTCCCCTATTATACTAAAGAAAAAGATTTTTATTTCTGTCTGTGTTGCTGTTGGAGAGTTCCCCTCACTTCCTGTCTGGGGAAATGTTGTCACAGGAACAGGAAGTGAAGATAAATCTCTGTAAAGGAGCCCCAGATAGCAGTAAATACCTGACAGAGGTTCTACTCCTCCCCACTCCATCCAAAGCTGAAAAAAACGTTCTTGTCTATAGATACACAGTGATGGTGGAGACCCCAGGGCCGTCATCCAGATCCTGGCTACACTATGTAGTGTGTCACTGACCCAGAACAAGCATGCAGCCAGTGAAGGCTGAACAATCTGACCTCCTGCATGCTTGTTCCTGGTCAGTGACACACTAGGTAGTGAAGTGAGGTTTAGGATGAAGATGACGGCCCCGGAACCTGCAGCTTTATAAATAAATCACTCATGTTTCCTGTCCTCTGCTTCCTCCTATTGGATGAGTATTCCACCAATCACCAATCAGATCATCCACCTTGTGATGTCTCTGGGCAGATCTCTCACTTCTGATCCCCCCCCCACATATCTTTATACAACCTCCCCCTCCCCCTACCCATACCCCAGCATGGAGGGGCTCAGTGAAGGGGGTGGTGAAGGTGTGGAGATGTCGGATCGGGTCACACAGATCATAAAAGGAGATCCGCCCGGCCTCATAATCCAGATCTATCCTGACTCTCCTACTGGAGACATCGCCGGGTAATGGGGTCTTATTACTGTCATGTCTCACTGAGAGCTGATTATCCCTCCCCCCACCCCCCCTCCAAACTCCAGGACTTCTTATTATATCCAATCCATGACTGACCTCCTCTCCTCTCTATACTGGGGTAACACATCCCAACTCTCCATTCATTTCCCCCGACATCCACTTCCCAGTAATGTCTCCCTGAGGAGAACCTCTGACTGCTCATCACCTGACGATACTGAAACCTCTCTGGTGTTTCTGGGCGATTCTGATGTAATAATGATAAGGATGCAGTTTTCCTGTCATCTGATATATGTAGATCATTACCAGCTGTCCTCACATCCAGTAATATGTCTGTAACCCCCGACACCCCCGATGTTTGCTGTACAGCCCCAATATTTGGTCCTCCAGTCTGGAGGTGTGAGTGTTGTATGGTGGGGGAGGGTTGGGGAGGTCTCCTGGATGGTTGTATGGTGGGGGAGGGTTGGGGGCTTGGCCTGGATGGTTGTATGGTGGGGGAGGGTTGGGGAGGTCCCCTGGATGGTTGTATGGTGGGGGAGGGTTGGGGGCTTGGCCTGGATGGTTCAGCATTGATGTGACCTTTGCCCTTTGTAGTAGAATGTGGATAGACATGTGTGCCTGGACATTTCTCTACATTTACCCCAGACATGATATCAGATAAACCTGTGTGTAATGTGTGTGAGATCCCCCCCACATCCAGATCCCCCCCATCATGGAGGAGTTTATCATGTCTCTCTCTGTCCTCATCATCTCCATCCTCAGTATCACACAAGTCACCTGTGTCTGATTCCTGTAGGACAGTCAGTGGATCCGTCATGTTACACAGCTCCTCAATGTCCCCCATCTTCCTGGACAGCTCCTCCTTCTTTATTTCCAGATCCTGGACCAGATCATTGATTATCACGGAGATCCGCTCTGCCTGCCCGGAGATTTCCCTCAGGACTCTCTTCTCCAGGTCTTCCAGACGTCTCCTGAGGTCTCTGAACAGGGCAGTGACTCTCTCTGTTTCATCATCTGCTTTTCCTTGTACTTTCCTCCTGTGTTCCTGCAGACTCTGGACTCTTTTCACCATCTCCTCTCTCTCTGTCATCAGTTTCTGCAGAACATTCCTCAGTTTCTTCTTCTTCATCTCAGAGGCCTCATCCAGATTCTCCACCTGGTGTCCCCGATGTTCTCCATCCAGCCTACAGGACACACAGATACAGGTGGAGTCCTCAGTGCAGTAATACTCCAGGATCTTCTTATGGACGGAGCATTTCCTGTTCTCCAGGGAAGTGGTGGGGTCACATAAGACGTGTTCTGGTGACTTGCTGTGGACTCTCAGGTGATTGTCACACAGAGAAGCTTCACAATGCAGACAGGATATCACAGCAGGTACAGGAGTGTGAATACAGTAAGTACAGAAGACCCCGGACTCCTCCTGATCTGGATGGGTGGACAGGAAATTCTCCACTATGTTCCGTAGTGTTATGTTCCTGTGCAGTGCAGGCCGATCCTGGAACTCTTCTCTACATTCAGGACAGGAATAACCTCCAGACCCCTCCTGTGTATCCAACACACGACCAATACAGTCCCGGCAGAAGTTATGTCCACATTTCAGGTTTACAGGATCTGTATAAATGTTCAGACAGACGGAACATTCCAGCTCCTTCCTCAGATCTGCAGACGCCATCGCTGAGAGCAGAAGAGAGAAATGACACTGAACGTCTCTGACACTCCCTAACCAGCTCTGTACATTCCTACACAGGGCGGGGCTGACACTGAGACACGTAGATCGCTTCTCGGCCTTTTGGCTAAGATCAAGTGTAGTATCGACTATAGCCCTTAGGGGTGTCTAGGCTTCAGTGCTAGGACGTTGAGAACGACTTGCATCTAACCAAGCCAATTGGTCCTTGTGGGGTACCCTCTGTTCTGCCTTGTAGGATCGTTGATTCAGTTCAGCTTCACCTACCTGCTGCTATCGGACAGAGGCTTAGCCCCCACAAGGAACGGGATTGCGGTCTTCCCTTCTCCCCCCTCCTCCTCCGCATTACTGCCTCCGGGCAGTAGATGCAAGAAGCCTTTTTAAAGGCTTAAGAGCGAAGACTTCGAGAATCCAGAAGGAGGCCGCCCGAAACACCTGAAGCGACCTCCTCGGCCTTGAAGATGGGGAAGATTGTACAGAAGACCGGAAAAGCCAAGACAAAGAAGAAGAACCACGCTCCAGCCACTTCCTCCAGAGACCAGGGAAATGCCGCTGCCTCAACCCCTGCCTCTACCTCGGCCGGCACCAGTCGACCGAGACCAGCCAAGCCGTACCTGTCCGCCGACGGGCTCCCAGCTCTGGAGCCCTGGATGAAGCAGACGGTCGTGCTCCGGCTGAAAGAGGTGGACGGAAGAGTCCCGGACATGACCCCGGAGATCTTCGGAAGGAAGATGATACTGGAGCAGGGGTTCAGCAAAGCGGAGACGCTGTCAGTCCAGGCGTTCATGGGAGGTATATTCTACATAACCTTCATTTCGTTCCAGGTCTGCAGACGTTACTGGCTACAGGTGAAGTCCAGTGGCCCGGATTCCCCTTTTCGTAAGTTCACAGCGAACTGCCCCATTACACGGGACGAGAAGTGGGTGACGGTGGCCATGAGGAGTCCCCATACTAACCCGAAAGACATAGTCACGTATCTCCAGAGGTTCTGCACCGTGTTGAAGGACCCGGTCCGAATACTCGATGCCAACGGCTTCTGGATAGGTAAGTGGTCTATGCTCTGTAAGCTGTGGAAGGAAGAAACTACGGGGGACCTGGAGCACCTTCAACCGTGCTTCTCCCTGGGAACAACCGCAGGGGTCCTGTTCTATCCCGGCATGCCCAACAACTGTCACAGATGTGGGCATCCCGGGCACCAGAGCAGGGCCTGTACAGAAACCTCTTGCAGGTACTGTAGGGTTGCAGGCCATGAGACCAAGGATTGTCCGAGGTCCAAAACCTGCAACCTCTGTGGTTCAGCAGGGCACGTCTTCGTGCACTGCCCCAAGAGGAACCGGAGCTACGCTGGCGTCCTGAGCCAGGGCAAACCAGCCGTCAGCACCGGAAGGAACCCTGAGGTGATGAGGACACAGGGGCCCCGAAAGGCCCCAGGTAAGTCCACCCCGGCCCCAGTCACAGCCACGGCCCCTGCCCCAGTCACTGCCACGGCCCCTGCCCCAGTCACTGCCACGGCCCCTGCCCCAGTCACAGCCACGGCCCCTGCCCCAGTCACAGCCACGGCCCCTGCCCCAGTCACAGCCACGGCCCCTGCCCCAGTCACAGCCACGGCCCCTGCCCCAGTCACAGCCACGGCCCCTGCCCCAGTCACAGCCACGGCCCCTGCCCCAACCTCCAACACACCCCCACCCACCCCCTCTGTGTTGGAGGAGACCCTCCCCCCCCCCCCCTCCCATCCACCCCCGACCTCTCCTCCCTGGAGGAGTTCCCCATCCTCCCCCCTCCCACCCCCCCCTTCCACCATGGGCCCAAGAGGCAACCGGAAACGGAACCTTGAGAGCCCAGGGTCGGAAGAAGAACCCGCCACCTCCACCAAACGGCTCAACGGGATCCAGCGCGACAGCGATGGACCCGAAGCAATGGTGGAGGACCTCGAGTCAGAGGGGGAAGAGGAGGAAGTCATGGCCAACACTGTGCCCGACTTCACCCACAACCCCACCCAAGACGAGATGATGGAGGAAGCCCTGGAGATTCTGGGCATAACCCAGAACACAGAAGAAGGGAAAGCAGTGGAGGAATCACCCCCCCTCTCCGGGGAGGTAAGTTCAGCCTCTTGCTAACTGGACCCCCCCATACACCTTTTCATTATGGCTGAGATCTCAATCTTTTCCATTAATGTGAGGAGTATCAGGGATACTTCCAGAAGGCAAGCAGCGCTGGCTTTTCTTTCCACGCAACAGAGCGATGTCTACATGCTCCAGGAGTGCGCTCTTCCTCCACTGAGGAGGTACACCCATCTGACCTCCCAGTGGACCCTTGGTCCCTCCTACTGGTCTGGGGGTGGCGATTGTAAGTCTGCAGGGGTAGCCATCCTTGTCAGGGGTGGGCGCTTCACGGTTGACTCTATCCATGAGCTAGTCTGCGGCCGATTGCTGGTCGTAGACGGTTCGTGGATGGAAGAGCCAATTAGGCTCATCAACGTGTACGCCCCCCCAGATAAGAATGAGCGACTGGAACTTCTCCAGACCCTGCGGACCCAGCTCGTCACCACCAGAGCAGTAGTGATCGGCGGTGATTTCAACTGTCCGATCGAGGAGGATGGGCGCAGCTCTAGCATGTACGCAAAACTGGATGTTACCTCTAGACTGCTCAAGGAGATGATCTCGGAGGCATCCTTACAGGACGCCGTAGGATCCATAGGGCAAGGTACCGTGAATTACTCATGGTGCCGACCCGATGGATCAGTGCGTTCAAGGATTGACTTCGTGCTCACTTCAAGAGCAGTCAAGCATCGCGAGTTCTCCATGATCCCCTGCTTTTTCTCTGACCACAGGGCTATTCACTTTCGGGGTAACCTGGGCGAGGGCTTTGCCCGCGGACCAGGCTCCTGGAAGCTGAATAGCACCCTGCTGGAAAATGAGGAATTGATGGGGGAACTCCGGGAGGCTTATGCCACCTGGACGGAGGACAAGCGATTCTTTGGTAAGGCAAGTGACTGGTGGGAGTTTGTGAAAGTCAAGCTGCGCAGCTTCTTTCAGGCAAGGGGACGCCAGCAAGTGTGTGCCAGGAGGAAGGAACTCAGGAGATTGCAACGTGAGTTGCAGTCCCTGCAGGACCTTCATCACTGTGGCTGGGACGTTAGGCAGGACCTGGAGGACACCAAGAAGAGCCTGAAAGGGCACTTTGAGGAAGAATCCAGGCACATTGTCTTCCGTGCCAAGGTGGAGAACCTTGAGAAAGGTGAGAAGTGTAACTCTTTCTTTTTCAGGAAACTCCACTCAGGACACACTCCCTTGTCTGAACTGCGTGACGAGACCGGAACGCTCCAGAAGGGAAAGGAGGCTGTGATGCAAGTGGTCAGCGACTACTACACCAACCTCTACTCCCCGAAAACAACAGACACACAGGCAGCCGACAGGTTCCTGTCAGGTATCACTAACTCTATTGATCCTGCAGGTTCATCGGCCGTGAACGCCCCCTTGGTGCTGGAGGAGCTGCACTCTGCCGCTAAATCCTTCAGGCAGGGCAAGACCCCGGGCTGCGATGGTCTCCCAGTTGAGCTTTACGTTAAGCTGTGGGACCTCGTCGGTCCGGACTTGCTCGAGCTGTACGAGGAGATGGAGGTGGAGGGCAGGATGCCCCCGTCGCTGAGGGAGGGGATGATTACGATCTTGTATAAACGCAAAGGGGAGAGATCGGATCTGAAAAATTGGCGTCCGATCTCTCTTTTGAACGTGGACTACAAGATCCTCGCCAAGGTTTTAGCCAACAGGCTGAAATCTGTCATCGGACAGATCATCCATCCGGATCAAACTTGTGGCATTCCTGGTCGCAGGATTGCGGACAGCCTTGCGCTTGTCCGGGACACGGTCCAGTACATTCATGGCCGCCGTGTGCACGCGGCCCTGGTCAGTCTTGACCAGGAGAAGGCCTTTGACCGTGTCTCCCACGAGTTCATGTGCAGAACTCTGCGCAGGTTGGGTCTCGGGGAGATGTTTTGTTCGTATGTGAATGTGATGTATAGTGACATTTGTAGCTTGGTGTTGGTGAATGGTTGGAAAACTGACCCCTTTCCAGTTCGGTCTGGGGTCAGACAAGGCTGCCCTCTCTCACCTCTTCTTTTTGTCTGTTGTATAGAGCTATTCGCCCAAAGCATCAGACGGAACCCAGAGATCAGAGGGATCACCGCACCAGGACCAGACAGACGGGAGGTCAAGTGCTCACTCTACATGGATGATGTGACGGTGTTCTGTGCCGATCGGCGCTCCATCGACGCACTCGCCCAGACCTGTGAGGACTTCGGCCAAGCTTCAGGGGCAAAGGTCAACTGCGGGAAGTCGGAAGTCATGCTCTTCGGAAAGTGGTTCCTGCCTTCCTCTGCGCCAATGCCTTTCAGCATCAAGGCGGACTTCATCAAAATTCTTGGAGTCTGGTTTGGAGCTGAGGGCGCAGCCCTGAAGTCCTGGGAAGAAAGACTGGCCAAGATGAGACAAAAGATTGGACTTTGGAGCCTCAGAGAACTCACCATCGAAGGGAAAACACTGGTACTCCGCAGCGAGATTCTCCCTGTGTTGCAGTACCTCGCCCAGGCCTGGCCCCCCCGGGTTAACACCTGCAAGGCCATCACCAGGGCGGTGTTTCACTTCATCTGGAGCTCCAAAATGGACAGAGTGAAGAGAGCAGTTATGTTCAAGGAACCCCTCAAAGGCGGTAAGGGCGTGCCTGACATCGCCACTTTACTGAGGGTCTTCTTTGCCTGTAACTGCATCCGCAGAACGTTGATTGACAGAACTGTAGACTCTGGCGGTAACTCCATGTCCCGTTTTTTCCTCCTGCCTCTCTGGAGGACCCTTGGATGGGACAAATGGGACAGCTCCATCCCCTACAACTGGGACACTCCTTGGTACTACTTGGATACTTTCAAGTTCATTAAGGAGCTGGGGCTACATGGAGTGAAGCCCGACTTGTGGAAACCGAAAACTATCCACAAGTTGATCAGAGCATCGGACATCGTCGAGACCATTCCAGGCCTCCCTTCAGCCACTTGTAAAGTGGTCTGGAGGAATGTTTCTTCAAAGAGACTCACCAACAGGCACAAAGATCTGGCATGGATGGCAATCCAAGGGGGGTTGCCACTCAGGACATTTATGCATGCCAGAAACCTGTGCAGATACAGACACTGCCCCTTTTGCATCATCCAGGAGGAAACTGCTTTGCATGTTTTCTGGGAGTGTCCCTTTGCACAGGGCCTGTTGAGGGTCCTGGAACCTGATCTCAAAGAATTTGTACCTCAGACTGCAATCACACACTTCGGTGTGTTGAACGGACTATTCTGTGGGACACACTCACAGGAAGACATAGACAGTGCCTGGAGGGTGCTGTGTTGCTTAAAGGACGCTGTTTGGTGCGCCAGAAAGCGCCTCATCCACCAGCGGGAGAGGATGTCCATCGAGGACTGTCGCAGACTGGTCCACAGCCTGCTCAGAGACTATAACTTGATGGACTTCAAGGAGGAA
The DNA here is from genome assembly GCA_028564925.1 of Lithobates sylvaticus. Taxonomy (NCBI): domain Eukaryota; kingdom Metazoa; phylum Chordata; class Amphibia; order Anura; family Ranidae; genus Lithobates; species Lithobates sylvaticus. Next base: position 785,754,330 of record CM053026.1, read on the forward strand.
GAGGAGGACTGAATTTTTGCTCCCCCCCTTCCCCCCCACCCTCTCCCACTCTATGTACCCATGGGCAGTTCAAATAAAGCTTCGGGCCTGTGAACTCTTTTCCCCCTCACCACCCCCCCCACCCCCACCCCCTCACATCACACCCGTTGCCATATTGAATTGCCATTGACAGAAGACAACAGACGAAGAAAAATGTTAAATGTAATTGATGCAATGCTTACAGGGTAATGCGGCGTCATGCATGATGTGATGGTTCGGGGTACTAGTACTCTGCACAACACATCAGGCATCATACCGCAGGATGAATGTAATTTAATGTATGCTTGATGATGATTGTACCCTGTTCAAAGTACTTGTTTTTTGTATATTTTCTTGAAAAATAAAGTATCTCACAAAAGTAAGTACACCCCTCAGGATCCACTTGGCTGAAAACCGATATATAAGATATACAGTATCTCACAAAAGTAAGTACACCCCTCACATTATTGTAAATCTTTTCATGTGACAACACTGAAGAAATTACACTTGTTGTCACGCCCCCTGGCAGTGGTGAGTCTGATTAGCAGAGAAGGGCCTCCCTTGCGGCTCCCGCTCGCCGGTCCCCTGATGATGTGACAGTAGGACCAGGAGTCAGGAGGGGCACAGGTGCCTGGCAGGAACAGCAAGACCGGTACAAGAGCTCCCTGGATCAGCTCAGCGGTGGAGGTAAGTAGACCTCTGCAGGTAGGCAGGTTCTGTAGGTAGACTGGAACAACAGGCAGACTTAGATCTGTATGCAGACTGGAACAACAGGCAGACTTGGATCTGTATGCAGACTGGAACAACAGGTAAGCTGAAGCTGTGTGCAGGCTGGAACAACAGGCAGACTTGGATCTGTATGCAGACTGGAACAACAGGCAGACTTGGATCTGTATGCAGACTGGAACAACAGGCAGACTTGGATCTGTATGCAGACTGGAACAACAGGCAGACTTGGATCTGTATGCAGACTGGAACAACAGGCAGACTTGGATGGTCAACAGGCCGGGTCAGGTATCAGGCTGGCAGCGCAGTACAGGTGGAGAAGACAAGAGGATGGTCACAGACAAGCCAAGGTCGATATGCAGGGACAGAGCGGATGGTCAAGGATAGCCGGGTCAAACACAGGTAAACAGACTTCAGATCAGGTATGTGCACAGAACGCTGTAGAGCAGACAGCGGGGACCGTCAGTGACAGAAGGGTTTAAATAGCCTCATTGGCGCCAATGGGGGCGCGCACCCGTCCACGCACGCGCGCTCTCGTCTGCGGGCGCGCGCGTGCACGCGCGCGCTCGCGCATGCGCAACGGCAACCGAGAACGGGAACCAGGGATGCTGAGGCGCCGATTACTGGCAGGATCATCAGGTCGCCGGCCACGGATGGAGCCTTCATGACACTTGTCTACAATGTAAAGTAGTGAGTGTACAGCTTGTATAACAGTGTAAATTTGCTGTCCCCTCAAAATAACTCAACACACAGCCATTAATGTCTAAACCGCTGGCAACAAAAGTCAGTACACCCCTAAGTGAAAATGTCCATATATGGGCCCAAAGTGTCAATATTTTGTGTGGCCACCATTATTTTCCAGCACTGCCTTAACCCTCTTGGGCATGGAAGTCACCAGAGCTTCACAGGTTGTCACTGGAGTCCTCTTCCCCTCCTCCATGACGACATCACAGAGCTGGAGGATGTTATAGATCTTGCGCTCCTCCACCTTCCGTTTGAGGATGTCCCACAGATGATCAATAGGGTTTAGGTCTGGAGACATGCTTGGCCAGCCCATCACCTTTACCCTCAGCTTCTATAGCAAGGCAGTGGTGGTCTTGGAGGTGTGTTTTGGGTGGTTATCATGTTGGAATACTGCCCTGCGGCCCAGTCTCTGAAGGGAGGGGATCATGCTCTGCTTCAGTATGTCACAGTACATGTTGGCATTCATGGTTCCCTCAATGATCTGTAGCCCCCCAGTGCCGGCAGCACTCATGCAGCCCCAGACCATGACACTCCCACCACCATGCTTGACTGTAGACAAGACACACTTGTCTTTGTCCTCCTCACCTGGTTGCCCCCACACACGCTTGTCACCATCTGACACCAAATACCTTTATCTCGGTCTCATCAGACCACAGGACGTGGTTCCAGTAATCCATCTCCTTAGTCTGCTTGTCTTCAGCAAACTATTTGCAGACTTTCTTGTTCATCATCTGTAGTAGAAAAACACAAAATGCAGCGCTCTGAACGAATGATCAAATAAATTCCAACATAGTACTGTATACATAAACAATGCTATGTATTCCATAAAGTAAAAAAATGATTAAACAGTCAAAGTTTAATATAAATGGTAGTGAACATTACCAGAGACCTCAGAGGGGGGGAAACAATCATCCGGGAGGCTTTGCCTGGAGATGGTTTGAACATCAATCACCATCCAAGGAAATGGAGGGGAGAAAATTCAGTTCCCAGATAGGGGGGGGGGGGGGGGGGATACTGGCTGCTGGCAAAACATGCCAGCTCCAGTTGGATGCCACGGCTGGATGGTGGTCAGCAGGATGGATAGAAAGGCAACCTGTGTGATGTAAACGGCCCCAGAGGGAACAACCAAGCCGAGCAGTGTCCATATTCTCAGCGCTCTCTCTGTGACGTCACTGCTGTGCCGGAGATGAAGGGGAAAGGTGTCCTGAGGTCAGTTGTGTTGGTGTCCACTCTTCTGTTGTCGTGACTTTGAAAAAGCACATGCTTGCAAAACATGTAAGTCACAGCCAGGATGGCAACAGAAGCTATATATATATATATATATATAAGTAGATATAGATAGATAGATAGATAGATAGATAGATAGATAGATAGATAGATAGATAGATAGATAGATAGATAGATAGATAGATAGAGCTAATTACAGGCCTGAGGATAATTGTCACCTCCTCACTGCTCAGTCTTATAGGGGTAGGCTATAAAAAGCTCCATATGAGAGATACAATTCATAAACATCAGAATAGACATAAAAGACCATAAAGTAGCAACTATCTATTATAGGACCAACTGAGCAATAAATGTGATTGTCATATATATATATATGTAGCGGTCATAATGCACTGAGGGGCGGCCTTGACTTTTGGGCTTACCAGTTACCTCCTCGTGGCTTGTCGGTGAATGCCCAGGGGTTCCCAGGGTTAGTACCCAACAACTTTGGATGCTGACACATAAAAAGTCCTTGAAAAGGTTTTTATTCTGCAGTGGTGACATCCAACATAACACAGTCTCAGGTGGGAATAGAGGGCACGGGTGAAGAAACTCAGGCACCTTGAACTGCTGACATCCACTGAATGTCTCTACCAACCCAGAGAGTAGCCACTCGCAGCTGGGCACTTTAATGCCGGGTAAACATCTAGCCAGAGGAATAGCAGCCAACAATGTGATCCGGAAACTTGCAAAAGTCTCTGACACAGAATAAACTTGCAACTGAAGGTGAATATGAACCTTTCTCACAGTACCTGGAACTTTCTCTGTCTCCTTGGCAGTACTGTGGAAATTTGGATTCTTTAGTGTCCATACAACTCATCTTCCAGGCTCTTACTGAGATGCCAGCTTGTTGGCCCTCCTCCGAAGAGTCTTCCCCCGGTCACTTGTATGAGCTGTGGTGCCCCTCCAATACTGAGATAACACGGGACGCCTTGAATCCTCCTTCAGTTACTGGGCCTCGGACCAACTGGTTCCGAGACTCGGGAACAGATGGATCCCCACCCCCGACCATGCGGGTCTATGGGGCTAGTCAAACTGACCATGTTTGCGGGATGGTAAATGCTCCTAGGCCCCGGACCCCTCGCAGGGCTACCCCGGTCCAGGAACAGACAGCTGCGGCTGAACACGTGACTTGAGCACCTTAAGTACCCTTCCCCAGACTACACAGTGAGGCCAGGCGCACCCACTGATTGGCTCTGGGGAAGACTGATACCTAAGACATCCAACCAGGCCTGATTCTTGACCTGTCATGGGTACCTCACTGCGCCTATGACCAGGCAGAACCCCAGTACAGCCCAGCCAAACTGATGCCAAAGTAAACCTGCACAATTAACCCTCAGAACCCCATTACTGTTCTGAGGGGAAAAACATTTTCCACCTATAGTGCACACTTGTTGAAGTGTGACCGCTACATATATGAAAAGAAAACAAACAAAAACAATCAAACACAACGGTTTCTATGCAAAAACAATAATAACATAATAAAAACACACAAATACCCATGACCATACATAAATGAATGCATGTAACAGTCATACGGGCAGCACAGTGGTGTAGTTGTTGGCACCTTTACCTAGTAGTAAAGAGGGTCGCTGGTTCGAATCCCGACCACGACACCATCTGCCTGGAGTTTGAGTATTCTCCATGTGCCTGTGTGGGTTTCCTCTGGGTACTCTGGTTTCCTCCCACACTCTAGGTCCAAATTGGCCCCAACATGTATGAATGTGTATAGAAAGATGGCGCTGTTGCACAATAATCAGCATTTGTACCTTCTTATTAATGCAAAGAAAATTTGCAATTCTGATTTTTTTAAAAAGATAAAACTAGTGTAGAAAGCAAATGAAAGAGAAACCTTTTTATGTTTTTTGCAAACAAGTCCAAGTCCAGTGCAGCCTTCAAAGGGGAAGTTGGGAGCAAACTCCAAAATACATGCAAAAAAGAGAACAAGAGAGGCGCCACCAGATTAAAAATTGTTGCATTTATTAAACAAGAAAAGGGGCATACATCCACTTACATCAGGGAAAGGGGTAGTCAGCACATGAGTCCTCTATGGCGTCTGTCAGCGTTGAGGGCACCTGTTGCAGTCCAGGCATAAGGTCCCGACCAGCAGGATTTCCTGGTTCTCATTGTATATACTGGGACCGAGGCTTGGCTCAGGTCCACAGTAGCAAACAGGCGTGGAACGCGATGACGTCACAGCCGATTGCGATGACGTTTCGGAGCATGCGCAACGTAAGTAGGTAAACAAACAGGCGCGCTCCTTCTTCAAGCTTAAGGGACTGAGGCTGCATACAGCCTTTTATGTGTGCTAGAGTCCTTGCGCCATCTAGTGGTTGTTATGAAAAAAATAATAATCACTAACATACTCCAGCATGGTTACAAGCCACAAAGGTTGATTAAATATTGCATATGCAAAAATATGACTTTAGGGATTACTGGCAAAGGGCTTTTTGGAAAAAAAGAGGCTACAATAGAAAAATGGGAACAGGAAGGGGGGAAAAAAGGGAAGGGGGGGGGGCAGAAAAACGAAAATTAGAGCTCCATGGGGAAACATGGAGCACAATTATATATTGTTACAATTTTTCTTCTAAAAAATAATACACATGTAGGATAGCAGCATACATTTAAAATCAATAACAAGTATCAAAAACAATGCAAACTAGCATCCCACATATATATATATATATATATATATATATATATATATATATATATATATATATATATATATATATATACAGTGCCTTGCAAAAGTATTCGGCCCCCTTGAACTTTTCAACCTTTTGCCACATTTCAGGCTTCAAACATAAAGATATAAAATTTTTATTTTTTGTGAAGAATCACCAACAAGTGGGACACAATTGTGAAGTGGAACGAAATCTATTGGATTTTTGAAACTTTTTTAACTAATAAAAAAATGAAAAGTGGGGCGTGCAAAATTATTCAGCCCCCTTTGCGTTAATACTTTGTAGAGCCACCTTTTGCTGCGATTACAGCTGCAAGTCGCTTGGGGTATGTCTCTATCAGTCGCTTGGGGTATGTCTCTATCAGTCGCTTGGGGGTATGTCTCTATCAGTCGCTTGGGGTATGTCTCTATGAGTCGCTTGGGATATGTCTCTATCAGTCGCTTGGGGTAGGTCTCTATCAGTCGCTTGGGGTAGGTCTCTATCAGTCGCTTGGGGTAGGTCTCTATGAGTCGCTTGGGGTATGTCTCTATCAGTCGCTTGGGCTATGTCTCTATCAGTCGCTTGGGGTATGTCTCTATCAGTCGCTTGGGGTATGTCTCTATCAGTTTTGCACATCGAGAGACTGAAATTCTTGCCCATTCTTCCTTGCAAAACAGCTCGAGCTCAGTGAGGTTGGATGGAGAGCGTTTGTGAACAGCAGTTTTCAGCTCTTTCCACGGATTCTCGATTGGATTCAGGTCTGGACTTTGACTTGGCCATTCTAACACCTGGATACGTTTATTTGTGAACCATTCCTTTGTAGATTTTGCTGTATGTTTGGGATCATTGTCTTGTTGGAAGATAAATCTCCATCCCAGTTTCAGGTCTTTTGCAGACTCCAACAGATTTTCATCCAGAATGGTCCTGTATTTGGCTGCATCCATCTTCCCCTCAATTTTAACAATCTTCCCTGTCCCTGCTGAAGAAAAGCAGGCCCAAACCATGATGCTGCCACCACCATGTTTTCACAGTGGGGATGGTGTGTTGAGGGTGATGAGCTGTGTTGCTTTTACGCCAAACATATCGTTTTGCATTGTGGCCAAAAAGTTTGATTTTGGTTTCATCGGACCAGAGCACCTTCTTCCACATGTTTGGTGTGTCTCCCAGGTGGCTTGTGGCAAACTTTAGACGAGACTTTTTATGGATATCTTTGAGAAATGGCTTTCTTCTTGCCACTCTCCCATAAAGGCCAGATTTGTGCAGTGTACGACTGATTGTTGTCCTATGGACAGACTCTCCCACCTCAGCTGTAGTTCTCTGCAGTTCATCCAGAGTGATCATGGGCCTCTTGGCTGCATCTCTGATCAGTCTTCTCCTTGTCTGAGCTGAAAGTTTAGAGGGACAGCCAGATCTTGGTAGATTTGCAGTGGTCTGATACTCCTTCCATTTCAAAATGATCGCTTGCACAGTGCTCCTTGGGGTCGCTTGCACAGTGCTCCTTGGGATCGCTTGCACAGTGCTCCTTGGGATCGCTTGCACAGTGCTCCTTGGGATGTTTAAAGCTTGGGAAATCTTTTTGTATCCAAATCCGGCTTTAAACTTCTCCACAAAAGTATTACGGACCTGCCTGGTGTGTTCCTTGGTCTTCATGATGCTCTCTGCGCTTTCAACAGAACCCTGAGACTATCACAGAGCAGGTTATACAGAGACTTGATTACACACAGGTGGATTCTATTTATCACCATCAGTCATTTAGGACAACATTGGATCATTCAGAGATCCTCTCTGAACTTCTGGAGTGAGTTTGCTGCACTGAAAGTAAAGGGGCCGAATAATTTTGCACACACCACTTTTCAGTTTTTTATTTGTTAAAAAAAGTTTAAAATATCCAATAGATTTCGTTCCACTTCACAATTGTGTCCCACTTGTTGGTGATTCTTCACAAAAAATTAAAATTTTATATCTTTATGTTTGAAGCCTGAAATGTGGCAAAAGGTTGAAAAATTCAAGGGGGCCGAATACTTTCGCAAGGCACTGTATGCTGTGTAGACATGTGCATTCCGTTATGTTCCGAATCGAAATTCGGACAAATTTTTCATTATTCGGACATTCGGATGCATCCGAATTACCGAATTGCAATACTAACGAATTTTACCGAATCCGAATTTTTTTCGAATCGAAAAATCGCGGACGAAATTCGAAATATCCAAATTTGGATATGTTATAGTGCTAGATCTACTGTGTTTGCATACCAAATTTGGGGTTTCTAGCTACAAGTGGCCCCGAGATATGTGGCCCCAAAGTCGGGTCGAAAAATGTAATTCTCTGCTGCAGAAAAGTGCTTGACATTTGACACTAGCACTACAACCTCTCCAAAGTTTATATCACCAAGTGACCCCGAGATACGTGGACCCAAAGTTTTCGAATTCGGTTGAAATATTTTCAAATGCAGTTGAAATATTTTCAAATCTGGTTGAAATTATTTCAACTGCATTAGAAACTATTTCAACCAGATTTGAAAATATTTCATCTGCATTAGAAACTATTTCTATCACCAAGTAACCCCGAGATACGTGGACCCAAAGTCGGGTCGCAAAATATTTTCGAATTCGGTTGAAATAATCTCAAATGCAGTTGAAAAAATTTCAAATGACATCTGCCACAAGTTATGGGGTTCCTAGCACCTAGTGACCCCCAGATATGGGGGATATGTCAAGTACTTTTCTACAGCAGAGAATTAAATTTTGTGACCCGACTTTGGGGCCACATATCTCGGGGCCACTTATAGCTAGAAACACCAAATTTGGTATGCAAACACAGTAGAACTAGCACTACAACCTCTCCAAATTTGGTGTTTATATCACCAAGTAACCCCGAGATACGTGGACCCAAAGTCGGGTCGCAAAATATTTTCGAATTCGGTTGAAAAAATTTCAAATGCAGTTGAAATATTTTCAAATCTGGTTGAAATTATTTCAACTGCATTAGAAACTATTTCAACCAGATTTGAAAATATTTCATCTGTATTAGAAACTATTTCTATCACCAAGTAACCCCGAGATACGTGGACCCAAAGTCGGGTCGCAAAATATTTTCGAATTCGGTTGAAATAATTTCAAATGCTGTTGAAAAAATTTCAAATGCAGTTGAAAAAATTTCAAATGCAGTTGAAAAAATTTCAAATCATGTTGATACTATTTCAAGCGGATTTGAAAATATTTTGCGACCCGACTTTGAAAAAAAAAATGAAATTGATTCTAACAGTCTGCAGAAGATCTGCAAAAAAAAAAAAAAGTGAAATGGCTGTTAATAGTCTACAGGAGATCTGCTATTAAATTATATATTTTTTTCTATTCTGTTCTAATCTTTTCTATTTGAATTATAAATTTTGGAAGATGGTTATTTACTTATATACATCTGTCACATAAAAAAAAAAGATGTGAAATTGCTGTCACGGATGTCGATCGCAAGGCAAGTACATATGCTGTATGTCATTGTTCCACTTGCCACAACACCTGCCACAAGTGCCAAGACACCTGCCACGAGTGCCACGTGACCGACCACAAGTGCCACGTGACCTGCCACGTGACCAAGTTGTGGATTGTCCACTTGCCATGTCACCTGCCACAAGTTATGGGGTTCCTAGCACCAAGTGACCCCCAGATATGGGGGATATGTCAAGTACTTTTCTACAGCAGAGAATTACATTTTGTGACCCGACTTTGTGGCCACATATCTCGGGGCCACGTATAGCTCGAAACCCCAAATTTGGTATGCAAACACAGTAGAACTAGCACTACAACCTCTCCAAATTTGGTGTTTATATCACCAAGTGACCCCGAGATACGTGGACCCAAAGTCGGGTCGCAAAATATTTTCGAATTCGGTTGAAATAATTTCAAATGCAGTTGAAATATTTTCAAATCTGGTTGAAACTATTTCAACTGCATTAGAAACTATTTCAACCAGATTTGAAAATATTTCAACTGCATTAGAAACTATTTCAACTGCATTAGAAACTGTTTCAAATCTGGTTGAAATAGTTTCTAATGCAGTTGAAATAATTTCAAATCCAGAAGAAATATTTTTAAATTCGGTTGAAATATTTTTAAATCCGGTTGAAATATTTCAAATTCGGTTGAAATATTTTCAAATCCGGTTGAAATAATTTCAAATGCGACTGATTTTTCGAATTCGGTCAAAAACGAAACAAAATCCGAAAACGAATTTAACGAATCTAACTAAACAAAATGAATTAATTAACGAATTAAATGAAACAAAACAATTTTTTTATTTTTGCACGTCTAACACGGATGTCGATCGCAAGGCAAGTACATATGCTGTATGTCATTGTCCACTTGCCACATCACCTGCCACAAGTTGTGTATTGTTCACTTGCCACAAGTGCCACGACACCTGCCACGAGTGCCACGACACCTGCCACGAGTGCCACGTGACCGGCCACGCGTGCCACATGACCGGCCACGAGTGCCACATGACCGGCCACGTGACCAAGTTGTGGATAGTCCACTTGCCACGTCACCTGCCACAAGTTGTGGGGTTCCTAGCACCAAGTAACCCCCAGATATGGGGGATATGTCAAGTACTTTTCTACAGCAGAGAATTAAATTTTGTGACCCGACTTTGGGGCCACATATCTCGGGGCCACTTATAGCTAGAAACACCAAATTTGGTATGCAAACACAGTAGAACTAGCACTACAACCTCTCCAAATTTGGTATTTCTATCACTAAGTAACCCCGAGATACGTGGAGAAAATATTTTCGAATTCGGTTGAAATAATTTCTAATGCAGTTGAAATATTTTCAAATCTGGTTGAAATAGTTTCTAATGCAGTTGAAATATTTTCAAATCTGGTTGAAATAGTTTCTAATGCAGTTGAAATAGTTTCAACCAGATTTGAAAATATTTCAACTGCATTTGAAATTATTTCAACCGAATTCGAAAATATTTTGTGACCCGACTTTGGGTCCACGTATCTCGGGGTTACTTGGTGATAGAAACAATTTGGAGAGGTTGTAGTGCTAGTTCTACTGTGTTTGCATACCAAATTTGGGGATTCTAGCTATAAGTGGCCCCGAGATACGTGGCCCCAAAGTCGGGTCGCAAAATGTCAAGCACTTTTCTGCAGCAGAGAAGAACATTTTTCGACCCGACTTTGGGGCCACATATCTCGGGGCCACTTGTAGCTACAAATTTGGTATGCAAACACAGTAGAACTAGCACTATAACATATCCAAATTTGGTGTTTCTATCACCAAGTAACCCCGAGATACGTGGACCCAAAGTCGGGTCGCAAAATATTTTAGAATTCGAAAATCGGTCGAAAACTAAACGAAATCCGAAAACGAATTTAACAAATGTAACGAATCTAACTAAACGAAATTAATTAATTAACGAATTAAAACGAAACTAAATGAAACTAATTTTTTCCTTTTGCACATGTCTAATGCTGTGTGTACTGTTGGGGGATGTATGCTGTGTGTAGTGTTGGGGGATGTATGCTGTGTGTACTGTTGGTGGATGTACGCTGTGTGTAGTGTTGGGGGATGTATGCTGTGTGTAGTGTTGGGGGATGTATGCTGTGTGTAATGTTGTGGGATGTATGCTGTGTGTACTGTTGGAGGATGTACGCTGTGTGTACTGTTGGGGGATGTATGCTGTGTGTACTGTTGGGGGATGTACGCTGTGTGTAGTGTTGTGGGATGTATGCTGTGTGTACTGTTGGAGGATGTATGCTGTGTGTAGTGTTGGGGGATGTATGCTGTGTGTAATGTTGGGGGTGTATGCCGTGTGTAGTGTTGGGGGATGTATGCCATGTGTACTGTTGGGGGATGTATGCCGTGTGTAGTGTTGGGGGATGTATGCTGTGTGTAGTGTTGGGGGATGTATGCGGTGTGTACTGTTGGGGGATGTATGCGGTGTGTACTGTTAGGGGATGTATGCTGTGTGTACTGTTGGGGGATGTATGCTGTGTGTACTGTTGGGGGATGTATGCTGTGTGTAGTGTTGGGGGATGTATGCTGTGTGTAGTGTTGGGGGATGTATGCCGTGTGTAGTGTTGGGGGGTGTATGCTGTGTGTAGTGTTGGGGGGATGTATGCTGTGTGTAGTGTTGGGGGATGTATGCTGTGTGTAGTGTTGGGGGATGTATGCTGTGTGTAGTGTTGGGGGATGTGTGCCGTGTGTACTGTTGGGGGATGTATGCCGTGTGTACTGTTGGGGGATGTATGCCGTGTGTACTGTTGGGGGATGTATGCTGTGTGTAGTGTTGGGGGATGTATGCTGTGTGTAGTGTTGGGGGGTGTATGCTGTGTGTAGTGTTGGGGGATGTATGCTGTGTGTAGTGTTGGGGGGATGTATTCTGTGTGTAGTGTTGGGGGGTGTGTGCCGTGTGTAGTGTTGGGGGCTGTGTGCCGTGTGTACTGTTGGGGGATGTATGCCGTGTGTACTGTTGGGGGATGTATGCCGTGTGTACTGTTGGGGGATGTATGCTGTGTGTAGTGTTGGGGGATGTATGCTGTGTGTAGTGTTGGGGGGTGTATGCTGTGTGTAGTGTTGGGGGATGTATGCTGTGTGTAGTGTTGGGGGGATGTATTCTGTGTGTAGTGTTGGGGGGTGTGTGCCGTGTGTAGTGTTGGGGGATGTGTGCTGTGTGTAGTGTTGGGGGATGTATGCTGTGTGTGCTGTTGGTGGATGTATGCTGTGTGTAGTGTTGGGGGATGTATGCCGTGTGTACTGTTGGGGGATGTATGCTGTGTGTAGTGTTGGGGGATGTATGCTGTGTGTAGTGTTGGGGGATGTATGCTGTGTGTACTGTTGGGGGATGTATGCTGTGTGTAGTGTTGGGGGGGTGTATGCTGTGTGTAGTGTTGGGGGATGTATGCCGTGTGTAGTGTTGGGGGATGTATGCTGTGTGTAGTGTTGGTGGATGTATGCTGTGTGTAGTGTTGGGGGATGTATGCTGTGTGTAGTGTTGGGGGATGTATGCTGTGTGTAGTGTTGGGGGATGTATGCTGTGTGTAGTGTTGGGGGATGTGTGCTGTGTGTAGTGTTGGGGGATGTATGCCGTGTGTAGTGTTGGGGGATGTATGCCGTGTGTAGTGTTGGGGGATGTATGCCGTGTGTAGTGTTGGGGGATGTGTGCTGTGTGTAGTGTTGGGGGGGGTGAGTCTGGTGGATATCGGACTCAGAGATCAATGTCTTCCTTCGAAAAGGAGGTCATTTTGGGATTGTTCATCGGATGGATGTTTATTGATGGGAAGATTTGGAGATAATAGGGAACTTCTCAGTCAGAGGAATTTTCGGGCGGAGTGTTTGGGGTTTTCATTCAGAAATTACATTGACTTTAAAAACAGAATGTTAAAAACAAGTTGAAATTTCAAACATTCTTTCATTCGGTGAATGTACGTGGATTTTCCGTCTCTGTGTTCTCATCTGAGGGTTGATCCGTGTGGCCAGCATGGGGCTCGGTGCAGCCTATGCAGTTTTGCTTTTGATCTGTTTCTGCAGTGCTTGTTGCTGTGCGTTTTGATTTTTACGCACGTGATTTTGCTGCGATTTGCATTTTTTCTGCCCAGTTTGTTGTAGGTCAGATTGGAGGACACGGGTTGCTGCAGGGGGCGCATTACATGCTTTTCTGCAGCTTCTCCATTAAAGTGTGTTGAAACAAAAAGGCACCATTTTGCGTTGAGGGAGGAGTCCCTGACCCTTTCCAGGTACGCTGCGGCTGAAGAGAGCATAGATGTGAACGTGTCTCATGGGAAGCCATGTAGGTGACCTGTGGTGCGTTTCTGCAGGAAGCACCAGAGGGAGAGGCACATGGGTGTGAGGCAGGTCTAGGACCTTTATTACCATAATGGGGTTGGCCCTTTGTGGTGCAGGGGGGAGCGGATAGTCACTACTGTAAGGGGTTCATTCTTTACTGTAGAACTGTGAAAGTTATATTTACGTTTGCGATTGTTTGCTCTTTTTGTACAATAGAGGTGTAGCGGTGACACTTTTACTAAGTGTGCGCTATCGGTGCAAATTTAGTTTTTCCTCAGAACTGTAATGGAGTTCTGGGGGTTAATTGTACAGGTTTTGCTTTGGCATCAGTCTGGCTGGGCTGTACTAGGGTTCCGCCTGGTGATAGGTGCAGTGAGGCACCCATGACAGGCTGAGAACCAGGCCTGGTTGGACGTCTTAGGTACCAATCTTTCCCGGAGCCAATCAGTGGGCGCGTCTGGCCCCGCTGTGTAGTCTGGGAAGGGGTATTTAAGGTGCTGAAGTCACGTGCTTGGGGTTCGGCTGTGGCTTCAATTCCTGGTTCTGGTCCGGGGTAGCCCCACGAGGAGTCCCGGGCCTAGGAGTGTCTGCCGCCCCCGCGAGCATGGTCAATCCGACCAGCCCCAGAGGCCCTCATGGTCGGGGGTGGGGATCCGTCCGTTCCCGAGTCTCGGAAACGGTTAGCCCGATGCCCAGTACCTGAAGGAGGATTTGGAGGTGTCCCGGTGTGCTCTCAGTATTGGAGGGACACGGCAACTCGTACAAGTGACCGGGGGAGGACTCTTCGGAGGAGGGCCAACAAGCTGGCTGCTCGGTAAGATCCTGGGAGCTGAGTTGTATGGACACTAAAGAATCCACACTTCACACAGTACTGCCAATAAGGCTGAGAGATCCGGGTACTGTGAGAGGTTCCTACTTATCTTCAGTTACAATCTAGTCTGTGGCAGAGACTTTGAAAAGTTTCCGGATCACATGTTGGCTGCTAGATCTCTGGCTAGAGGTTTATCCGGCAGTGAAGCGCCCAGCTGCGAGTGGCTACTCTCTGGGCTGATTAGAGACATTCAGTGGATGTCAGCAGTTCGGAGTGCCTGAGTTTTATCACCCGTGTCCTCTATTCCCATCAGAGACTGTGTTATGTTGGATGTTACCCCTGCAAAATAAAAACCTTGAAAAGGACTTTTATGTGTCAGCATCTGAAGTCACTGGGTACTAACCCTGGGAACCCCTAGAAATTCACCTACAAGCCACGAGGAGGTAATTGGTAAGCCCAGAAAGTCAAGACCACCCCTTGGGGTTATGGCCACTACAGAGGGCTAATTTTGTTTTTTTTAACCCCATTGTGGCCGATTGATCGATTGTGAAGGTAGTAGTCGATTGATTTTGTGGTCGATTGGTTGTCCATTAATCGTTTCAGCCCTAGTATGGATCTGTCTCTTTGTAAACTGCTAACTGTGGATGGTGAGCTTTGTAATTAGACCTGTAAACATTGTAACTGCTACAAATCCCATTGAAATTCGGTGTGCCTCAGTGGACTGCCTCCTGTACTACAAGCACTCATCAGGGTCCTGAGGATCCAAGTTTGTGATAATCATTCTTCAGATAACAGAAGTAATAGCCCTTCATTAAGCTTTTCTTTTAGAATACTTCAGAAAAGTCCACGGAGGAGATTGAACTATTATAGTTTGGACAATCTCTGGGCTCATTTTTGTTGAAGGACTATAGTCAGGACAGGGAACATTAGGAGTAGTACGCTAGCAGCCCGCACAGGCCGTGTACAATAACCGGGAGGCGGGGCCGGTTATAGTGATAAAGGCGCAAACAATAACCGCTCCGAAAGTAAAGCGCCGCATTCTCTGTACGCAGAGCCCGCCGAAAATATTGTTCTGACAAGTAGTGACAAAAAAGCAGCAACATTGACGGGCGGGACCTGTCTACCCAATTCTTGGCCAGAGAGTAGCTACCTCTGAAGTAAAGGCAACCTGTAAAAAGGTGGGGGAATCAGTTCAAGGTCCATTGTCCGTAAAGGATGGGTAATCAAATCGCATCAAAGATGGCGTCTAACCGCGGGGAACCCTACCACCCGACCCCGAAGGAAGAGATGAGAGATAAATATGGGCCTTGGGTTGTGCAAGATTGGGATCGCTGGACTCCAAAGAGGTATTGTAAGAAGGGTTAAACTTAATATATGGGAAGATCTGTACCGCGCTCGTCACACAAAGATGACACGGCCATATGAAAAAGGGACTTTATTTATATGGATGCTGGAGTCAGCGAATAAATCGGAGGAAATGAATGTTATTACTCTGGGATTTAAGGAGAAATCATTACAAACAATGGTGGAACGTAGGGACAAGCGGAAACCAGCACAACCCCCAACAAGTGGTGAGAGTGATTTTCGGGGAGACAAGGAGCAGTTGTCGGGACTTGGGCCTTATACAGTGGCCCCGCCCTTGTCAGCGGAGTGTTCCGGGGCCGACACAAAGGGAGAGCAGCCATAACACAATTCTTTTTTCCTTTTTTTATTATTTTATTTATTTCAAACATAATACAAGCTCAAGTACATACATAATCTACGGAAAAAGAAGAAAAAAGGATAAACGTATGTTGTCAGGTTTATATATACCCAGAGCACCGTTTTATATCATCCAGTAGGGATGAGCCGAACACCCCCGGGTTCGGTTCGAACCAGAACCTTCGAACGGACCGAAAGTTCGCGCGAATTTTCGAACCCTATACGTTATAATGGACGCGAACGTTCGAAATCAAAAGTGCTAATTACAACGGCCAATATGCATGTTAATGTCATAAAACAGGTTTGGGACCCGGGTCCTGCCCCAGGGGACATATATCAATGCAAAAAGAACTTTTAAAAACTAACGTTTTTTCGGGAGCAGTCATTTTAATGATGCATAAAGTGAAAAAAAAAAAGTGAAATTTTCCTTTAAATATGGTACCTGGGGGGTGTCTAAAGTATGCCTGTGAAGTGGCATGTGTTTCCCGTGTTTAGAACTGTCCTTGCACAAAATGACATTTGTAAAGGAAAAAAAGAAGCCATTTAAAACCACTTGCGGCTTTAGGTTTGTTCTTAAGTAGAATCTG
The DNA here is from genome assembly GCA_028564925.1 of Lithobates sylvaticus. Classification (NCBI taxonomy): domain Eukaryota; kingdom Metazoa; phylum Chordata; class Amphibia; order Anura; family Ranidae; genus Lithobates; species Lithobates sylvaticus. Next base: position 785,770,636 of record CM053026.1, read on the forward strand.
AACAGGTACATTATGAAGTGTAGCTCCATCCCAAAAAAATCTATTTTTAAGCTTTTTGGAGAACATAGGGAGGGGTTATCACCCCTGTAACATTTGCTGTCTTTGCACATCTGTTCAGAACATGTCACCTCACTTTCCGTCCCAATGACAAATGTTTTTGGAAAAGTGGGGTTTTAATTGAAACAAGGATTGGTGATAAAGTATCAGTAGAGAGGAGATACCTTTTTCCCAAATTAAATCTAACAGGATAGAATTTCCCTTCCTAGGGGTAGATTTCCTCTCACTTCCTGTTTTCTCTTTCCATTTGCAAGTAGGAGTCGTTTGTAAGTTGGATGTTTGAAAGTAGGGGCCTACTCTGCAGAAATTTGCCCTATTAGATGTTGGTGTAGCCACAAGACTGGTGGGCACAGGAATGGGCCCTGCTATGAGTTAATAGATCAAGATTTGTAATTGCATGCACCTGTTGAACAGGGCAGAAAAATTGGGGGTGGTGGTGGTGGTGGACGGTGTTGCCACAAGACTGTAAGCTCTCACAGTTACTCTTGGTGGGCGCAGGAATGGGCCCTGCTGTGAGTTATTAGATCAAGATTTGTAATTGCAAGCACCTGATGAACAGGGCAGAAAAATTGGGCCTTTGGCGGTGGTGGTGGACGGTGTTGCCACAAGACTGTAGGCCCTCACAGTTACTCTTGGTGGGCGCAGGAATGGGCCCTGTTGTGAGTTATTAGATCAAGATTTGTAATTGCAAGCACCTGATGAACAGGGCAGAAAAATTGGGCCTTTGGCGGTGGTGGTGGACGGTGTTGCCACAAGACTGCAGGCCCTCATAGTTACTCTTGGTGGGCGCAGGAATGGGCCCTGCTGTGAACTATTAGATCAAGATTTGTAATTACCCGCCCCTGTTAAACAGGGGCTGAAAAATTGTGCCTTAGGCACTGGTGCTGGTGCCACAACACTGCAACCCCTCACAGAGACTGTACTTGGAGCACAGCAGTCACACGTGTTGCGAAGCATTTTTTTAAAAAATTGTAAGTACCCGCCCCTGTTAAACAGGGGCTGAAAAATTGTGCCTTAGGCACTGGTGCTGGTGCCACAACACTGCAACCCGGCCCTCACAGATACTGTACTTGGAGCACAGCAGTCACACGTGTTGCGAAGCATTTTTTTAAAAAATTGTAAGTACCCGCCCCTGTTAAACAGGGGCTGAAAAATTGTGCCTTAGGCACTGGTGCTGGTGCCACAACACTGCAACCCGGCCCTCACAGATACTGTACTTGGAGCACAGCAGTCACACGTGTTGCGAAGCATTTTTTTTAAAAAATTGTAAGTACCCGCCCCTGTTAAACAGGGGCTGAAAAATTGTGCCTTAGGCACTGGTGCTGGTGCCACAACACTGCAACACGGCCCTCACAGAGACTGTACTTGGAGCACAGCAGTCACACGTGTTGCGAAGCATTTTTTTAAAAAATTGTAAGTACACGCCCCTGTTAAACAGGGGCTGAAAAATTGTGCCTTAGGCACTGGTGTGGTGGCATGGATCATTGAGGAGGAGGAAGAGGATAGTCAGTGAACATAAGAGGACAGTCACTCAGCATCAGCATAGGCAGTCTTGAAGGGATGTGACATTAAAAATTATTCGGTTATATCCGCCTCAGGTGCCTGGTAGCTGGTGGTGATCCAAGACTGATTCATTTTGATGAATGTCAGTCGATCAACCGAGGCGGTGGACAGGCGCACCCTATGATCAGTCACAAATCCTCCAGCAGCACTGAATGTGCGTTCGGAAAGAACGCTGGAGGCAGGACAGGCCAGTAGCTCAATTGCATACTGTGCAAGCTCTGGCCAGTGATCCATCCTCAGGACCCAGTAAGCCAGAGGATTTTCGGTGGGAAAGGTGTCCAAGTCTGACCTTGCCCCAAGGTATTCCTGCACCATGTATATCAGACGCTGGCGATGGTTGCTGGAACCGATCATACCTTGGGGCTGCGGACTAAAAAATTGTCTGAACGCATCGGTCAGACGTCCACCTTCCCCACCGCTCCTTCTGCCACTGACCGAAGCCTCAGCAACTCGTCGCCCAGGACCAGGAGTTTGTAGCCTCCCAGTTTCTGGGAACGCGTTGCACAGACCTTTCTGCAAGGCCTCCCTGAGATGTCTCATCCTCTGCTCCCTCTGCGACGGCAAGATAAGGTCCGCAACCTTACCCTTGTACCGCGGATCAAGGAGAGTGGCCAGCCAGTAATGGTCCCTCTCCTTGATCCGAAGAACACGAGGATCCTTCCGCAGGCTTTGAAGGATCAGGGAGGCCATGCAGCGTAGGTTAGCTGAGGCATTCGGTCCGGAGTCTTCTGGGTCACTGAGGATGACATGATCGCCAGCCACCTCCTCCCAGCCACGTACAAGTCCACTGGTTTGTTGGGACTGTACATCATCCCTAAAAGACTGCTGCTGCTGATGCTGAGTGCCAGACTCCACCTCCATGCTCACACAATCCTCCTCCTCCTCCTCCTCCTCCTCCTCATCCTCTTCCTGTGTGATGGGTGGGACAGAAGGAACACTGTCCGGATAAAGGGGGCCTTGAGAGGCAAGGAAGTCCTCCTCTTCCTGCCTCTGTTCTGCCTCAAGTGCCCTGTCCATTATCCCACGCAGCGTATGCTCCAACAGGTGGACAAGAGGGACAGTGTCACTGATGCATGCACTGTCACTGCTCACCATCCTCGTGGCCTCCTCAAATGGTGAGAGGACAGTGCATGCATCCCTGATCATGCTCCACTGACGTGGGGAAAAAAAACCAAGCTCCCCTGACCCTGTCCTGGTGCCGTAGTCGCAAAGGTACTCATTGATGGCCCTCTGCTGCGTGTGCAGTCGCTGCAGCATGGCCAACGTTGAGTTCCACCTGGTGGGCATGTCACATATTAGGCGGTTCTTGGGCAGGTTCAGCTCCTTTTGCAGCTCAGTCAGCCGAGCACTGGCATTATAAGATCGGCGGAAATGCACACAGACTTTCCTGGCCTGCCTCAGGACATCCTGTAAGCCTGGGAACCTGCCCAAGAACCGCTGCACCACCAGGTTGAGGACGTGAGCCATGCAGGGCACATGGGTGAGCTGCCCCTGTCGCAGGGCGGAGAGGAGGTTGGTGCCATTGTCAGAAACGACCATTCCTGGCTTAAGCTGACGTGGCGTCAACCACCTCTCGGCCTGCCCCTGCAGAGCTGCCAGAACCTCTGGCCCAGTGTGGCTCCTGTCCCCCAAACACACCAGCGCAAGCACGGCATGGCATCTTTTTGCCTGCGTACTTGCGTAGCCCCTTGTACGCCTACGGAGCACCGCTGGTTCCAAGGACAGAGCACTGGAGGAAGAAGAAGAGGAGGGGGTGGAGGAGAGAGGTGTGTCACAACCAGTAGCAGTAGTCGCGTTTTGGAGGCGTGGTGGCGGAACAACCTCCAACACTACTGCACCTTGTCCTGCATCCCTCCCAGCTGCCAATAGAGTGACCCAATGGGCCGTGAAAGAAAGGTACCGTCCCTGTCCATGCCTGCTGGACCATGAGTCAGCGGTAATATGCACCTTACCGCTGACCGCCCTGTCCAGCGAGGCATGGACATTGCCCTCCACATGCCGGTAGAGAGACGGAATCGCCTTCCGCGAGAAAAAGTGGCGTTTGGGAACCTGCCACTGAGGAACCGCACATTGAACAAACTCACGGAAGGGGGCCGAGTCTACCAACTGAAAAGGCAGCAGTTGAAGTGCTAGCAATTTAGCCAAGCTAGCATTCAACCGCTGGGCATGTGGATGGCTGGGAGTGTACTTCTTTCTACGGTCCAGCAGCTGGGGCAGGGAAATTTGCCTGCTGCAATCGGACGTCGGTGTACTGCAAGTACTTGGTTGTGACACACCTAATTCTACACCTTCAGTCCTCTCAGAGCAGCTTTCAGAGAGGACTGAAGGTGTAGTGGGGATGGAGATCCCAGCTGATGAGGAGCAAGGAGAGGTCCGCTTAGTTCTTTGGTGTGGGTCTTTTATGTGTGCTTGCCAACGAGCTGCATGGCAGGTCGACATATGTCTGGTCATGCTTGTGGTGCCCAAGCGGCTGATGTTTCGGCCACGCGAGATTCGCTTGAGACAAATATTGCAAATAGCAGTGGTGCGATCTGATGCACTCGTCTCAAAAAAGGCCCACACCAAAGAACTTTTCTGATAACGTGCAGAGGCAGCGCCCTGCACAGGCGGAGCTCTGCGGTGTTGTACAGTTGCTGTGCTGGCCTCTACCTGGCCTCCAGGGGGCATCCTGCCTCGTTGGACATGTGACGCCGCATCCTCCTCCTCCTCGTCCTCCTCCTCATCCTCTCTCCCTTCAGGCACCCACGTGGAGTCAGTGACCTCATCATCCCCTCCCTCTTCACCACTAGAGCAAACCTGGCAGTAAGCTGCAGCTGGTGGAACAGTACTGCCAGATTCCTCAAGCTGGGTATCATCATCCGAGCCTTCAAATCGTTGGGCATCCTCCTGGAGCATGTACCCAACACTGTGCTCAAAGAGTTCGGGGGACTCCTCAGGATGACATGGTGGGTCTAGGGAAGGGGTGGCTGATGATGCCATTGAGTACGCGTTGGCAGCTGCTCTGCCAGTACCCTGAGCCTGGGTGAGAGAGGATGAGGAGGATGAGAAGGGCTTGGTCATCCATTCTACCAAGCCTTCAGCATGATGCGGCTCCACATGTCCAGCTGCCGAAAACAAAGACGCGCGTGTCCCATGGCCACGTGCTGATGACGATGCACGACCACGTCCACGGCCACGGCCACGTCCACTAGAAACAGAGCCTGCCTGCCCTGTGTTCTTGGCTCTGCACGCTCTGCCTCCCCTTGGCGGTCTTCCAGCCATTGTAGTCGGTAGTCCTGTGGGTGCTGCTGAGAAGAAAATATAGGAGCTCTGTGTGATGCCACTAACACACTAGAAGTCCTATGGGTGCTGCTGAGAAGACAATATAGGAGCTCTGTGTGATGCCACTAACACACTAGAAGTCCTGTGGGTGCTGCTGAGAAGACAATATAGGAGCTCTGTGTGATGCCACTAACACACTAGAAGTCCTATGGGTGCTTCTGCAAAGAAAATAGAGGAGCTCTGTGTGATGCCACTAACACACTAGAAGTCCTGTGGGTGCTGCTGAGAAGAAAATATAGGAGCTCTGTGTGATGCCACTAACACACTAGAAGTCCTATGGGTGCTTCTGCAAAGAAAATAGAGGAGCTCTGTGTGATGCCACTAACACACTAGAAGTCCTGTGGGTGCTGCTGAGAAGACAATATAGGAGCTCTGTGTGATGCCACTAACACACTAGAAGTCCTATGGGTGCTTCTGCAAAGAAAATAGAGGAGCTCTGTGTGATGCCACTAACACACTAGAAGTCCTGTGGGTGCTGCTGAGAAGACAATATAGGAGCTCTGTGTGATGCCACTAACACACTAGAAGTCCTATGGGTGCTTCTGCAAAGAAAATAGAGGAGCTCTGTGTGATGCCACTAACACACTAGAAGTCCTGTGGGTGCTGCTGAGAAGACAATATAGGAGCTCTGTGTGATGCCACTAACACACTAGAAGTCCTATGGGTGCTTCTGCAAAGAAAATAGAGGAGCTCTGTGTGATGCCACTAACACACTAGAAGTCCTATAGGTGCTTCTGGGAACAAAATATAGGTCTGTGTGATGGGACTAACACACTTCAAGTCCTATAGGTGCTTCTGGGAAGAAAATGTAGGTCTGTGTGATGGGACTAACACACTTCAAGTCCTATAGGTGCTTCTGGGAACAAAATATATAAACCCCCTTGTGATGGGACTAACACACTTCAAGTCCTATGGGTGCTTCTGGGAAGAAAATATAGGTCTCTGTGATGGGACTAACACACTTCAAGTCCTATAGGTGCTTCTGGGAACAAAATATATGATCTCTGTGTGATGGGACTAACACACTACAAGTCCTATAGGTGCTTCTGGGAAGAAAATGTAGGTCTGTGTGATGGGACTAACACAATTCAAGTCCTATAGGTGCTTCTGGGAAGAAAATATATGATCTCTGTGTGATGGGACTAACACACTTCAAGTCCTATAGGTGCTTCTGGGAAGAAAATATATGATCTCTGTGTGATGGGACTAACACACTTCAAGTCCTATAGGTGCTTCTGGGAAGAAAATGTAGGTCTGTGTGATGGGACTAACACACTTCAAGTCCTATAGGTGCTTCTGGGAAGAAAATATATGATCTCTGTGTGATGGGACTAACACACTTCAAGTCCTATAGGTGCTTCTGGGAAGAAAATATATGATCTCTGTGTGATGGGACTAACACACTTCAAGTCCTATGGGTGCTTCTGGGAAGAAAATATAGGTCTCTGTGATGGGACTAACACACTTCAAGTCCTATAGGTGCTTCTTGGAACAAAATATATGATCTCTGTGTGATGGGACTAACACACTTCAAGTCCTATAGGTGCTTCTGGGAAGAAAATATAGGTCTGTGTGATGGGACTAACACACTTCAAGTCCTATAGGTGCTTCTGGGAACAAAATATAGGATCTCTGTGTGATGAGACTAACACACTTCAAGTCCTATAGGTGCTTCTGGGAAGAAAAATGTAGGTCTGTGTGATGGGACTAACACACTTCAAGTCCTATAGGTGCTTCTGGGAACAAAATATATGATCTCTGTGTGATGGGACTAACACACTTCAAGTCCTATAGGTGCTTCTGGGAACAAAAATATAGGAGCTCTGCCTGCCTGCCACGAACACACTACAAGCCCCTCTTTCTCAATCAATCTTTGTAACTGAATCTATCTAACTCAATCTCTCTAAGTAAATCTCTCTAACTAACTAAATCCAGCAGAGTGACACAGAACGATCCTGCGCTATCTACGCCGGAACAGCATGTGACCGGCGCAGACGGCGTGGCGGCCTTTTATAGGGGGGGCGTCCACTAAAGCCCCTGAGCTGTAATTAGCTACAGGCGTCCTGCCTGTAGCCAATTATGGCTCTTCGAGTTTCCGGCGCTGTGATTGGCCAAGCATGCGGGGTCACAGTGCATGCTTGGCCAATCATCAGCCAGCAATGCACTGCGCCGGCCGCGCCGGCCGCAATGCATTGCGGGGCCGCTCGCATCACACGAATGTGATGCGAACGGCCCAAATAGTTCTGGGCTCGCCGAGCGAGCAAACGCCCGGTGCTCGATGCGAACATGGGTTCGCATCGAGCACCGGGCCCATCCCTACCTGGAGGCCTTTCTTAGATTTTCATACTTGAATCTTCTACTTGTTTATATTGTCTTGTTTATCGTTACTGGAGAGAATATCTTTTGGTATCAAATATGTCGTTGTAACATGTACAATATGCTTTCTGTCTTGTTGAATTGTTTGTTTGACATCATTCAATAAATTCTTTGAAAAAAAAAGAAAAGAAAGAAAGCCAAGAAAGCAGGAAAAAGTATAAAGTTCTCTATGGAGGCTGTGATTTCCTTTTCTTCTGAAAGCCAAGAAAGCCAATTATCCAATCTGAGGGATAAAACACCAATAAGATTTCCTAATAAACATTCCATTCTTCACCTGAATAACAAGTTCTATTCCTGTAACAAGACAGGAGACATTATCAGACAAATATACATTATATGACATAAACACACCCCTTTTATTACAACTTCTTATTAATATCTATTATTAACCCCTTCAGCCCCGCAACCATTTTGCTGGTATAAGACCAGAGCACTTTTTGCGATTCGGCGCTGCGTCGCTTTAACTGACAATTGCGCGGTCGTGCGGCGTGGCTCCCAAACAAAATTGGCGTCTTTTTTCTCCCACAAATAGAGATTTCTATTGGTGGTATTTGATCGCCTCGGCGGTTTTTATTTTTTGCGCAATAAACAAAAAAAAGAGCGACAATTTTGGAAAAGACAAATTTTTTACTTTTTGCTCTAATAAATATCCCCCAAAAATATATAATTATTTCCTCAGTTTAGTCCGATACGTATTCTTCTTCTACAGATTTTTGGTAAGAAAAAAAAAATCGCAATAAGTGATTATTGATTGGTTTGCGCAGAAGTTATAGCGTTTACAAAATAGGGGATCGTTTTATGGCATTTTTATTAATATTTTTTTTTACTAGTAATGGTGGCGATCAGCGATTTTTATTGTGACTGCGACATTGCGGCGGACACATCGGACATTTTTGACACATTTTTAGGACCATTGTCATTTTTACGACGATCGGTGCGATAAAATTGCACTGATTACTGTAAAAATGACGCTGGCAGTGAAGGGGTTAACCACTAGGGGGAGGGGTTAAGTGTGTGCTAGGGGCGTGTTCTAACTGTCAGGGGGAGGGGCTGTGTGTTACACAACACTGATCAGCTCTCCTGATTACAGGGAGCAGAGATCAGTGACCTGTCACCAGGCAGAACGGGGAGATACTTGTTTACATCAACATCTCCCCGTTCCGACTCTCCGTGAGACGATCGCGGGTATCCCACGGCGATCGAGTCTGTGGAAACGGCGACCCGACTCAATGGCACGGCGACAAATTCAAAGGGACGTACCTGTACGCCCATGTGCCTGTCCGCGCCATTCTGCCGACGTACATCTGTGTGCGCCGCTCGTAAAGTGATTATTACATATTAATACCACGGGGGGGGGAGGGGGGGTTTGTGTTTTATGGAATATCAATAATTCCCCAAAAATAAAATGTATTCACCACGGTGAGAAAAACAGCAACTCGCAATAAAACTTTTATCTACAAATCATAAAACTTCACCAGAAAATCTCTCGCAGATCTGACTCTGGAGAACAAACACATTGTAGGAAATGTCCCTCCAATTCATTGTACAGATCTTGGCTCAGATCATCTGCAGATCAATACAGTTCCCTCAGCATTCCCACAGATCTGATCCGAGAGAAGGGAGGGGGTGGGGCCTCAGCATTCCCACAGATCTGATCGGAGAGAAGGGGGGGGTGGGGCCTCAGCATTCCCACAGATCTGATCGGAGAGAAGGGGGGGGGGCCTCAGCATTCCCACAGATCTGATCGGAGAGAAGGGGGGGGGGGGCCTCAGCATTCCCACAGATCTGATCGGAGACAAGGGAGGGGGTGGGGGGCTTGTCAGCATCTGAGAACTTCACACAATCTATATTGTATACTCCACACCCCCCCACACACACACACACAATCTATATTGTATACTCCACACCCCCACACACAATCTATATTTTATACTCCACACCCCCACACACAATCTATATTGTATACTCCACACACACACAATCTATATTGTATACTCCACACACACAATCTATATTGTATACTCCACACCCACACACACAATCTATATTGTATACTCCACACACACACACAATCTATATTGTATACTCCACACACACACAATCTATATTGTATACTCCACACACACAATCTATATTGTATACTCCACACCCACACACACACAATCTATATTGTATACTCCACACCCACACACACAATCTATATTGTATACTCCACACCCACACCCACAATCTATATTGTATACTCCACACCCACACACACAATCTATATTGCATACACCACACACACACACACACACTATATTGTATACTCCACACACACACAATCTATATTGTATACTCCACACACACACATACACTCTATATTGTATACTCCACACCCACACACACAATCTATATTGTATACTCCACACACACACACACACAATCAGGTCAGAGATGGCCTCTAGACCTCACACATATCAGCATGTCTTCTATAATAACCTGGACTTCTTCTTGCAGTACGCAAGTATGCTCAGCATACATCCCCCAACAGTACACACAGCATACATCCCCCAACAGTACACACAGCATACATCCCCCAACAGTACACACAGCATACATCCCCCAACAGTACACACAGCATACACCCCCCAACACTACACACAGCATACATCCCCCAACACTACACACAGCATACATCCCCCAACACTACACACAGCATACATCCCCCAACACTACACACAGCATACATCCCCCAACAGTACACACAGCACACATCACCCAACACTACACACAGCATACACCACCCAACACTACACACAGCATACATCCCCCAACACTACACACATCATACATCCCCCAACACTACACACAGCATACACCCCCCAACACTACACACAGCATACATCCCCCAACACTACACACAGCATACATCCCCCAACACTACACACAGCATACATCCCCCAACACTACACACAGCATACATCCCCCAACAGTACACACAGCACACATCACCCAACAGTACACACAGCATACAACCCCCAACAGTACACACAGCATACATCCTCCAACACTACACACGGCATACACCCCCCAACACTACACACAGCATACATCCCCCAACAGTACACACAGCACACATCACCCAACAGTACACACAGCATACAACCCCCAACAGTACACACAGCATACATCCCCCAACAGTACACACAGCACACATCCTCCAACAGTACACACAGCATACAACCCCCAACAGTACACACAGCATACATCCCCTAACAGTACACACAGCATACATCCTCCAACACTACACACGGCATACATCCTCCAACACTACACACGGCATACATCCCCCCAACACTACACACAGCATACATCCCCCAACAGTACACACAGCATACATCCCCCAACAGTGCACACAGCATACATCCCCCAACAGTACACACAGCATACATCACCCAACAGTGCACACGGCATACATCCCCCAACAGTACACACGGCATACATCCTCCAACACTACACACGGCATACATCCCCCCAACACTACACACAGCATACATCCCCCAACAGTACACACAGCATACATCCCCAACAGTACACACAGCATACATCCCCCAACAGTGCACACAGCATACATCCCCCAACAGTACACACAGCATACATCCTCCAACACTACACACAGCATACACCCCCCAACAGTACACACAGCATACATCCTCCAAAAGTACACACGGCATACATCCCCAACACTACACACGGCGTACATCCCCCAACAGTACACACAGCATATATCCTCCAACACTACACACAGCATATCTCTTCTGTCTGCCACTCCCAGAGTGGACCAGACCCCCTGCTACTGAACCATATAGATGGTTATTTACATTCACCACTACATAGAGATATCTATCTATCTTCAAACTCCACATGTTAACCAAATCATACACCAACCTTTCTCCCAAGGCCATTAATCGATTAATCAAAACAATAATCGGCCAACCAATCAATCATGAAAACAATCGTCAGTTGCAGCCCCAATTCATACACACAAGATCATTCTGTGGGACCTACGCTCCGTTTTCACTAATGCAGTTTTCCATGCAGTTTTGGACACAAAGTCACATTACAGGTCGCAGCTCATTGATTTCAATATCACCAGTCCCAATCTATGCGACTCAAACCTGCAATGACTATGAAAAGGTACCTGCACCACACCTATGTGACTCTGAATGCGACTCCGACCCAGAGTGTAAATTTGGATCATAGTCGTATTCAAAGCCACACCAAAGTCGCACCGCACAGTCACACTCTAAATCATGCGACTTGCACAAGTGGAAACGTAGCGCTATGCCCACCGGTGTGTGTCCCAATCACAACGATTGGCCTAATCTCATTCAAAGGGTCAACTGAAATTGCTTTTTGGCAATGGCACCTATCCTTTCCCACCGTCTCCAAGATTCCATATGAATTTGTCTAGTCCCTATAATGTTTTTAGTATGTTAAACCTATGAGCGCATGCTACTGTTATTATCACAATAATATGAGGTTAGCTATGAAACCAAACACAAACTGCTGCTAGTAACACACTATCTTATTTTATTTCCCAAGAATCAGGAACGCTAACATAAAGTATAAAATAATTACATACAATATCACAAAGTTTACAATCAAATCTATGAATGCTACTGTTAATATCACAATAATACGAGGTTATCTATGAAGCCAAACACACGGCATGAATAATCAAATATTATTTATTTCCCAAGAATCAGGAACGCTAACATAAAGTATTAAAAGACATTACAATATCACAAAGCTTACAATCAAATCATATAATAAAAGGCAGAAAGACACCTTCTCATGTCAGGGATTCCAGCAAACAGATAGAATGAAAACAGAGAGAAGAGCTCTCTGCGAATTCCTTTTACCAAGCTCACTCATTCAAAACTCCCCCCCTCCCCTTGCCAATCCCACTTGCTTTGCATCCAATAGACATGTCCAAGAGAAAATCCTTTACACGTTGCATTCTTCAGGAAGTATGCTGAATTGTCCACTAGGGACAGCGTTTGTCCATGGATTGCAATTCATCCGACTGGGGCCAAACCTTGGGTTTGAGCGCTTGCCTCAAGTCAATCAATTAGATAGACAGATTAGAATCAGCATTGTAACATATGTTGTTTAACTGGCTACATTCCAATCAGGGGAGTGTATCCTTTCCAAAAAGGCACTGTGAAGGAACCGATGTGAGACCACATGAGTTCATATTGAATCCAACATATGCCGCTTTGCGACTAAAAGAGCATACCACCCTTCTTCAGACATGGCTCCTATTGAACAGTCCATAACTGTTTTGTCCCCAACATGCGTTTCCGAACCAGCACCTAATAGAACAGTCCTTTAAACGTCTTAATGCGTTGTATTTTTACAACCTGTGCAGAAGCAGCTCCTATGGAACAGTCCATTGTGGTCTTACCATGTTATGCTTCCCAACACGTGCCGCTTTGCCACTGAGTGACACATCCTTCTTCAGCGACAGCTTCCATGTCACCAGTATGTATCTTTGGTATCTTCTCCTTTCCGGTGTCTTCAGGACGGATGCAGTACAGGCAAGGGGTGTCCATTCATTCACCATTCACCAGTACACATTCAGAGCAACATATCAAACAGCTCTCAAATACTGATCTATTATTTAGATAAGTCTCGAGGAGGGCCTTATTCACCCATATTATTAAACTACAATACGCATAGGTCACACTATACCATAATATAAATCAACTTATTACCATACTATATACATATATATGTGTCCCGTTCATTTACGCACCCCGCTCCCAACCCTATAACCCTTTACTGTACATATGGGTCGGGATTAGGCAGGCTTGCTCACAGCGGTATTGCAGGGCTCTGACTTGGCAGCAAGGTCTCTAATTTGTACACAGAGACTCTACTGTCAATTCGTCCCTCAACTTGCATAGACAAATGGGAGACCCTTCTATATAAATATTGAGTTTAATCACACATATAAATTTGCAAAAATTACAAAACCACACAATTCCATCCCTGTGCCTGGATTTCAGAGACCATGCCCAGGGTATACCATGCACCTCTACCTATGGTTAGGTTCAAGGAACCTTCCAGTTTTATGACTAGCGTTACATCGGCATTCTTTAGGACAAAGAAATAGACTCGTCTATGTCCCAAATGACACCCAGGTGCTTCCTCCCCAGCAATGATCCCTGAAATAACTTCCCAACATTTTTATGTTCACCACCATGATGTATTGACCTGGCATACAAAGGACATCATGGTCAGGTTTCCGACCGAGGGAAGTATCAACCTGCTTCCATCTCCTCTGATCCCATGTGGGTGATTTAGCCTCAAATGCGACAAGATAGAATCCCCAATCAGTAAGTCCATTGATGCCACCAAATATACAGACCAAGTCCTCACTTCTGTATATGGGATCATACAGCCTTACACCTTTCACAATCCAAACTGGTACAGCCCATCCAGGCATTCGACCACCATTTTGGATTAGCGTAAGCGACGTGTTGTGGCAGAGTCTTACTGAGCGGTGATGCTAACTCATTAGGCCACTGCCCTTTAAACAGAGATTGCCCAATCAGCTTGATGCTGGTTGACACTTCCGTCCGCCACTGCGTGTACGCCAGAGCCCATGACCGATTTCTATCCTGTACCCTCACACCCTCCACCAACCTCTCAACATGGTTCACCAACTCTGGAGCTAATTTACTCTGGGTGTTTTGTGGATGCTATTAAGGATGCCACCAATCTCTTTGAGTAACAAAGTCCCGCTCAAGCTATTGCTGAGAGTTTGTTCCTCAGGATACCGATGTCTATTCCATTAACAACACCCATCCCAGCTCCTATTCCCCCAATACAGTGCTGAATACATGCCTCCTCTTGTGGTTACTCCTCAGAGATAAGCATCCTGCTTCTGTGTCCGCACATCTCTGGGAGTAATTCACTGGTACGATGACAGCACTTGATTCAGCGTATACTCAGCACATATAGGGTAATAGGTTTTATCAACCACTGTGAGATGTTGCAGTGCCATATGGTGAAGGCATACTGTACCCTGGTAGGCAGCGTTTGTTCCCTTTATCTATCGGAGCATGCTCCTGTGTGTATACACTGGCATTCCCTGTGCAGGGTTTCAACTTCTCAGGTGAGACCTCAACCAGGTGCATCTCCCCCATACAAGGAAATGTTCACCCCATTGATGTGTCACCTGACACCCTCTAGTCCGGCCAACAGACACCTTATTATGCATAAGTGCCCGCCTCCTGGGTACCTGCACCATATAAATTCCGTTACGTCAATACATGTCATACATTACACAACTTTTCTTATTTCAACTCCTCCCTCCAACAAAAACATATATATTTTACATTTTCATGTTCTGATGGATTGGATGTGTTATGTTCCTTCCCCCAACCTCCAACCCATTGTACGTATATTAATAACACGTTTGCATTCATCAGGAGAGAGTCCAGCAAAAAAAAAAAAATGTTTCAAGTCTTATTGATGGGCACAGTCTTTCAGATTCAGCACCAGATCGTCCATAGGAAAAGAAAAAGTGTTAAAGTGAATCTTTTTGTTTGTCCCGTCTCTCCTGATATTTAGTGGAATAAATTTGGGGCGTGGTATGGCACAGACAAACTGCCAACCAGATGATCTGTCATTCATTTTCCAGAACCTTTCCAATCTCGCTCCACCAGGATTCTGGAATTGAAAAACAAGAGCAGAATCAAATTCTTATCCATAATATCTGCTTGCTTATTATATTTACTCCTATTTCCCTCCTTGGAACCCAGGAACTTAGTATTCCTGGCTTCTGCAATTTGACCAAACTATCAAAAACAACCATGACCTCTTTAGGCAGAACCCACTCTAAAATGAATCCCCATGGTATGGTCAAAAATTTAAAAAAAACGAACGTCACTGTTGTTTCTCAAAAATTCTCAATTTAAAAAAACAAAAAAAAAAACAAAAACAATGCATTTATCTTTATCTTACGATCTATGCACTTTCCCCTTTCAGGTGTATAAAGCCTAAACCTTTTGGAGCTTTTTACACCTGAAAAAAACAACAATAAAATAGCTGACTAAGCCAATACCCAAAAAAAAAAAAAAAATATTTGTTTTTTTTTTTTTTTCCAAAAAAAACAAAAATGTAAAAAAAATAAAAAATTAAAAGTCTGGCCATTATCACCCAAGAACAACATGACAAGACAACCACCATACAACAATGACAAACACTCAACTTTTAATTAAAGACATCCATGGATTTTCTCCTGAGAAGAGTACATGTTTCTTTTTTATATCTGAAAGACAATAAGTTAATGGAAAAAACAACACAAACAAAACATTTGTAACTTCATCACAACATTTGCTACCACATTTGTAACTCTTTAGTTTTGTCAGATTATTGTTTAAATGTTTTCATTGTTTGCAAACAATTACTAATTAATGAGCTCATGGTACCATGTGATAATCGATTATGCATTTACAATAACCTAACCCCCGTGTTGGTCTCACTTTGACGGACCTGCAAACAAAACACAAATGTTTAGTATCCAAACCTGTTCTCTCCCTGATTTCTGGAAAAGGAACACAAAGACAATGATTAAACACGATTATCATGACAATTGACTTTAAGCCTCTTCCCATTAATTGTACTGCTAGGGGAACACCTACAAGCCAGAGTTGTAGTATAAACAACTAAAAAATAAATAAAAATTACAAACATTAAAAATAAAACAAAAATTAATAAAAAAAATTAAAAAATAAAAAATTAAAATTTAAAAAAAAAAATTAATAAAAAAAACAAAATATTAAAAAAATAATTCATAATAAAAAATAAAAAAAATTAAAACATTAAAAATGAAAAATTAAAAAAAAAATAATGAAAAAAAAAAATAAAAAAAAATTAATAATAAGAAAAAAAAAAAAAAAACTAATAAAAAAATTCATAAAAAATTAATAAAACATTAAACCTTATATATAAAAGAAAAATTACAAAAATACTTAAAACCTTATTCATAGGAATGAAACTTTGATCAGAGTATTTTTAACATACTTGCAGCTGACTAAGTGCTGCTAGCATTGCTTCCCCCAGTGCTATGTTTGAATAACCATGCGGCTACTTCCATTTTGATTTTATGCAACTGTCCTACATATTGCTTTTCAGTTTGTAGACTCCGTAATTGGGTCTTAACGGGGAATTGGGTTTGCTTACTATGGGCTCCATGCTTTGGATTGCTACCCCACCTGGCCGAATAACATTCATACTGCCTTGGGGTCGTTTTCAGGTATGATCTTTTTTTGATATC
Organism: Lithobates sylvaticus; assembly: GCA_028564925.1. Lineage (NCBI taxonomy): Eukaryota > Metazoa > Chordata > Amphibia > Anura > Ranidae > Lithobates > Lithobates sylvaticus. Next base: position 785,787,287 of record CM053026.1, read on the forward strand.
GTTATTCGCCCAACAATACTTTGCGATGTGACCTCCCCTTTTACACAAACAACATTTTAGCTCTGGTTCCCCTGCATAGGCCCTTTTTTTAACATCTTGTGCTGGAAATTCACATTGCTGGATAATATTACTGTGATTGGAATTAACAGACTTTACACTTTCATCGTCTGAGGAGTCATCAGAAGTTTCTATTTCAATTCCTGAATCAATTTCAAGCGCAGTTATCACGCTTGTATTTACGTCTCCAACATCGATTCCCATCATCCGCCTTCCTGTATTTCTGCTTAATACGGATACACCTGCCTTTGACCCATATTTGCTTTTACTGGACTCTTGACAAAAATCTCGCAGGATATTGACAAAATTTTGGTAGGACCTAGCATTCCTCAGAGCCATTCTAGTGGGATAGCTTACATAACACTTATTGGCCATCGAGTATATGAAACTTGCATCATCCTCCAATAAGTCAGGACAGTTGAAGACTCTCGTATACAATGCAAGATACTCACTGCAGAACAATATTGGGTCAACTCCTCTCCTAAATTTCATTCGTTGCAAATCACTCATACCATTATCACGACTGTCCACAAGACGCTGCAATTCTTTCCTCCGCCCCTCTGCATCTGCTAAATTATCCTTAACCTGTGCCGATAACTGGCCTATCAAAGGTCCTGGTAGCCATGCTTTTAGAAGAGAGCATGCATCGTCATTACTCAAATGGAATTTACGGATTAGAGCCTCAAACTTATTGGACAGAGTCACTGGCGACTCCAGGGCATTAAATTCACCCAGAATCTGGCATAACGTGAGTCTCTCTTGGATTGTAATCAAACTGTTATTCTGCTTTGACGCTATAGGCGCAATAGTAGACTGTGTTTCCTCACGGCTCTTTTCCTCACTGACTGTGCAGATATCGGCCAATTGGCATGTTGCTTTGTGCTCATTGAGCGATATTATACACTGTTCTTTAATAAGAAGTTGGGAGTGTGCGTTTGCTACTTTCCTTTCTAAAGACATAACCAATTCTTCCATCTCTGATAACTTTATTCGCAATGACTCTACAAGTTTACTCTTCATGACGCAGTCCATGCTGCACCTCTGAAGCTGTTCTCGTAGGTCACTATTTTTTTCTGACAACTCGCCGGCTTTTGCCCGCAATTTGTCAATCTCACTACTGGAGGCTGTTGCCATTTTTAGAAGGTTTTCACTGACTTCATCTATATCTTCCCCGAGACGTCTCCTTTCTGCTTCCCACTTCTCCCCCATTTGCTCAGATATAACTTTAATTCTGAACAACACTGCAATCTCATTAGCCAATTTTTCCTTCTTCGCTTTCTTTTTTAGCTGTTTACCCAGTAATCTGCTATTCTGTTGCTGACACTGAGACACTAGTACATTACACTGGCTTTTAAGAGGTTCATCTGCACATGAATGATAACTGGCAGAGGCGTACGTCTTAACATATGTATACACAAGTTCCATTCTCACAAGCACACAATCCACACTTCTATTTGTACTAACGTTCCAACACTGCACTGAGTACTAAACCAAACCCAATCATCGTTAGCTCTTACAACTCACGGGAAACAAATAAAAAATAATAAAAAATAATCGCTCCCATAGCATTCAAGATTCTTCATTCATTATCACTTTTACTTGATATCATTCTAAACAATACAACTTTTGCCTATCCATTAAAAAGACTAACCACACTTATTGTGGCATTATCAGCTGATGTTTGTTAATGAAACTTTCAATGACTTCCATTGATATGCTAATTAGCTCACCCACACTGAAGTTGCTCAACCAGTTGCTTACACGATGCAACACAGATAAACAACCAACAACAAAAAAAACTGATGCAAAACACACACAGAGGCACAGTTAAAGCTATTTAAACTAATTTTCACCTGTAGTCCCACAACCAACAACAAACAAAAAAAAAAAAAACAGATACACATCCGTTTAAACACAAATTTGTTACTTGTAGTTTTACAACAAGACACAAGGCACATTCTAAGACACAAGGCAGACTCTTAATCAATGCCTTCCTGTTAGGGTAAAAATCCTGTTAGGCCTTCCTGTCACGTGGGTAAAGAATCAAAAAACAAAAAAAAAACTTAAAAAAACTTGAAAATAACAATCTATTTCTCCCACTTTTCGTCAAAGATGTATGGTAATTCCTGTCAATCTTTAACCAAGGGTGATCAGCCCGTACTCACCAGCCCACTTGACCAGCTACAAGTATTATAACACTTTGAATTAGCAATACAACATTTAACATATATACATATATATCAAAAATCTCACCAGGTTTCCGCGCCTCCGCTAACTGATGCAATATTTCATAGAACATTCAGGACCATTCCAGCGCCAATCTTGTCCACACGAGAGATGATTTTCAGTTCTGGGTGTCTTTGATTACCAGGACTCAAAACAAAAATACATTAGTTTGTGGATTCTGTGTAAAAATACATTCTACACGCCTTTGGGGTGCCATCTGATGTACGCGATATAATAATTATATCTGTATATTAATTTGTCTAGTCCCTATAATGTTGTTAGTCTGTTAAACCTATGAGCGCATGCTACTGTTAATATCACAATAATACGAGGTTAGCTATGAAGCCAAACACACGGCTAGAATAATCAAATATTATTTATTTCCCAAGAATCAGGAACGCTAACATAAAGTATTAAAAGATATTACAATATCACAAAGTTTACAATCAAATCACATAATATAAGAATATCAAAGATACTTATCACAGGGCCCTCCATGAAAACCATAAAATGGCTGCCAAGCCATGCGGCTTGAATGTCAAGGATTCCCAGCAAACAGAGAGTGCCTTCCTAGGCCTCAAAATGGCTGCTTAGCAGAGAGACACCTTCTCATGTCAGCTTTCCCAGCAAACAGATAGAATGAAAACAGAGAGAAGAGCTCTCTGCGAATTCCTTTTACCTTGCTCACTCATTCAAAACTCCCCCCCTCCCCTTGCCAATCCCACATGCTTTGCATCCAATAGACATGTCCAAGAGAAAATCCTTTACACGTCGCATTCTTCAGGAAGTATGCTGAATTGTCCACTAGGGACAGCGTTTGTCCATGGATTGCAATTCATCCGACTGGGGCCAAACCTTGGGTTCGAGCGCTTGCCTCAAGTCAATCAATTAGATAGACAGATTAGAATCAGCATTGTAACATATGTTGTTTAACTGGCTACATTCCGATCAGGGGAGTGTATCCTTTCCAAAAAGGCACTGTGAAGGAACCGAGGTGAGACCACATGAGTTCATATTGAATCCAACACCCCCCTTATAAAAGGGGGCTCCCAGATTCCGATAAGCCCCGCCCGCAGACCCCGACAACCAACGGCCAGGGTTGTCGGGAAGAGGCCCTTGTCCTCATCAACATGGGGACAAGGTGCTTTGGGGTGGGGGGGGCCGCACGGCCCCCCTTTCCCCAGGGCACCCCCCATGTTGAGGGCACACGGCCTGGTACGGCTCAGGAGGGGGGGCGCTCGCTCGTCCCCACCCCTTTCCTGGCCTGCCGGGCTGCGTGCTCGGATAAGGGTCTGAGATGGATTTGGGGGGGACCCCCACGCCATTTTTCGGCGTGGGGACTCCCTTTAAATCCATGCCAGGTGACAGAGCTAGCGCGCCGGCATTTACTGCCTACGTTAGCTACGTACCTGAAGTCACGTGCTAAATGAACAGACTTTCCGATGAGCGGCAAGTTCGTTCATTTCAAAAGTCCGGCGGACTAGCCTACTAATGGCGGGATTGTCCGCTGGACTGCCAAGTCCAGCGGATAATTTTAAAACAAAACTTAAAACTTTAGTCCGCCGGACTTTTTGAAAAAAAGTCAGTCGGAGGCCCACACACGAGGGGATTATCCCCTAGACTTGAGTCCAGGGGATAATCCCACGGGATAGTCCCTTCGTGTGTACGGGGCATTAGAAGAACTAGCATCCCTAAGCTGTTGGTTTTTATGTTGTTAGAATAACCCACTCCTACCAATCAAAACTCAGGGTCACCTCATTGGTTCAGAAGTGGCATTGAATCCTGATTGGCTACCCCTGCAGCCTAATGTTCATTGGTTGAGTTGCCTCAATTTCAATTCAAGTCAATTCCAAGCCCAGTTAAAGAAGCATGCTTCCCACACCAACAAGAGGCCAACTCTGGTGCCTCTGTGTCTGAAAACCTAAGTATCTGTTTAATTATCTCTTGATTTACAACCGACAGCCCTCTTTGATATAACATAAATTAGCATTTCAAGGACTTGTGATCAGGAAGAGGCACTATGTCTGAAATGACCGTCTCTACGAACAATAGGGTAACTTAGCTACTATTCAGAGAGCAGATCAACACGTTGGTGTGTTTGAGATACCAAAAACAGTAAATAGGCCCATCTTCTAGTATACATGTTCCTATAAACCATACACATATATATATACACAAAACGGGGCACGGTAATCTAACAAGAAAGTCCTCACAATGGTTCCCTTAAAGCTCCTTGAGATAAAACAATATGGATTTCAAAATCTCCACCACAAAACAGTAAAGTTAGTCTAATATTTTTGTATAATGTGAAAGATGATGTTACACCGAGTTAATAGATACCTAACATGTCACGCTTTGAAATTGTGCACGCTGGTGGAATGGCGACAAACTACAGTACCTAAAAAATCTCCATAGGCGACACTTTAAAAAAATAATGGATACCATTAGAGTTACAGAGGAGATCTAGTACTAAAATTATTGCTCTCGCTCTGACGATTGCGGCGATACCTCACATGTGTGGTCTGAACACCGTTTACAGCGTGACTTACGTATGCGTTTTCCTTGCTGCGCGAGGACGCGGGGACGACCCTTTAAAAAAAAAAATCTGATCACTTTTGTTGTTGTGACAAGAAATGTAAACATCCCTTGTGACAGTAATGGGTGGTGACAGGTCCTCTTTATGGAGGGATCGGCGGCTCTAAAAGACCCCAAATCCCTCCTTTGCACTTAAAAGTATTCAAATCGCCAAAATTGCCGATTCTGAATACTGTTATATATGTTTTTTTTTAAATTGGTGCCGTTGGCAGCCGAGTAAACCAGAAGAGAACAAGCCATGGTCGAAAGAAGAACTTATTTCATTTCACCCACCCTGCGTACAATTTATTGTAGGTTCATTTTTAGTATGTGTGTGTTTTTATATATTTATATTCCCTTGATAAAATTTTTGGATGTTTATATATTGATAATCTTTTATATTAGACATATTTATTTCTGGTATTTATGTGGCACATGAATTTGTGGTGTGCTTTGTGTTGCGTGTTCACATCGGTCCCTGCCCTCAGGGAACTTGCAGCCTGGGGCCCCTGACACACATTCATACATGCTGGGGCCAATTTGGACCTTCCAGCATGTCTTTAGAGTGTGGGGGGAAACCAGAGTACCCAGAGGAAACCCACACAGGCAGAGGGAGAATACTCAAACTCCAGGCAGATGGTGTCGTGGTGGATTCGAACCAGCGACCCTCTTTACTACTAGGTAAAGGTGCCAACAACTACACCACTGTGCTGCCCAGATGACTGTTATATGTATTCATTTATGTATGGTCATGGGTATTTGTGTGTTTTTATTATGTTATTATTGTTTTTGCATAGGAACCGTTGTGTTTTATTGTTTTTGTTTGTTTTCTTTTCATATATATGACAATCACTTTTATTGCTTCACACCAGTTGGTCTTACAATTAGGGATGGACCCGGTGTTCGATTTGAATCGAACATCGGGCTTTCGCCCGTTCTGCGAGCCCAGAACTATTTGGCCCCCTCGCATCAAATTCGTGTGATGCGAGCGGCCCGCAATGCACTGCGCCAGTCGCAGTGCATTGCTGGCTGATGATTGGCCAAGCATGCACTGTGACCCCGCATGCTTGGCCAATCATAGAGCCAGCGGCGAGGAGAGCAATAATTGGCCACAGGCGGGATTCCTGTGTCCAATTATAGCTCAGGGGGTTTAGTACACGCCCCACACTATATAAGGCCACCGCGCCGGCGGCCTCATGAAGTGTGTTCCGGCGTTAGGAACAGTGACACTGTACAGTGTCTGCGCTTGTGCATTATCTGCATTATCTGAATTATCTGCTGTGATTATTCCTGTGGCCAATTATAGCTCAGGGGGTTTAGTACACGCCACACATTATATAAGGCCGCCGCGCCGGCAGCCTCGTATATTGTGTTCCATCGTGTCAGTGATGTTATGTGCTGTGATCCATTCTGCACTGCTGCTGACTGCTGACATTATCTGTGCTGTGATTCTGGGGATTTGTGTGTGCGTGCTGTTAGTACAGCATTGCAGTATCACATTAAAACACCTTCCTTCCTTTCTTCATCCTGTTGTGTCATCTAAGGCAGCCATCTGCGGCTAATGAATTGCCGGTTCCCGTAACACAGAGAACAGTCATTCATTGAAAGTCATTGATAAAAAAAAAGTCATTGATAAAAAAAAAAAAAGCGTGGAGGTCCCCCCAAATTAAATTACCAGGCCCTTCAGGTCTGCTATGGATATTAACCACTTTAAGACCAGCCTCGTTTTGGATTTTAGGTGTTTACATGTTTTAAAACAGTTTTTTTTTGCTAGAAAAAAACTTAGAACCCCCAAACATTATATATTGTTTTTTTTCAAACACCCTAGAGAATAAAATGCCGGTCGTTGCAATACTTTTTTTCACACCGTATTTGCGCAGCGGTCTTGCAAGCGCACTTTTTTTGGAAAAAATTAACTTTTTTGAATAAAAAAATAAGACAACAGTAAAGTTAGTCCAATTTTTTTATATATTGTGAAAGATAATGTTACGCCGAGTAAATTGATACCTAACATGTCACGCTTAAAAATTGCGCCCGCTCGTGGAATGGCATCAAACTTTTACCCTCAAAAATCTCCATAGGCGACGTTTAAAAAAATTCTACAGGCTGCATATTTTGCGTTACAGAGGAGGTCTATGGCTATAATTATTGCTCTCGCTCTACCAATCGCGGCGATACCTCACATGTGTGGTTTGACCACCGTTTTCATATGCGGGCGCTACTCACGTATGCGTTCGCTTCTGCGCACGAGCTCGTCGGGACGGGGCGCTTTAAAAATTTTTTTTTTTGTTTTTCTTATTCATTTTTCTTGATTTTATTTATTTTTACACTGTTTTTTAAAAAAAAATTAATTGGCTCACTTTTATTTCTATTACAAGGAATGTTTACATAGAAAAAAGCATGACAGGTCCTCTTAAATATGAGATCTGGGGTCAAAAAGTCCTCAGATCTCATATTTGGACTTCAATGAAAAAAAAAAAAAATGTCATTTAAAAAAATGACATTTGAAAATTCCTCTTTAAGAGGTATGGGCGGAAGTGACGTTTTTGACGTCGCTTCCGCCCTCCTATGGTATAGAGATGAGTGGCGGCCATCTTAGCATCACTCATCTCTAGACACAGGAGGAGAATGGACCCGATCACCTCCGCCGCTGCCGACGGTTCCGGTAAGCGGCGGAAGGCGCGGGAGAGCGGCGGGAGGGGGGGCACCTCTCCCGCCGCCGATAACGGTGATCTTGCGGCGAATCCGCCGCGATGACCACCATTATCGGACAGCCGACCGGCGCCTGAAGAGATGGATACCTTGGTTGTGGCAGCAGCTGCTGCCGTTACCGAGATATCCCTCTTCAAAAAAGGGACGTACATCGTCGTGCGCCGGTCGGAAAGTGGTTAAGGGGAACCCTGGCCAAAAAAAATGGCGTGGGGTCCCCCTTAAAAACCCATACCAGACCCTTGAGGTCTGGTATGGATTTTAAGGGGAACCCCAGCCAAAAAAAAAATGGCGTGGGGTCCCTCTCAAAATCCATACCAGACCTTTATCCGAGCACTCAACCTGGCAGGCCCCCCTCCCTCCTGAACTGTACCAGGCCACATGCCCCCCAAAGCACCTTGTCCCCATGTTCATGAGGACAAGGGCCTCTTCCCCACAACCCTGGCCATTGGTTGTGGGGGTCTGGGGGCGGGGGGCTTTGTGTTGCGTGTTCACATCGGTCCCTGCCCTCAGGGAACTTGCAGCCTGGGGCCCCTGACACACATTCATACATGCTGGGCCAATTTGGACCTAGCAGCATGTCTTTAGAGTGTGGGAGGAAACCAGAGTACCCAGAGGAAACCCACACAGGCAGAGGGAGAATACTCAAACTACAGGCAGATGGTGTCATGGTCGGGATTCGAACCAGCAACCCTCTTTACTACTAGGTAAAGGTGCCAACAACTACACCACTGTGCTGCCCGGATGACTGTTACATGTATTCATTTATGTATGGTCATGGGTATTTGTGTGTTTTTATTATGTTATTATTGTTTTTGCATGGGAACCGTTGTGTTTTATTGTTTTTGTTTGTTTTCTTTTCATATATATGACAATAACTTTTATTGCTCCACAACAGTTGGTCTTACAATAGATAGTTGATAATTTATGACCTTTTATTTCTATTCTGTTTATGAATTGTACCTCTCATATGGAGCTTTTTATAGCCTACCCCTATAAGACTGAGCAGTGAGGAGGTGACAATTATACTCAAGCTTGTAATTAGCTCTCTCTCTCTATATCTAGCTTCTGTTGCCATCCTGGCCGAAACATGTGAGTGATGGTGAAGTACGCGATATAATAATTATATCTATGTATTAATTTGTCTAGTCCCTATAATGTTGTTAGTCTGTTAAACCTATGAGCGCATGCTACTGTTAGTATCACAATAATACGAGGTTAGCTATGAAACCAAACACAAACTGCTGCTAATAACACACTATCTTATTTATTTCCCAAGAATCAGGAATGCTAACATAAAGTAATAAAAGACATTACAATATCACAAGGCTTACAATCAAATCATATAATATAAGAATATCACAGATACTTATCACAGGGCCCTCCTTGTGGCCTTGAAAAATGGCCGCCAGACCATGAGGTGACCAGAAACATCCTCTCATGTCAGGAATTCCCAGCAAACAGAGAGAAGAGCTCTCTGCGAATTCCTTTTACCAAGCTCACTCATTCAAAACTCCCCCCCCTTGCTTCGCACCCAATGAACACCAGCAAAAGGTGATCCAGGAAGTAAACTGCACTTTCCACTCAGGGGCTGTGCCTCTAGCCTGGAGCCGTCTTCACCGCAGGTGGGCCCAGCCATTGCTGGTGTGTTTTCCAACCTGGCTACATTCCAATCCGGGGGAATGCCTTCTGTCCTCAAAGATATTGGGAATGAATCGATGTAATATTACATGAGTTCATATTGAATCCAACACATGGCAACAGAAGAGTAGACACTTACACAACTGACCTCAGGACACCTTTCCCCTTCATCTCCGGCACAGCAGTGACGTCACAGAAGGAGCGCTGAGAATATGGACACTGCTCGGCTTGGTTGTTCCCTCTGGGGCCGTTTACATCACACAGGTTGCCTTTCTATCCATCCTGCTGACCACCATCCAGCCGTGGCATCCAACTGGAGCTGGCAGGTTTTGCCAGCAGCCAGTATTTCCCCGCCCCCCCCCCCTATCTGGGAACTGAATTTTCTCCCCTCCATTTCCTTGGATGGTGATTAGGGATGAGCCGAACACCCCCCCCGTTAGGCTCGCACCAGAACCCGCGAACGGACCTAAAGTCCGTGCGAGCATTAGAACCCTATTAGTTATAATGGATGCGAACGTTCAAAATCAAAAGTGCTAATTTTAAAGGCTAATATGCATGTTATTGTCGGCCGTTTTTTCAGGAGCAGTGATTTTAATAATGCTTAAATTGAAACAATAAAAGTGTAATATTCCTTTAAATTTCGTACCTGGGGGGTGTGTATAGTATGCCTGTGAAGGGGCACATGTTTCCTGTGCTTAGAACTGTCCCTGCACAAAGTGTCATTTTTGCAGGAAAAAAAGCTATTTAAAATCACTCGCGGCTAATGTATTGACGGCTCCCGTAACACAGAGAACAGTCATTCATTGAAACTCATTCATAAAAAAAAGTCATTGGGGCGCATGCGCGGATGCCTGAGCGGGCGGACGTCCTGGCTTAGAGCTCCGCTCCGAGGGAGGAGATAGCCGGAGGACTACGGGTCCCAGCGGTACCGCGAACGGTACAAACCAGCACCACAAGCCACAGCTAGACCCCAGGTACATATACAATGGTCCTGCGAGGACATAAACTTAAAATTAAAGCGCCAGTCTCTAAAACGGCGCCGACCAGGCAGACCCTGAGAATGGCGGCAGCTATCTCCTCACAAACCAACATACAGTGCTGTGAGACAGCGCCCTCACAGCTTACAGAGGAAACAGCAGGCACAGACTCAGATACTGAGGTAACTCAGACTGAGAATAATGAAGATATGTTTAAAAAGTTTGAATACATGTTACACAAAGCCCTAAAGAAGACTTCTGACAGAATCACTGATAAACTGACCAAAGAAATTAGAGAGCTGGGGCAGAGAACAGCTGAGCTAGAAATTAGAGTGGACGACCTAGATGGTTTAACACAGCGAAACACCTCAGAGCTTGAAATTCTAAAGGAAGAAAATCTTACACTACAGTCTCGGTTAGAAAATCAGGAAAATAGGGATCGACGATCGAACCTGAGAATAAGAGGAATTCCTGAGACTGTCCTTGATCTCCCGGCTACTATAACAGCTCTATTTCAAGAATTACAGCCTGGTTTACCTGTGGAAAGACTAGAATTCGATAGAATTCACAGAGCTCTAGCCCCCCGCAAAACAAATGGCCCACCAAGAAATATAATTGCTAAATTCCACTACTACAGAACCAAAGAGCAACTACTAGCGGCTGCTAGGGACAAAGAATCTCTGCAATTTCAGGGTCACACTTATCAGCTTTTTGCTGATATATCTCCTCTCACGGTTGCTAAAAGACGTGCACTTAAACCCCAGCTGCAAATCTTACAACAGCACCATATTACCTATCGTTGGGGATTCCCCTTTTCTCTAAAATTTACCTTTCTCGAAACTAAATACATCTGTAGGTCCCCGGAAGACCTGCAGTCGGCCCTGGTCGAAATGGGCATCGCAGATAGATCCACTTCAAACGATCATACCCGCAGACGCCCAGCCTCAATCCCTCTTCAGCAGAAAAAAGCCACTACACCCTCCGCAGGAGCATCTTCATCCTCTCAACATCATATTCCCAAACGTGGACGATTCGAAAATCAATCCCCCTCCAACGAGGATTCTATGGACTGAACTTCTAACCTAGTCCGTCCTGCTAATACTTACTACTAGCATCACTTGCTGGCTGAAAATTTAAAAAATCCAATACTCCCACACCACTTTTTGATCTCTATTAGGAAATTTTTAGTCGAGACTTGACCATTCTTTTTCTAATATACTTTCTAGTATCCAGTGTCTAAGTATAGATACCTGACCTTGTTTTCTTTTTTTTTTTCCCTATTTCACTATCTTACCCATATTGGTATTTATACTAACTAATGCATAGTGACATCCTTATATTCTATTTTCTGTTTAGGTCCTTATACAAAGCGGACTTTTAGTTGTTTAAAAGTTTTTTTTTTTTTATATAATCTCGTGGTCCTCCGGTGCTATTCCTCCCTCAGGAAATTCTTGTTGCCCCCTGTTCCATCTTCGGGTACCCGTTAAGAGTATGCGGGTCTCTGATGATGGCTCTGGAACCTCTCGGAACATGCTGAATATGTTCTGTAGACGTTCCCACACCCTGTGTTACTATCTTTTATTATTACTAATATGCTATTACAAAAGGGTTGATCGTTTTTCCTTTTTATTTTATTATTACTACTCTATTTTTTTCTGTTTTGCTTTCTCTAATCTTTTCCCTCTCCAGGTGGTGATTACGAACCTAGAAGTAAGTCATGTTTTTATTCTTATAGTAATCTATACCTTACAGTTATGGCTCCCATAAATATTCTGTCTTTAAATGTACAAGGGTTTAATATTCCACACAAACGTTCAAAAGCTATGCGCACTTTTCATGCTAAAAAGGCTCACATTATATGCCTACAGGAAACTCACTTTATAGACAAGGCTCATCCAAAATTCCTCTCCTCCACATATCCACAATTTTATGTTGCCTCTGCTCCCGTTAAACAACGGGGAACTCTTATAGGTTTCCACCGCAACACTCCATTCACCCTTGTGTCACAACTGAATGATCCAGAAGGTAGATACATTTTGATTACAGGTTACCTCGCTGACGACCCTATCACGGTCGTCTCTTATTATGCTCCCAACAAACGACCATTAGCTTTTATGTCTCATCTCTTCCAACTTATCGAGACACATAAATTTGGTACATTGGTCCTATGTGGAGATTCTAATGCTACAGTATTCCCCTTCCTTGACAAATCTCCAATTACCCCTAATACGAACTCCGCCAAGACGACTCTCCAACCCCTGCCGACAGCCCACAAATTGGTAGACACATGGAGAGAACTTAACCCCACCAATAGACGTTATACACACTATTCGTATCCACACAAATCATTCTCCCGTATCGATCACATCTTTGTTCCAACTAGTTTATTACCAGAAATACTATCCTCTAAAAGTATTCCATTACCATGGTCAGACCATTGTGCAGTTTTTACCACCCTAACCTCAACTATACCCAGATCCCACGATACAACCTGGAACCTAAATGATACTCTACTAACCCATCCATCCCATAGATCGCTAATCGAACAAGCGCTGTCTGATTACATCTCCTCTAATGATACAGGCGATGTCTCTTCCCTGACATTATGGGACGCTCATAAATCTGTCATTCGAGGAAATCTTATCCGTCTAACTTCAACACTCAAAAGAGAGCGTAAGCTTATGTTCGCAAAACTGGAAAATGCTTTCAACACATGTCACTCAGTCTTTCAATCCTCTCCAACTGTTGATAACCATACAAAGCTTGATAAAGCACGACTGGATCTAGACCTTTTTTTAACAGATTCAGCCGACAAGCTTATGAGTAAACGCCAACATATCCAGTATCTCAAAGCCAACAAACCTGACACTCCTATGGCACGTAGTTTAAAAATGTTACAAAAAGTGCAGTCCTCTTTCAGACTTAGGACTACACGTGACGGATATACTAGCAATCCGGTAAAAATACTGGAGGTATTTCATTCCAAACTATCTAAACTATATTCCTCTTGCCAAGAGTTTGACAAATCAAAAGCAGATACTATGTTTTCCAATATTAGCATTCCCACCCTTGATCAATCACAACGTGATAATCTTGAGCGCCAAATAACTACCCCGGAAGTCCTGAATGCGATCAATCAACTAAAACTCAATAAAAGACCAGGCCCTGACGGATTCTCAGCATTATACTATAAGCAGTTCTCACATATACTAGCGCCGATCCTGACCAGAGCCTTCAATTCCATCCTTGAAAATCATTCCTTCCGCACAGAAACACTCACCTCCATTATAGTAATGATTCCTAAACCACACTCAGACACAACTGCATGGACAAATTATTGCCCTATATCACTACTCAACCTTGACATTAAATTATTAGCTAAGATATTAGCTACCCGCCTCAACAATATTATAGGTCAATTGATACACCGTGATCAAACCGGCTTTATGCCAAAAAGGCAGGCAGGTGACAACATCAGACGTGCTCTTCTACTCATGAACGCAGCTAAATCTAGACATATTCCTTCATGTCTTATATCTTTAGATATTAAGAAAGCGTTCGATTCTGTCACCTGGCCATATATGCAGTATACGTTACAAAAATGGGGTTTTGGTAATCATTTTCTAAAATGGATCTCTTCGCTCTACGATAGCCCTAAAGCATACATTAAATATGCCGGCTATAAATCCGAAATGATGAACATTTGTAGAGGTACGAGACAGGGATGTCCCCTATCCCCCTTACTTTTCGCCCTCCTTATTGAACCATTGGCACAGTTAATTAGGAGTAATCAAGATATCAAGGGTATTGAATTAGGAGGTTTCCACCATAAACTATGCCTTTTCGCTGACGATATTCTCATATTCCTAACTCATCCACATATATCTGCTCCGAATTTACTAAACCTATTAGACAAATTTGCTACAGTTTCTGGACTTAAGGTCAACCCTACCAAATGAAATGTACTTAACATATCTTTAGAACAAACAGATCTCCTACATCTCCAATCTACTTTACCATTTCACTGGGTTTCTAATCAACTACCCTATTTAGGTGTTCAGCTCACAACCTCACTCAAAGATTTATTTAGAGTCAACTACCTCCCTTTATTGAAACAAGTCACTAACTACATGAAACAATGGTCCTCTCTCCCATTATCCTGGTTGGGAAGGATTAATGCAATAAAAATGTCAATTTTACCGAAATTTCTTTATTTGTTTAGAGTTTTGCCTATCCCACTACCAGCATATTTCCTCAGAATATTACAACGTAGAGTCTCGGCCTTCATCTGGGGGAAAATCAAACCACGGATACCTATGACCACATTATATCTAAGTAAACTGAGGGGAGGGCTAGGCTTACCAAATTTTGCTTCCTATTATTCGGCTGCACAACTCTCAATCCTTACGAAATATCATTCTAACGTAGAAACACCCCTATGGATATTGATTGAATCTGTAGACTGTGACCCTATCTCTATTGCAAATATATTATGGATTCAACACACAGATAGGTCACATATCTCTAATCCCATTACGAAGCATTCCTTATCAATATGGGATAAATTTGGTAAGCCTTCCAACCTTCAATCCCCACATAATCCTCTTCTCTCCTTCCTTGGAAACCCAGCCTTTTACCCAGCATGGAGGTATCCAAAGTCATTTTCTGCTTGGTCCACTTTAAATTTATCTCGATTATATCAACTATGTCATAATTCCACCATCATGGAATTCCCAACACTATGTGACACCCATGGACTCCCAAGATCTGAAACCTTTAGATACCTGCAAATCAAAAATTTTTACACTCCTCTCCTAAATGTTGGCACACCGCTTAACCAGATGTCTCAATTTGAACGTATATGCAAAAGTGATCCACACATTAGAGGGGTTATCTCTTCGATATACCAGCAGCTTACTACTCCCCCTAAGGATGTATTACCTTCCTATGCAGATAAATGGGCAGTAGATATGAACAGAGTTTTTGACACTAATGACTGGTCCAAAGTATGGCAAGCTACAAAAAGCTCTTCCCCAAATTGTCACGCTGTTGAAACCAATTTTAAAGTGTTAGCAAGATGGTACCTAGTACCTGCTAGAATAGCCAAATTTACCCCGACTTATCCTAACAACTGCTTCAGAGGTTGTCCTTCCCCAGGTACCCATTTCCACATCTGGTGGCAATGTCCGGTGGTCCAAGAGTTTTGGACAAATATTTTTGCTTTTGCCACATTGTCTTATTTGATATGCAGATCACCACCTGGAGAAACTCTTTCCTTCTTTCCTCTTCTTCTTTCTCCTTTTATTTTACTTTTTCCTCCCTCTTCTTCTCTATCTCACATCTTTAGCTCTTTAGTTTTTTTTATGGAATATATTAACTGAATTCATTTATTTGACATTATAATTGTCTACATCTAATACCAACTTGTTTTATTCTTCAGATTGTTTACCTTGAAGTTAAAATACACTGTAAACAATAGGTTATGATCATACTCATTCGCTATTCATTATCCTTAAGATACTAATTTTCCCTATGTACTCTTACTACTATCTTAAGTTATGATAATACCTGTTCGTTTAAATTGCCCCCATTTTACCACAGTTTGCACCCAATAGGGGTGGTAAAATGGTCTGGAGGCATATCTATAACGTCTCTAGTAGTGATCCAGGGTTACTCATTATACCCATGAAACATTGTTTATTAGACGTTTTCACAGTGTCGGATTTCTGACCCATTATTTTATACTTTAGACTGCATAATACACATGTTGTTATTTACTTTTATTTAAATTACATGATATTTCATATGTGGAAATGAATATATGTAATGCACCTTATTATTTTCCTTTTTCGTTATTTATTGTTTCTGTCTTTTATTTGAAAATCAATAAAAATCTTTGACAAGGAAAAAAAAAAAAAGTCATTGATAAAAAATTAAAAAATTTTTTAAAAAAAAAGCGTGGGGGTCCCCCCAAATTCAATAACCAGGCCCTTCAGGTCTGCTATGGATATTAAGGGGGACCCCAGCCAAAAAAAAATGGCGTGGGGTCCCCCTCAAAATCCATACCAGACCCTTGAGGTCTGGGATGGATTTTAAGGGGAACCCTAGCCAAAAAAAATGGCGTGGGGTCCCCCTCAAAATCCATACTAGACCCTTATCCAAGCATGCAACCTGGCAGGCCGCAGGAAAAGAGGGGGGACGACAGCGCCCCCCCCTCCCTCCTGAACCGTACCAGGCCACATGCCCTCAACATTGGGAGGATGCTTTGGGGGTCTGAGACCCCCAAAGCACCTTGTCCCCATGTTGATGAGGACAAGGCCTCTTCCCCACAACCCTGGCCATTGGTTGTGGGGGTCTGCGGGCGGGGGCTTATCGGAATCTGGAAGCCCCCTTTAACAAGGGGACCCCCAGATCCCCCCCCCCCCCCCCCCCGTGTGAAATGGTAAGGGGGTACAAAAGTACCCCTACCATTTCACCAAAAAAGTGTCAAAAATGGTAAAAAAAGACAGGAGACGGTCTTTGACAATTCCTTTATTAAAATATTCTTTCTTCTTTCTTCATCCTTCGGTTTCTTCATCTTCTCCTTCCGGCATCTTCTTCCATCTTCTTCTTCCATCATCTTCTTCCTCCGATCCGCTTCTTCTTGCGCTTGTCTTCTCGTCCTTCTCGTCTGGCATCTTCTTCCATGGCGTCGGCATCTGTTCTTCTGTCGGGCCGCTCCTCGCAATGGGAGGCTCCCGCTGTGTGAGGCTTCGCTCCGTCTGACAGGTCTTTTATAACGGAGGGCACCTGGTGACCCCGCCCTCCTCTGACGTCATGGGGACAGCCATAGGGAATTCCCCATGACGTCCCCGTGCGTCAGAGGGGGCGGGGTCACCAGGTGCCCTCCGTTATAAAAGACCTGTCAGACGCAGCGAAGCCTCACACAGCGGGAGCCTCCCATTGCGCGGAGCGGCCCAGAAGAGACACCGACGACATGGAAGGAGATGCCGGACGAGAAGGACGAGAAGACCAGCGCAAGAAGAAGCGGATCGGAGGAAGAAAAAGATGGAAGAAGAAGATAGAAGAAGATGCCGGAAGGAGAAGATGAAGAAACCGAAGGATGAAGAAAGGAAGAAGACCAGAAGAAAGAAGAAAGAAGATTTTAATAAAGGAGTTGTCAAAGACCGTCTCCTGTCATTTTTATCATTTTTGACACCTATTTGTGTCACTGTTAATGGAATCAGGGTTACATGAGGATGCGTACATGTGGGAATTTAACCTCTTGTCAAAAAAAAAAAAAAAGTAATATATATATATATATATATATATATATATATATATATATATATATATATATATATATATATATATATATATATATATATATATATACCTTTTGGGGGGGGGGATAAAAAAAAAAAAAAAAAATTTTTAAAAAAAGAAAGAAAGAGGGGAAGGGAGGATTATATCCGAATCCTATACATATTAAAGGCTTTTATTTTTTGGACTGGATGGTGCAGTAGGTTGTCCTTTTTTTTCTCATCAATCGTTTTCTATCTGTTTCTAGTCTCTATTTCAACCACCTTATGCCCTTGCTTGCCTCCACAAAATGAGCCAGCCGCCATTTGACCAAGACCCTCGCTTCCTTAGGTAAGGGCACGTACAGCCATGTATGGGTAGGTATGCATATATATATATGGATGCATATGTATGCGATTTTCCGTACATGGATATTTATATATATATATATATATATATATATATATATATATATATAAATAAGTGAACAAAGTTCGTGCTAAAAGAGTGCCTTGTGCTGTTACTGTTGTTTCAGCCCTATACACCAGAGCGCGTCTAATCAGACGTCGGGCCATCAGAGTGGACGCTCCCACCCCAGCTCAGGCCACAGCCGCTCAGCCGCCATTCCAAAGGAAAATCCTCCTCCAAGAGGCATAGGTCCTCCAGTCCACCCAGAAGAGGGGAGTGCAGAGAATGCGGGGCGACCGCATTGCCGGATAAGCGAATCTGCAGGGACTGTCTGCAGGGGTATGTATACCAGGAAAGGGCGGAGACAGAACAGGTCACTGACCTGATCAAAAAGGTGGTCAAAGATTCCCTGGTAGAGCTGATGCAAATGAACCCGCACAGGCAGGACCCTCCCAGTGACCAAGATCTAGCCATTCCAGGCCCCTCTGCTACAGACCGGATTGATCCGGCACCTGGGCCGACTCCCCCCGCAGGAGATGGAGTAGATTCAGAGGATTCCTTGGATGAGACGGACCCCTCTGGCTTCAACTTCAGCCTAGTGCAGCCATTTGTGTCTTCGGTTAAGCAGGCTATTGGGTGGGAGGAAGTAGAAGAACCCCCTAAGAAGACAAAGTCTTTCTTCCCCTTTCTGAAAAAGAAGCAAAACTTTTTCCCCTTTCTGGATGAGTTGAAAGACCTGATTGAAGGGGAGTGGAAGCAAACGGATAAGCGTTTCTCCTTAAATAAACTCCAGTGGCAGAGACAGATGCGGCCCTACTGGATACCCCTCCTATAGTGGATGCCGCAATAGTCCGCCTAGCTAAGAGTGTCACCTTACCCATGGAAGACTCTACGTCCTTCAAGGACCCGCTGGACAAGCGGATAGACGCAGACCTAAGAAAGGCCTACCAACTGGCCGGGGGGGGCCTGCAGGCCGGCCATCGCCTTAGCCTCAGTCTCTAACGCAGTCAAGGTGTGGACAGGGAATATCGAGGTGGTCATTCGGGAGGAGGTTCCGAAGGAAGATATCATAAAGGCCTTAGAAGAGCTGAAACTGTCGGCGGATTTTATGGGGGAAGCCGCTATCGACTCCCTAAGATACTCAGCCAGGGCTATGTTGCACACGGTTATGGCAAAACGGGCATTATGGCTAAAGCCATGGGCGGCAGACGGGGCATCCAAGCAAAACTGGTGCAAAATCCCATTCGATGGGAAGGCCCTCTTTGGAGAGAAACTGGAAAAGGCGATATCAAGAGTGACCGGGGGAAAGTCAGGGTTACTCCCCCAGGACAGGAGGGTAAGACGCTCTTGGGTGGTGTCCTCCAAGGTTCAGTGGCCCAGGAACTACAGCAATTCCAGACAAAACAGAGACCCCAAAAGGAACTGGAGGAGCACGCAGGCAACCTTTTTTAAGGCTAGTAAACAAAGAAGCTTTCCCAACGCCCAAGAGGGGGCGAAACCCTTTTGACATCAGCCCATCCCCGCCAGTAGGGGCCAGACTGAGGGAGTTCGCAGAGGTATGGAGTCACAAATGCGAAGACCCGTGGGTGGTCTCCACGGTCAAGTTTGGTCATTTCTGGACCTTCCAGGATCGACCTCCGAGAGACTCTTTCAGTCCGACCAAAATCCCGTCTTCCCCTCAAAAAGCGAAAGCCCTGCTGGGGTACCTCAGGCTACTATTGGCGCAAAAGGCGGTGATTCCGGTGCCTCCCTCCGAGAGGTTCATAGGTTTCTACTCTCCTCTCTTTCTTACCCCCAAAAAGGGGGGAGAGTGGAGACCGGTTGTGGATCTCAAAAGACTAAACCGGTGGATACTACTCGACTCCTTCAAGATGGAATCTCTGCATACGATCATCCACACTATTCTACCAGGGGACTGGATGGTCTCGGTAGATTTACGGGACGCCTACTTTCATGTGCCCGTTCTACCAGCCTTTTAAAAGTTCCTGAGAGTGGCGGTAGGCTCAACGCACCTGCAGTTCCAGTGCCTTCCCTTTGGCCTATGTACTTCACCAAGAGTATTCTCCAAAGTACTGATTGCAATCCTGGCACCTCTCAGGGAGAAAGGGCTGCGTGTCTTCCATTTTTTGGACGACATCCTTCTCTTGGCGGCCAGTCCGGACCAGTTGACAAGGCACAGGCAGATCCTTCTGGCCACCCTCACAGAATTTGGCTGGCTGATGAATACCAAGAAGAGCGTTTTGACCCCAACCCAGGCTATGATTTATCTAGGGGCCCTCTTCGACACCAGAAGAGGCACAGTGTGTCTCCCCCCCAGAAGGTGGCAGCAATATCTCAGAAAATGTGACACGTGATGACTCTCCCAACTTTAGTGGAAGAATGCTTTAGCCTGATAGGAACGATGGCAGCATGTATACCGATGGTACCCTGGGCTCATTGGCACTTGAGTACTTTTCAGTGGGGCTTCTTGACACAGTGAAAGAGGAGGTCCCTATGGCAGAAGATATCGATCTCAGCCTCCATGCGGAGAGGTCTGCTCTGGTGGTCGAAAGAGGAGTGCATCTCGAGGCCTCGTCTCCTGCAGGGCCCCTCTTGGACCATTCTTACCACCGACGCAAGTGCAAGGGGGTGGGGAGCACACTGTGGCCACCAGGAAATACAAGGAAAATGGGAAGTCCCCACGAAGGGAGTGGTATCCAATATTCTGGAACTCCGGGCAGTCTATTTGGCACTCCTGAATCTAGAGGAACACCTGCGCCAGAAACAGGTGCTGGTCCGGCTGGACAACAAGGCAGCAGTATCTTACATACAGCGGCAAGGGGGAACCCACAGCCTGCCATTATTGAGGGAAGTGGAACCCATTATGCTATGGGCAGAAAAGAATCTGATAGACTTGAAGGCGGTCTACATCCCGGGCCATCTAAATCAGCAAGCGGACCATCTATCCCGTCACTTCCCGAACAACAACGAATGGTCTCTACACCCGACAGTGTTCCGTTGGGTCATGGAACATCAGGATCCACCGGAGGTAGACTTATTTGCCTCTCCGACGAACACAAAACTACCGAGGTTTCTATCTCGTCTACCTCACCCCATGGCGGAAGCGGTGGATGCTCTCTCGAGCCCTTGGTGCTACAAGACGGCATATGCCTTCCCTCCAGGACCTCTGATCTCAAGGTTCCTGCTCCGGCTGATGAGGGAACAAGTCAAGGTGGTGGCAATTCTCCCCTATTGGCCCAGGAGGCCATGGTTCCCGTGGGCAGTGAACCTCAGCTTGTGCCCACCACGCAAAATCCCAGTTTTTCCACAGCTGCTCTCGCAAGGGAGATTCGTCCACCCAGCTCCACACAAGCTGAATTTATATGTCTGGATTCTGAGCGGGGAAAGTTCCAATCCCTAGGCTGCTCGGCAGGGCTGATCGCGACTCTCTTAAAGGCCAGGAAGCCCTCTACAAACTACGTATATTCTAAAGTCTGGAACAAGTTCAAACAATTTGCGGAGCACAGGTGGTCTGATCCAACAATACCATCTACCACTGTAGTTCTAGAATTTCTGCAGTCAGGCCTGGACCTGGGCCTCAGCCTAAGTTCGCTGAAAGTCCAAGTAGCAGCAATTTCAGCGAGTACCCAGAAAAAGTGGGCGGAAGACACGCTCATCAGGCAATTTTTGAAGGCAGTCAAAAAGATTTGCCCACCGTCAAAGAGAATTTTTCCAGCCTGGGATCTTCCACTAGTCCTTGAGAGCCTAAGGGCGCAGCCGTTTATACCTCTAGAATCCACCTCACTCTGGAATTTGACCCTTAAAGCAGTCTTCCTGGTGGCGATAACTTTGGGAAGAAGAGCCTCGGAATTACAGGCCCTAGGGGCAGGAGAAGAACATGTAGTCTTCTTTCCAGACAGAGTGGAGTTGCGGACAATACAAGGATTTGTCCCAAAGGTAGCATCACATCTCGCCCTCTCTGAAACCTGGGCGCTGCCTAACTTTTCAGATCCTCACTTCTAGGGTGTTGACACGTTATTTACAAATCACGAGCCCCTTCAGAACAACTGATAGGCTGTTTATCATACCTTGGGGTAGAAACAAAGGGAAAGAAGCCTTAGCTAGAACTATTGCTTCATGGATCCAGAAGTTAATTCAAAAGGTGTATAGGGCAAGAGGGCTGGTCCCGCCAGTGATGAAAGCCCACTCTACAAGGGCAGTTTCTTCATCCTGGGCGGCAAGAGCAAGCGTATCTTTGGAAACTATCTGCAGGGCAGCTACATGGACGTCACCAAATACGTTCATACGTCATTACAGAATCGACCCAGGAGCACTCACCTCAGTGGAGTTCGGTAGAAAGACGATTAAGGCAGCTCTCGCGGTCCCTTAAAATAAAGTTTCTCTAAAGCATTACCCACCCTTGTATCAGCTATTTATTGTATCACAGGTATACTGCCATGGAGGCACCAGGAAAACGGAAAATTGTTTCATACTTACCGTAATTTTCCTTTCCTGGTGCCTATCCATGGTAGTATACATGCCCTCCCTTCTTTGGTATTCAATATAATTGGAGAATGCTAAGGGGGGACATGGGTGTCATTTTTATAAGCTATTAACTATCCTGTGGGGAGGACTCCGGGGCGGAGTTATCACAGGTATACTGCCATGGATAGGCACCAGGAAAGGAAAATTACGGTAAGTATGAAACAATTTTCCTATTTTTTTTCTGCAAAAATGACACTTTGTGCAGGGACAGTTCTAAGCACAGGAAACATGCCCCCCTTCACAGGCATACTATAGACACCCCCCAGATGTGATACTGCAATGCTGTACTAACAGCACGCACACACAAATCCCCAGAATCATAGCACATAATGTCAGCAGTCAGCAGCACATAACACTGACAACACAACACAATATGCGAGGCCGCCTTTTATACTGTGGGGCGTGTACTAAACCCCCTGAGCTATAATTGGCCACAGGCATCCTGCCTGTGGCCAATTTTTGCTCTCCTCGCCGCTGGCTCTTTGATTGGCCAAGCATGCGGGTCACAGTGCATGCTTGGCCAAGCATCAGCCAACAATGCACTGCAACTGGCGAAGTGCATTGCGGGCCGCTCGCATCACACGAATTTGATGCGAATTTGATGTTCAAACCATCTCCAGGCAAAGCCTCCCGGATGATTGTTTCCCCCCTCTGAGGTCTCTGGTAACATTCACTACCATTTATTTTAAACTTTTATTTTTTTTTACTTTATGGAATACATAGCATTGTTTATGTATACAGTACTATGTTGGAATTTATTTGATCATTTGTTCAGAGCGCTGCATTTTGTGTTTTTATACTACAGACGATGAACAAGAAAGTCTGCAAACAGTTTGCTGAAGACAAGCAGACTAAGGACATGGATTACTGGAACCACGTCCTGTGGTCTGATGAGACCAAGATAAACTTATTTGGTGTCAGATGGTGACAAGCGTGTGTGGGGGCAACCAGGTGAGGAGGACAAAGACAAGTGTGTCTTGTCTACAGTCAAGCATGGTGGTGGGAGTGTCATGGTCTGGGGCTGCATGAGTGCTGCCGGCACTGGGGGGCTACAGATCATTGAGGGAACCATGAATGCCAACATGTACTGTGACATACTGAAGCAGAGCATGATCCCCTCCCTTCAGAGACTGGGCCGCAGGGCAGTATTCCCTCATGATAACCACCCCAAACACACCTCCAAGACCACCACTGCCTTGCTAAAGAAGCTGAGGTTAAAGGTGATGGACTGGCCAAGCATGTCTCCAGACCTAAACCCTATTGATCATCTGTGGGACATCCTCAAACGGAAGGTGGAGGAGCGCAAGATCTCCAACATCCACCAGCTCTGTGATGTCGTCATGGAGGAGGGGAAGTTGACTCCAGTGACAACCTGTGAAGCTCTGGTGACCTCCATGCCCAAGAGGGTTAAGGCAGTGCTGGAAAATAATGGTGGCCACACAAAAATATTGACACTTTGGGCCCATATATGGACATTTTCACTTAGGGGTGTACTGACTTTTGTTGCCAGCGGTTTAGACAGTAATGGCTTTGTGTTGAGTTATTTTGAGGGGACAGCAAATTTACACTGTTATACAAGCTGTACACACACTACTTTACATTGTAGACAAGTGTCATTTCTTCAGTGTTGTCACATGAAAAGATTTACAGAAATGTGAGGGGTGTACTTACTTTTGTGAGATACTGTATATCTTATATATCGGTTTTCAGCCAAGTGGATCCTGAGGGATGTACTTACTTTTGTGAGATACTGTATTATCTGTGTTCCTCTGTATAAGGAATCCTATGACTACGTGTCTCAGTGTCAGCCCCGCCCTGTGTAGGAATGTACAGAGCTGGTTAGGGAGTGTCAGAGACGTTCAGTGTCATTTCTCTCTTCTGCTCTCAGCGATGGCGTCTGCAGATCTGAGGAAGGAGCTGGAATGTTCCGTCTGTCTGAACATTTATACAGATCCTGTAACCCTGAAATGTGGACATAACTTCTGCCGGGACTGTATTGGTCGTGTGTTGGATACACAGGAGAGGTCTGGAGGTTATTCCTGTCCTGAATGTAGAGAAGAGTTCCAGGATCGGCCTGCACTGCACAGGAACATAACACTACGGAACATAGTGGAGAATCTCCTGTCCACCCATCCAGATCAGGAGGAGTCCGGGGTCTTCTGTACTTACTGTATTCACACTCCTGTACCTGCTGTGATATCCTGTCTGCTGTGTGAAGCTTCTCTGTGTGACAATCACCTGAGAGTCCACAGCAAGTCATCAGAACACGTCTTATGTGACCCCACCGCTTCCCTGGAGAACAGGAAATGCTCCGTCCATAAGAAGATCCTGGAGTATTACTGCACTGAGGACTCCACCTGTATCTGTGTGTCCTGCAGGCTGGATGGAGAACATCGGGGACACCAGGTGGAGACTCTGGATGAGGCCTCTGAGATGAAGAAGAAGAAACTGAGGAATGTTCTGCAGAAACTGATGACAGAGAGAGAGGAGATGGAGAAAAGAGTCCAGAGTCTGCAGGAACACAGGAGGAAAGTACAAGGAAAAGCAGATGATGAAACAGAGAGAGTCACTGTCCTGTTCAGAGACCTCAGGAGACGTCTGGAAGACCTGGAGAAGAGAGTCCTGAGGGAAATCTCCGGGCAGGCAGAGCGGATCTCCGTGATAATCAATGATCTGGTCCAGGATCTGGAAATAAAGAAGGAGGAGCTGTCCAGGAAGATGGGGGACATTGAGGAGCTGTGTAACATGACGGATCCACTGACTGTCCTACAGGAATCAGACACAGGTGACTTGTGTGATACTGAGGATGGAGATGATGAGGACAGGGAGAGACATGAGGAACTCCTCCATGATGGGGGGGATCTGGATGTGGGGGGGATCTCACACACATTACACACAGGTTTATCTGATATAATACAGCAAACATCGGGGGTGTCGGGGGTTACAGACATATTACTGGATGTGAGGACAGCTGGTAAATATCTACGTATATCAGATGACAGGAAAACTGCATCCTGGTCATCATCACCTCAGAATCGCCCAGAAACACCAGAGAGGTTTGATGATTCTCAGGTGATGAGCAGTCAGAGGTTCTCCTCAGGGAGACATTACTGGGAAGTGGATGTCGGGGGGGCAGTGTTCTGGAGAGTCGGGATGTGTTACCCCAGTATAGAGAGGAGAGGAGATCAGTCACGGATTGGATATAATAAGAAGTCCTGGAGTTTGGAGAGGAGGGTGTTGGTTAATCAGCTCTCAGTGATACATGACAGTAATAAGATCCGATTACCCGGCGATATCTCCAGTGGGAGAGTCAGGATAGATCTGGATTATGAGGCCGGGCGGATCTCCTTTTATGATCTGTGTGACCCGATCCGACATCTCCACACCTTCACCACCACCTTCACTGAGCCCCTCCATGCTGGGGTAGGGGTATTGGGGGTAGAGGCAGATTGTATAAAGATATGTGGGGGGAATCAGAAATGAGAGATCTGCCCAGAGACATCACAAGGTGGATGATCTGATTGGTGATTGGTGGAATACTCATCCAATAGGAGGAAGCAGAGGACAGGAAACATGAGTGATTGATTTATAAAGCTGCAGGTTCCGGGGCCGTCATCTTCATCCTAAACCTCACTTCACTACCTAGTGTGTCACTGACCAGGAACAAGCATGCAGGAGGTCAGATTGTTCAGCCTTCACTGGCTGCATGCTTGTTCTGGGTCAGTGACACACTACATAGTGTAGCCAGGATCAGGATGACGGCCCTGGGGTCTCCACCATCACTGTGTATCTATAGACAAGAACGTTTTTTTTCAGCTTTGGATGGAGTGGGGAGGAGTAGAACCTCTGTCAGGTATTTACTGCTATCTGGGGCTCCATTACAGAGATTTCTCTTCACTTCCTGTTCCTGTGACAACATTTCCCCAGACAGGAAGTGAGGGGAACTCTCCAACAGCAACACAGACAGAAATAAAAATCCTTTTCTTTAGTAGAGTAGGGGAAGGATTAGAACCCCTGTCAGATCTTTATTTCTGTCTGTGTCCCTGTTGTAGCTTTTCCTTCATTTCCTGTCTGATAAAATGTTGTCACCAGGACAGGAAGTGAGGGAAAATTTCTCTAATGGAGTCCCGGATAGCCAGAAAAAACTGACAGGGGTTCTAATCCTCCCCCACTCCATCCAAATCTAGAACAATAGGATTTGTCTAGACACACACTTTAATATCCACAATGAGAATTCCTACATTTCTGTCCTCACAGGTTCCTTTACATGACCAATCCATGGATCTGTGATTGCTCCTCCCCCTCACTGTGATTGGCTGTGATGATGATCACTATGAATACAGCCAGTGCTAGTCTTGTTCTTATTGGTTATGATGTAGAGGGGGCGGGGATTGTGGACAGGTGACGGGGGAGGGGTATACAGTCTCAGGAAGTGGAAATCCTCGGCTCTGTATATGGGAATGTTGATCAATGATTGGATATAGATGGAATGATGGGAGGGATTGGCCGATGACTACAATCACCATTACAATGACTACAAAGACCTAGCGTTGGTCTGACGCTACTGACACCCCCCCCCCCATACACCCCCCGAGGTGATTTTCTCCACTTGATGGACATTTGCCATATCAGCGATTGACTTTGCATCCAGTGTCTTTGAGACGGCTATACCTGCTGCTGAGAAGCTCCCCCTACTGGAGACATATAGAGGGTTTTCCTCTCTTGGAGATCTATGCTGACCCGGAAGTGCTTAGGGCACGGGAGGTCACACACAGATCCACGCTGTTTAGTGATCATCCGACCGGCTTTGGCGTCACATCAACAGCGGCCGTCTATCTGCTTCCCGGTGGCGATACTCCATCAGTGGAGACAACCTGACTGTACATCCCTGAAGCATGATACTAGCGGTCTATGTCTCTGATCCTACATTATTGTCTATGACAACATAACCAGTTGGTGGCTGCAAAGCATATCCCCAGGCAATTTCCATGTATATGGACATTTTCCTGAATACTCGGACTATTAACCACTTTCAGACCCGGACCATTTTGCTGACTTAAGACCAGAACACTTTTTGTGATTCGGCACTGCGTCGCTTTAACTGACAATTGCGCGGTCGTGCGACGTGGCTCCCAAACAAAATGTACGTCCTTTTTTTTTTCCCCACAAATAGAGCTTTCTTTTGGTGGTATTTGATCCCCTCTGCGGTTTTTATTTTTTGTGCTATAAACAAAAAAAGAGCGGCAATTTTGAAAAAAAAACGCATTATTTTTTACTTTTTGCTATAATAAATATCCCCCAAAAATATATAAAAAAACATTTTATTTCCTCAGTTTAGACCGATACGTATTCTTCTACATATTTTTGGTAAAAAAAAATCGCAATAAGCGATTATTGATAGCGTTTACAAAATAGGGGATAGTTTTATAGCATTTTTTTAATAAAATTTTTTTTTTACTAGTAATGGCGGCGATCAGCGATTTTTATCATGACTGCGACATTATGGCGACACATCGGACATTTTTGACACATTTTTGGGACCATTGTCATTTATACAGCGATCAGTGCGATTTAAATGCACTGATTCCTGTGTAAATGACACTGGCAGTAAAGGGGGTTAACCACTAGGTGGCAGTGTAGGGGTTAAGTGTTCCTAGGGGTGTGTTACTAACTGTGGGGGGGGGGCGTGGCTGTGATCTAGTGAACACTTATCTCTGCTCCAATCACAGGGAGCAGAGATCGGTGTCACTAGTTGCTAGGCAGAACGGGGAGATGCTGTTTACTTCCGCATCTCCCCGTTCAGCCATCCAGTGAGATGATCGCGGGTATTCCCCGCGGCGATCGAGTCCGCTGGACCCGTGACCAGACTGACGGGGGTCCCGACTGGCGCGCGCTCGATGGCAGGGCGGCATTCTTAAAGCGGACGTACCTGTACGCCCCTTTTGCCTGTCCGTGCCATTCTGACGACGTACATCGCCGTGCGCCGGTCGGGAAGCGGTTAAGACCTCATCCGTGGATTGGCTTTGAATAGAGCATGTTTATCATACAACATACAGTAATCGGAATTTCTATTTATCAGGACTGATTCTCTATTGGCTCTGAACTTTCCATACTGGCAACAGACTTTCAAATCCAGTACAGGAGAGGATACATAGCGGTATATATCATTTACAGGATCATTATGGACTTCCACTGTCCCATTAGGACACCTGTCTACCAGCATCATACTACCTTTTATTTGTGGCCCATCTCCACATTTGCAGAAGCTCCCCTTGGGGTCCACAGGGTGGGTTGGGGGGGGGGGGGGAGGGGATATTCACATTGTGAGTGGCAGCAGTGTTCAGCGTTGTGTTTTTGCCGAGCTTCTTCCAGTTTCTATATTATTTTCTAGAAGCAATGCGGTGATGTACCGGGACAGGGACCCACAGCTTTTGTATTGATATTCAGCTGTGGGATATCCCTCCCTTGATTTTTGATGATTGTGTGATTTGTATCAATAAAGTTCACACCTCTTTTTCATTATTCATTTTTGTTGCTTTCTTTGCCCATTGTGAGCATTCGTGAGACCGTCTGGCCTCATTCCCCTCCCCCTTACAGATTTACAGATTACTTTCCTCCAGGGAAGGAAGCCTATTATATTGGAGGAATTATTCCTATAAAATACAATTCATATTTGATAGATTGTGTGAGTGGCTTCATATGCATCTTTTATCTATATACAATCACCATTAACCCCTTCAGTCCCGGCACCTCTATGATCCTTATGGAGCCGAGCAATTGGTCCATTTCCTCTATGGCCCTATTCATCTGATAAAGAGAAATAATTCTCATATGATTTACTAATGATGAAATGACATGACTAAGTGCTTATATGCTAATGTGAGGTTCTTTATATAATAACAGGTTCTCTGTCTAGAATGACTTTACAGAAAGATGTTATTAGAACAAATTGTTGTTCTCCGGATCCTTGGAAGGTCTTGTTGGGGAACATAGAGACAGTTGGGGGTTCATTTACTAAAACTGGAGCACTCAGAATATGCTGCAGCTCTGCATGGTAGCCAATCAGCTTTCAACTTCAGCTTGTTCAATTAAGCTTTGGCAATAAAACCTGGAAGCTGATTGGTTTCTATGAAGAGCTGCTCCAGATTTTGCACTCTCCAGGTTTAGTAAATCAACCCCTTGGTCTCCTTCTTCTACTGATAAGGTGTTCAGAGATAACAGAAATGAATGTCTCTTGTAATGAATGATGTGCTGCTTGTACAAATTCTTCAGTGAATGATTCCATCTGTAAGGCCCCTTTCACACCTAAGCGTTTTTCATGCGGTGCAGCGCTAAAAATAGCGCCTGTTCACCGCATGAAAAAATCCGGCCCCTTTAACTCCAGTGTGAAAGCCAGCGGGCTTTCACACTGGAGCGGTGCGCTAGCAGGATGACAAAAAAAGTCCTGCTAGCAGCATCTTTGGAGCGGGATAGGAGCGGTGTGTTCACCGCTCCTATACCGCTCCTTCCCATTGAATAGAATGGGACACCGCGGTGAAACCGCGGCAATACCGCCGCAAAGCGCCGCTACGGCGGCGCTCTGCGGGGGGTGTTTAACCCCTTTTCGGACGCTTGCGGAGGTTAAAACCGCACCGCGAGCGGCCGAATACCGCGGTTAAAACGACGGTAAAGCAGCGCTAAATATAGCGCTGCTTTACCGTCACCGCGGCTCCCCGCCCCAGTGTGAAGGGGGCCTTAGGCCCCTTTCACACGGGCGGCTGTTCTGCCGCAGTTAAAAGCATGTTTTGTTATTTTGAAATTCCAAGACTCCAGGCACAGCGATCACTTGCGGTTGTACATTGCGATTAGCTGCGTTTACGTGCGTTTACATGCGGCTGCGTTTAGCTGCGTTGGGAACATTATTGATATTTCTGATGTGCTTCCTGTTGTTTTTCATTGCTTTTTGCCGCTGCTATCCGCAGGAGAAATAGTACAATGCGATTACCTGCGATTACCTGCGGTTATGTGCATATAGCTGCGGTACATCGCACCTGGACGCATTCAATTCTATTTTTTCTATTCGCACGGAACCGCATGTAACAAATTTGCAGCTAAAAGCAGTGTGTGAATGGGGCCATAGGAAAGCATTGTGTGCTTTTAGCTGCGGTAGAAAACTAAAAAATCTGCAGCTAAAAGCACCATTCTATCCGTCCGTGTGAAAGGGGCCTAAAATGTTGATGTTTGGGACGGTCCTCCATGACAACTGTCCAGGATTGGAGGGTAAAAGCCTCCTGTTTGATGAAGGGGGGCAGGGGGGTGTCCCTGAATGGCAGTTTGGAAATGTGGTCACCCAAGTGAAGACAGGCGCTTCCATGTCCCCGATCTCCAGCATAGATTGTATTTCATTTCTCATAGCAAGCATCCTGGCAGTGTTGCCAGAGCTGGAGAAGAGAGCTAGCTCTTGAGATTTTGGAACAAGAATGTGCACTTCCCTCCAAATATACAATGCAGTGCTTAGTGCCCGGGGCCACATGTAGCCCATTGCCACTTTGTGTGGCCCATTGGTCCCCTGCAGACACTTATCTGTAATATGTCATGTACTATGTCTCCAGTCTATGACTGACTGCTGAAGCATGCCCCCAGTCTCCAACAACCCCTGTAGCATGTTCATAGTCTCTGACCATTTTCTGCATCATGTCTGCAGTCTCTGACCATTTTCTGCATCATGTCTGCAGTCCCTGGGCATTTTCTGTATCATGCCTGCAGTCTCTGACCACCTCGTGTATCATGTCTTCAGTCTCTGATAATCAGAGACTGTAGACATGATACAGGAGATCAGCAGGAGATAATGTCTGCAGTCTCTGACCATCTCCTGTATCATGTCTGCAGTCTCAGTCCATCTTCTGTATCATGTCTGCAGTCTCTGACCATCTCTTGTATCATGTCTGCAGTCTCAGACCATCTTCTGTCTCATGTCTGCAGTCTCTGCAGTCTCTGACCGTCTCTTGTATCATGTCTGCAGTCTCTGACCATCTCTTGTAACATGTCTGCAATCTCTGACCGTCTCCTGTATCATGTCTGCAGTCTCTGATCATGTCTACAGTCTCTGTATCATGTCTGCAGTCTCTGACCATCTCTTATGTATCATGTCTGCAGTCTCTGACTCTCTGACCATCTCTTGTATCATGTCTGCAGCCTCTGACCGTCTGTTGTATCATGTCTGCAGTCTCTGACCGTCTCTTGGAGCATGTCTGCAGTCTCTGACCGTCTCTTGTATCATGTCTGCAGTCTCTGACCGTCTCTTGTATCATGTCTGCAGTCTCTGACTGTCTCTTGTATCATGTCTGCAGTCTCTGACTGTCTCTTGTATCATGTCTGCAGTCTCTGACCGTCTCTTGTATCATGTCTGCAGTCTCTGACCGTCTCTTGGATCATGTCTGCAGTCTATGACCGTCTCTTGTATCATGTCTGCAGTCTCTGATCATGTCTGCAGTCTCAGTCAGTCTCTTGTATCATGTCTGCAGTCTCTGACCGTCTCTTGTATCATGTCTGCAGTCTCTGACCGTCTCTTGTATCATGTCTGCAGTCTCTGACCGTCTCATGTCTGCAGTCTCTGACCGTCTCTTGTATCATGTCTGCAGTCTATGATCATGTCTGCAGTCTCTGACCGTCTCTTGGAGCATGTCTGCAGTCTCTGACCGTCTCTTGTATCATGTCTGCAGTCTCTGACCACCTCTTGTATCATGTCTACAGTCTCTGACCGTCTCTTGTATCATGTCTGCAGTCTCTGAATATTTTAATAAAGTTCTTTAAGTTGGGCTCAGACAAAGCAATCAAAGCATATTTTATAGGTACAAGGAATCATGGGTTTTGTTTAACTATATCACTTAAGCCCCTCCCACTGCTGGATGTTTGCCTGTGCCCATAATTTACCATGACATAGCGCTCCGCAGGCCTTTTTGCTCCTCCAGTGTCCCTCATTCTGAAATTCTAATGTTGGGAGGTATGGTGTACTGACTGGGGGTGTACTTACTTTTGTCACATACTGTATATATACAATGCAGTGTCAGGGGAAGAACGTGGATTGTAAATAAATACCGTTATCGGATCCGACAACCTGAAATGACGTCTCGTATTATTCATACTTTGTGTATTCCCAATCCGTGTAAATGTGACCTGCCCGTGGAATGAAATAAACGAGCTGAACAATGGGACATCCTGACCAATACCTGATAACAGCGTCTGGAATTCTCCGCCAAAAACCTGCCCATGGTTGCCATAGTGATTGTCCTGAAAAGAGGCGTGGCTACAGGAACTACTGTATGTATGCAGATAAGAAGTAACGTGAACTGCAGCTGGCCTGGCGCCGTCCTATCACAGACCGGACATTTTTGCAACACTAAAGTAAGAGACAAATAAAAGGACTTCCCATTAATGTAGAACGCTTTCTAACGCTTTACTGTAATACTTTTATCAAGAATCTCTCTTTATTAAAAAAACGACAATGTAGGGTGTTATCTGTGCTAAAAAAAAAAACTCCTCTTTATTCATCCCTTAAACACGATACATCCAGGGGCGTAACTAGAAATCACAGGGCCCCATGCAGCCTCACCTGTGCCCAATACTGCCTCACCTGTGCCCATTTGTGCCCAATGCAGCGGGTCTAATGCCCAATGCAGCCTCACCTGCCTGTGCCCAAAGCAGCATGTTCAGTGCCCAAAGCAGCCTCACCCGCCTGTGCCCAATGCGGCATGTTCAGTGCCCAATGCAGCCTCACCTTTGCCCAATGCAGCCTCACCTTTGCCCAATGCAGTGTAGCCTGCACATGCCCAATACATCCTCACCTTTGCCCAATGCAGCGTGGTCTGCACATGCCCAATACAGCCTCACCTTTGCCCAATGCAGTGTGGTCTGTGCCCAATACAGCCTGTCCCGTGCCCAATGCAGCCTCACCTGCCTGTGCCCAATGCAGCCTCACCTGTGCCCAATGCAGCCTCACCTGCATGCGCCCAATGCAGCATGTTCAGTGCCCAATGCAGCCTCACCTGTGCCCAATGCAGTGTGGCCTGCCCATGCCCAAAGCAGCCTCACCCGTGCCCAATGCGGCCTCACCAGTGCCCAATGCAGCCTGGCCTTTGCCCAATGCAGCCTCACCTTTGCCCAATGCAGCCTACCCGTGCCCAATGCAGCCTCACCTGCCTGCGCCCAATGCAGCCTCACCTGCCTGCGCCCAATGCAGCCTCACCTTTGCCCAATGCAGCCTAACCCGTGCCCATGCCCAATGCAGCCTGACCCGTGCCCAATGCAGCCTCCCCCGTGCCCAATGCAGCCTCCCCCGTGCCCAATGCAGCCTCCCCCGTGCCCAATGCAGCCTGACCCGTGCCCAATGCAGCCTGACCCGTGCCCAATGCAGCCTCCCCCGTGCCCAATGCAGCCTCCCCCGTGCCCAATGCAGCCTCCCCCGTGCCCAATGCAGCCTCCCCCGTGCCCAATGCAGCCTCCCCCGTGCCCAATGCAGCCTCCCCCGTGCCCAATGCAGCCTCACCTGTGCAGTGGAAGAGGTGATACATCCCTTTGCTTGCATAGAGTGTATTTTTTAGAATGCAACTCTATTATACAAGCTGCAAACCCAAAAATAATTCTGTTTACAACCTTGAGACTAGAGATGAGCAGAACATGCAAACAGACAAATA
Organism: Lithobates sylvaticus; assembly: GCA_028564925.1. Taxonomy (NCBI): domain Eukaryota; kingdom Metazoa; phylum Chordata; class Amphibia; order Anura; family Ranidae; genus Lithobates; species Lithobates sylvaticus. The sequence continues at coordinate 785,821,356 of CM053026.1, forward strand.
CATTTGTGCGAACATCATTAAAGTCTATGGGACATCAAAAGTGCTGATTTTAAAGGCTTATATACAAGTTATTGTCATAAAAAGTGTTTGGGGACCCGGGTCCCGCCCCAGGGGAGTGTTTGGGGACCCGAGTCCCGCCCCAGGGGAGTGTTTGGGGACCCGGGTCCCGCCCCAGGGGAGTGTTTGGGGACCCGGGTCCTGCCCCAGGGGAGTGTTTGGGGACCCGGGACCCGCCCCAGGGGAGTGTTTGGGGACCCGGGTCCCGCCCCAGGGGAGTGTTTGGGGACCCGGGTCCCGCCCCAGGGGAGTGTTTGGGGACCCGGGTCCCGCCCCAGGGGAGTGTTTGGGGACCCGGGTCCCGCCCCAGGGGAGTGTTTGGGGACCCGGGTCCCTGCCCCAGGGGACATGTATCAATGCAAAAAAAAGCTTTAAAAATGGCCGTTTTTTCGGGAGCAGTGATTTTAATAATGCTTAAAGTGAAACAATAAAAGTGTAATATTCCTTTAAATTTCGTACCTGGGGGGTGTGTATAGTCTGCCTGTAAAGGGGCGCATGTTTCCCGTGTTCATAACAGTCCCACAGCAACTATGGGGCTGATTTACCAAGCATTTTCGCCTTGAGTTGCGGCGCACGCCGCCGCGCAATGGCCGTTTTCGAATTTACAAAGCATTTACGCCTGTAACTCAGCGCAATTCCCCATTTACTAAAGTGTTGCCGGCGCACAGGTGGGCGCGATCTGTGCGCCGCCATAGACCTGGCGCACGTCATCTTCAACTCAGAAAATAAAAGAAGCTGGAAGTGGCGATATTATGGGGGTGATGTGGGTGATGTGAGGAAGTGTAGATATGACTGTCCAACTAACAAACATGCCCAGAATAGAACGGAAAACTATCTTTATCTGAGCAGGCTTGCTGCGCCTGCAAATACACTTCTAACTACGTGAGGTCAATTTATGTACTGCGCATGCGCGAGCGGCATTTGCGCCCGTTCATGTGCTCTGGTTCACTGCGCCGGCAAAATCTTAGTAAATGTCAAGCCACGTAGGTTCATTTGCATAAGTTGAACGGGCGCACATCTCAACTTGATTTTATTTTTATTTTTTTGCGCTGGTTCACTTCTATGGGTTTTAAAGGCTATTTGAACACAGGTCATGTTGGCATTAAGAAAATCCTGTGCAAACAAGACAGGGACTGTAGGTTTGTTCTTAAGTAGAATCTGTTTGTAATTTTGAACAGGTAAATTTTTAAACTCCATCCAAAAAAAATCAATTTTTAAGCTTTTTGGAGAACATAGGGAAGGGTTATCACCCCTGTAACATTTGTTTTGCTGTCTTTGCACCTGTTCAGAACATTTCACCTCACTTTCCGTCCCAATGACAAATGTTTTTGGAAAAGTGGGGTTTTTATTGAAACACGGATTGGTGATAAAGCATCAGTAGAGAGGAGATACCTTTTTCCCAAATTAAATGTAACAGGATAGAATTTCCCTTCCTAGGGGTAGATTTCCTCTCACTTCCTGTTTTCTCCTTCCGTTTGCAAGTAGGAGTCGTTTCTAAGTTGGATGTTTGAAAGTAGGGGCCTGCCGTATATACTCTGCAGAAATTTGCCCCATTAGATGTTGGTGTTGCCACAACACTGTAAGCCCTCACAGTTAGGCTGCATTAACACCTGAGCGTAGCTTTTTTGGCAGAAAATCGCGCGAATTGCAGCGTTTTTTTGCGGCGTTTTTAACCGCGATTTGCAGCGTTTTTTACCGCAAATTTTGTGCAGAGCAAAAGGTCACCAATGTAAAAGGAATAAAAACGCCCAAATCTGCCCGATTCGCGCGACAAAAAAGGGTCCGGAACTTGTTTGAGCTTCAGGCGTGGGGCTTCAGGCGTTTTGGAGTGGAGATGTGAACCATCTCCATAGAGAATAATGTATTTTTTCCCCTCTAGCGTTTTGTAGCTTCAGGCTTCAAGCTACAAAACTCTCATGTGTGAATGCAGCCTTACTCTTGGTGGGCGCAGAAATAGGCCCTGCTGAGAATTATTAGATCAAGATTTGTAATTACACGCCCCTGTTAAACAGGGGCTGAAAAATTGGGCCTTAGGCACTGGTGCTGGTGCCACAACACTGCAACCCCTCACAGATACTGTACTCGGAGCACAGCAGTCAGACCTGTTGCAAAGCATTGCATAAAAAATTGTAATTACACGCCTCTGTTAAACAGGGGCTGAAAAATTGGGCCTTAGCCACTGGTGGTGGCACACAGAAACAAAAATGTTCTTCCAAGCTATCATCAGGAATGGATCATTGAGGAGGAAGAGGATAGTCAGTGAACATAACAGGACAGTCACTCAGCATCAGGATAGGCAGTCTTGAAGGGATGTTACATTATAAATTATTCAGTTACCGTATTTATCGGCGTATAACACGCACCCCAAGTTTAGGAGGGCATTTTAAGGAAAAAAAAAGTTTTAGGAGGGAAGTTTAGGGAAAAAAAAACAACTTACATTTAAGCGTCATTTGCAGCTTGCCCAGCGTCATTGCAGCTTGCCCAGCGTCACTGTAGCTTGCCCAGCGTCACTGTAGCTTGCCCAGCGTCACTGTAGCTTGCCCAGCGTCACTGTAGCTTGCCCAGCGTCACTGCAGCTTGCCCAGCGTCATTTGCAGCCTTGCCCAGTGTCATTGTAGCTTGCCCAGCGTCATTGCAGCTTGCCCAGCGTCACTGCAGTCTTGCCCAGCGTCATTTGCCCAGCGTCATTTGCAGCCTTGCCCAGCGTCATTTGCAGCCTTGCCCAGCGTCATTTGCAGCCTTGCCCAGCGTCATTTGCAGCCTTGCCCAGCGTCATTGCAGCCTTGCCCAGCGTCATTGTAGCTTGCCCAGCATCATTGCAGCCTTGCCCAGTGCCATTGTAGCTTGCCAGCGTCATTTACATTCTTTTCCTGGTTTAAATTTCCCGCGGCCGAGACGCTGTCGCGTGCGCCGCCGAAAAAAAACCCGAAGCACGGCCGAAAAAGAACGAAGCGCCCCCGGAAAAAGCCGAGCCGACTCGGACGGCTAAGCTCGCGGTCCCGCCTCCCTGCTGTTTCCGGAGCGAGCGCAGGGAGGCGGGACTACGAGCAGAGCAGAGTCGGCTCGGCTTTTTCCGGGGGCGCTTCGTTCTTTTTCGGCCGCGCTTCGGGTTTTTTCGGCAGCGCTCGCTATTTTTCAGCGGCGCTTGCCTTTTTTGTCATTTTTTTTGGGGGGTATCGGCGTATAACACGCACCCCCGACTTTCCCCCGATTTTAAGGGGGAAAAAGTGCGTGTTATACGCCGATAAATACGGTATATCAGCTTCAGGTGCCTGGTAGCTGGTGGTGATCCAAGACTGATTCATCTTTATGAAGGTCAGTCGATCAACTGAGTCGGTGGACAGGCACACCCTGTGATCGGTGACAAAGCCTCCAGCAGCACTGAATGTGCGTTCGGAAAGAACGCTGGATGCATGACAGGCCAGTAGCTCAATTGCATACTGTGCAAGCTCTGGCCAGTGATCCATCCTCAAGACCCAGTAAGCCAGAGGATTTTCGGTGGGAAAGGTGTCCAAGTCTGACCTTGCCCCTAGGTATTCCTGCACCATGTATATCAGACGCTGGCGATGGTTGCTGGAACCGATCATACCTTGGGGCTGCGGACTACAAAATTGTCTGAACGCATCGGTCAGATGTCCACCTTCCCCACCACTCCTTCTGCTACTGACCGAAGCCTCAGCAACTCAAACAGGAGTTTGTAACCTCCCAGTCTCTGGGAACGCGTTGCACAGACCTTTCTGCAAGGCCTCCCGGAGATGTCTCATCCTCTGCTCCCTCTGCGACGGCAAGATAAGGTCCGCAACCTTACCCTTGTACTGTGGATTAAAGATCCAAAGAATACGAGGATCCTTCCGCAGGCTTTGCAGGATCAGGGAGGCCATGCAACGTAGGTTAGCTGAGGCATTCGGTCCGGAGTCTTCTGGGTCACTGAGGACGACATGATCCGCAGCCACCTCCTCCCAGCCACGTACAAGTCCACTGGTTTGTTGGGACTGTAAATCATCCCTAAAAGACTGCTGCTGCTGATGCTGAGTGCCAGGCTCCACCTCCGTGCTGACACAATCATCCTCATCCTCCTCCTCCTCATCCTCATCCTCTTCCTGTGTGATGGGTGGGAGAGAAGGAACACTGTCTGGATAAAGGGGGCCTTGAGAGGCAAGGAAGTCCTCCTCTTCCTGCCTCTGTTCTGCCTCAAGTGCCCTGTACATTATCCCATGCAGCGTATGCTCCAACAGGTGGACAAGAGGTACAGTGTCACTGATGCATGCACTGTCACTGCTCACCATCCTAGTGGCCTCCTCAAATGGTGACAGGACAGTGCATGCATCCCTGATCCTGCTCCACTGGCGTGGTGAAAAAAATCCGAGCTCCCCTGACCCTGTCCTGGTGCCGTAGTCGCACAGGTACTCATTGATGGCCCTCTGCTGCGTGTGTAGTCGCTGCAGCATGGCCAACGTTGAGTTCCACCTGGTGGGCATGTCACAAATAAGGCGGTTCTTGGGCAGGTTCAACTCCTTTTGCAGCTCAGCCAGCCGAGCAACTGGCATTATATGATCGGCGGAAATGCACACAGACTTTCCTGGCCTGCCTCAGGACATCCTGTAAGCCTGGGTACCTGCCCAAGAACTGCTGCACCACCAGGTTAAGGACGTGAGCCATACAGGGCACATGGGTCAGCTGTCCCTGTCGCAGGGCGGAGAGGAGGTTGGTGCCATTGTCACAAACCACCATTCCTGGCTTAAGCTGGCGTGGTGTCAACCACCTCTCTGCCTGCCCCTGCAGAGCTGACAGAACCTCTGCCCCAGTGTGGCTCCTGTCCCCCAAACACACCAGTGCAAGCACGGCATGGCATCTTTTTGCCTGCGTACTTGCGTAGCCCCTTGGACGCCAACGGAGCACCGCTGGTTCCGAGGACAGAGCACTCGAAGAGGCCATGGAGGAAGAAGAAGAGGAGGGGGTGGAGGAGAGAGGTGTGTCACAAGCAGTAGTAGCATTTTGGAGGCGTGGTGGCGGAACAACCTCCAACACTACTGCACCTTGTCCTGCATCCTTCCCAGCTGCCAAAGAGTGACCCAATGGGCCGTGAAAGACAGGTAACGTCCCTGTCCATGCCTGCTGGACCATGAGTCAGCAGTAATATGCACCTTACCGCTGACCGCCCTGTCCAGCGAGGCATGGACATTGCCTTCCACATGCCGGTAGAGAGCTGGAATCGCCTTCCGTGAGAAAAAGTGGCGTTTGGGAACCTGCCACTGAGGAACCGCACATTGAACAAACTCACGGAAGGGGGCCGAGTCTACCAACTGAAAAGGCAGCAGTTGAAGTGCTAGCAATTTAGCCAAGCTAGCATTCAACCGCTGGGCATGTGGATGGCTGGGAGTAAACTTCTTTTGACGGTCCAGCAGCTGGGGCAGGGAAATTTGCCTGGTAGAATCGGACGTCGGTGTACTGCTAACAGAGTGCCCGCAAGTACTTGGCTGTGACACACCTAATTCTACACCTTCATTCCTCTCAGAGCAGCTTTCAGAGAGGACTGAAGATATAGTGGGGTTGGAGATCCCAGCTGATGAGGAGCAAGGAGAGGTCCGCTTTGTTCTTTGGTGTGGGTCTTTAATGTGCGCTTGCCAACGAGCTGCATGGCAGGTCGACATATGTCTGGTCATGCTTGTGGTGCCCAAGCGGCTGATGTTTTGGCCACGCGAGATAAGCTTGAGACATATGTTGCAAATAGCAGTGGTGCGATCTGATGCACTCGTCTCAAAAAAGGCCCACAGCAAAGAACTTTTGTAATAACGTGCAGAGGCAGCGCCCTGCACAGGCGGAGCTCTGCGGTGTGATTCAGTTGGTGTGCTGGCCTCAAGCTGGCCCCCGGAGGGCATCCTGCCTCGTTGGACATGTGCCGCCTCCTCCTCCTCCTCCTCCTCCTCTCTCCCTTCAGGCACCCATGTGGAGTCAGTGACCTCATCATCCCCTCCCTCTTCACCACTGGAGCAAACCTGGCAGTAAGCTGCAGCTGGTGGAACATGACTGCCAGATTGCTGTCCTTGAGCATCCCCTCTCTCTGCGCTCACGCTACTGCCTTCCTCTAGCTGGGTATCATCATTCGAGACTTCAAAATGCTGGGCATCCTCCTGGAGCATGTACCCAACACTGTGCTCAAACAGTTCGGGGGACTCCTCAGGAGGACATGGTGGGTCTAGGGAAGGGGTGCCTGATGATGCCATTGAGTACGCGTTGGCAGCTGCTTTGCCAGTACCCTGAGCCTGGGTGAGAGAGGATGAGGAGGATGAGGAGGGCTTGGTCATCCAATCTACCAAGCCTTTGGCATGATGCGGCTCAACATGTCCAGCTGCCGAAAAGGACAAGCGTGTCCCATGGCCACGTGCTGATGACGGTGCACCACGTCCACGACCAGCACTGTTGTCTCTAGACACAGAGCCTGCTTGCCCTGTGTTCTTGCCTCGGGACTGTCTGCCTCTCCTTGTCGGTCTTCCAGGCATTGTAGTGGGTAGTGTACATTGTGCTGGAGTCACAGAGCACACACACTAACTCCTGCAGATGGCTGCCTTAGATGACAGCAACAGGGCCTTAGGGCAGATAGAGGCTGAGGTGGTGGCTGCGTTAGATGACAACAACAGGGCCTTACGGCAGATAGAGGCTGAGGTGGTGGCTGCCTTAGATGACAACAGGGCCTTACGGCAGATAGAGGCTGAGGTGGTGGCTGCCTTAGATGACAACAACAGGGCCTTACTGCAGATAGAGGCTGAGGTGGTGGCTGCCTTAGATGACAACAACAGGGCCTTATGACAGATAGAGGCTGATGTGGTTTATTGTGTGTGCTGTGCTGTACTCGCACAGCACACACACACACGCTAGCGCCTGCAAATGGCTGGCTGCCTTAGATGACAACAACAGGGCCTTATGGCAGATAGAGGCTGAGTTGGTTTATTGTGTGTGCTGTGCTGTACTCGCACAGCACACACACACACACGCTAGCTCCTGCAAATGCCTGGCTGGCTGCCTTAGATCACAACAGGCCAGAAGGATAAAGGTAATGTGATACTGAAATGCTGTACTAACAGCACACACACACTAGACTAATCCCCAGAATCACAGCAGATAAAGTTAGACTCAGCACTCAGCAGATAATGTCACCATTTAGCACAGCAGAATGTATAACACAGCACAGCACTGCAGATACTGTCAGCAGCAGTGCAATCAGCAGAATGAATATAAAATCAAATGTTCAGCATCAGCAATGTAGAATGATCACAGTCTGTATCACTGACACAGTCACCGGAACACAGTACACTAGGCCGCCACAGCGGCGGCCTTTTATAGTGTGGGGCGTGTACTAAACCCCCTGAGCTATAATTGGCTACAGGCATACTGCCTGTAGCCAATTATGGCTCTCCTCGCTGCCGGTGCTGTGATTGGCCAAGCATGTGGGGGTCACAGTGCATGCTTGGCCAATCATCAGCCAGCAATGCACTGCGACTGGTGCAGTGCATTGCGGGCCGCTCGCATCACACGAATGTGATGCGAACGGCCCAAATAGTTCTGGACTCGCCGAGCGGGCGAACGCCCGGTGTTCGATTCGAACGTGGGTTCGAATCGAACACCGGGCCCATCCCTACTCAAAAACGGGTGAAAATACATTGGATAAAAAATGCTGATACTTAGCGTTTTTGAAGTGTTTAGAAGCTGAACAACAAACCACATTAAAGTCTATGGGACCCAAACTGGAAAAATCAAACGTGCCCATTTTGAAGGCTTATATGCCAGTTATTGGGCAACCGGCCAGCGCCGATCAATAGAGTCTGTGGACAGACGCACTCTTTTATCTGTCACAAAACCTCCAGCAGCACTGAATGCCCTTCTGAAAGCACGCTGGACGCAGGGCAGCCCACACTGGCATACTAGGCATGTTCTGGCCAGTGGTCTATTCTCATGACCCAGAAACAGAGTGGATCATAAACTGGAAAGCTCTCCATGTCTGTTTTTGCCCCTAGATAATCTCCCACCGTATGATGCAGATGATGCTGATGGGATGTGGAAGCTGACAGCCCTGGGTGCCAAGGACTAAAAAAAATGAAATGCATCACTGAAGCAGCCTCCATCTCCACCGCTCCTCTCTTCACCAGCAGAAACCTCAACACTATGTTTTCCACCAGACTGTAACCTACCAGAGTCTAGAAAGGTGTTACATAAACTCCTATTTAAGGGTTCCTCAAGATATTTTATCCTCTACTCCCTCTATGGGGACGGGATGAGTTCCAAGACTTTCCCCTTGTAACGGTGGTCAAGGAGGGTTGCCAACCAATAATGATCCTTCTACTTGATGCCACAAATTCTCTGGTCCTTTTGCAGGCTTTGAAGAATGAGGGAGGCCATGCACTGCTAGTTTGCAGAGGCCTGAGAAGCAGAGTCCTCATGGTCACTGAGGATTACAGTATTGGGAACTGCCTCCTCTCAGCCACGTACCACTCCGGAGGGTTCTGGGGGCGGAAAACCAGCTCTCAAGGTTTGACGTATGTCTTCCTCTGCTTCAATGTCTCCAAAACGGCCAGAATCCTCCTCCTCCCTCTCCTCTTCTGTGGCATCGCAAGAATGGTGTCTGCATAAAATGGTCCTTGATAGGATAGGAAGTCCTCCTCTTCCTCCCGCTGCTCTGCCTCGAGTGTCCTTTCCATAATGCCACGCAGAGTATGCATTGTCATGGCTCCCCATCCTTGTTGCCTCCTCAAATGGTGACAGTACAGTGCATGAATCCAGGCCCGGAGCGCGCACCGGTCGGGACCCCCGTGAGTCTGGTCGTGGGTACCGCGGACTCGATCGCTGTGGGGCTACCCGCGATCATCTCATGGGAAGGCTGAACAGGGAGATGCGGAAATAAACAGCATCTCCCCGTTCTGCCTAGCAACTAGTGACACCGATCTCTGCTCCCTGTGATTGGAGCAGAGATCAGCATTCACTAGCTCACAGCCACGCCCCCCCCCACAGTTAGAAACACGCCTCTAGGAACACATAACCCCTACACTGCCACCTAGTGGTTAACCCCTTCACTGCCAGTGTCATTTACACAGGAATCAGTGCATTTAAATAGCACTGATTGCTGTATAAATGACAATGGTCCCAAAAATGTCCGATGTGTCCACCATAATGTCGCAGTCACAATAAAAATCGCTGATCTCCGCCATTACTAGTAAAAAAAATAATTATTAATAAAAATGCTATAAAACTATCCCCTATTTTATAAATGCTATAACTTCTGCGCAAACTAATGAATTTTTTTTTTTTTTTACCAAAAATATGTAGAAGAATACGTATCGGCCTAAACTGAGGAAATAAAAATTTTTTTTATATATTTTTAGGGGATATTTATTATAGCAAAAAGTTAAAAATAATGCGTTTTTTTTTTTCAAAATTGTAACTCCTTTTTTTGTTTATAGCGCAAAAAATAAAAACCGCAGGGGTGATCAAATACCACCAAAAGAAAGCTCTATTTGTGGGGAAAAAAGGACATAAATTTTGTTTTGTAGCCACGTCGCACGACCGCGCAATTGTCAGTTAATGTGACGCAGTGGTCTGGTCTTAAGCCAGCAAAATGGTCCGGTCTGAAAGTGGTTAAAGACATTTTGGGAGTTATTTACGAAAAGGCAAATCCACTTTGCACTGAAAGTGCACTTGGAAGTGCAGTCGCTCTAAATCTAAGGGGTAGATCTGAAATGAGGGGGAAGCTCTGCTGATTTTATCATCCAATCATGTGCGAGCTAAAATGCTTTTTTTTTTTATTTTCCTTGCATGTCCTCCTCGGATCTACAGCGACTTTACTTCCAAGTGCACTTTTAGTGCAAAGTGGATTTTCCTTTAGTAAATAACCCCCTTTGTGTTTCAATTACAAATTGTTGGACATTTTGTCACTAAGTTTACATTCCCAGTTTCCCGATATTATTTGTGGAGGTTTAATGACCTTTCACTTGTTAGCGCTGCACTTCTTTACCTTTCTGTCACTTTTTGTAACTTGATCTCCTGCTGTGCCGGCTGCTATTTTCCTCGCTATTTAGACAGCGCGGTATATGTGCATTTATAGTTTCTGCAAATATTGCCTAAAAAAACAGTAGCTCCTTCTTTTTATTCTGCGGGTCATGTGCTTTCAGGAAATGTCTGGTTTGGGGGGTCGTTCACAAACTCTGATAGCTGGAAGGGAAAAAAGAAAAAGAAAAATTGGCAAAATGTTGCGACCAGCCGAGTTTATAAAGTGGAGTGCAGGGCCTGGCAGACAAAGGGTTAAACTATACGGAAACTTTCCAGTTTCGGGTTCCTGAAAAGACAATCATGTGATTTGTGAGAAATGAGAGCGTGTGATCAGATAGTTTCATTCTCTCTACGTATGTACTTGTTATCCTGGGATTGGCTACAGTTCAGCCGCCTCCCTCTTGTGTCTTCTGGTATGCCGAGCTCCTGGGAGAGATCTGATCCAGCAGAAGAGACACAGAAGTCTGCGGAAGATTTACCCCCCGGGGTATTATCAGAGGAACCCAACACCTCTGCACTCTGATATACATTCTTACACATTTCTACCAAACTTTACATGAACACAGGAATTTATAGTTCCCATTAGGGATGAGCCGAACACCCCCCTGTTCGGTTCGCACCAGAACCTGCGAACGGACCGAAACTTTGCGCGAACATTAGAACCCTATTAGTTACAATGGACGCAAACGTTCGAAATCTAAAGTGCTAATTATAACGGCCAATATGCATGTTATTGTCCTAAAAAGGGCTTGGGGACCCGGGTCCTGCCCCAGGGAACCTGTATCAATGCAAAAAGAAGTTTTAAAAATGGACGTTTTTTCGGGAGCAGTCATTTTAATGATGCATAAAGTGAAAAAAAAAGTGAAATATTCCTTTAAATATGGTACCTGGGGGGTGTGTAAAGTATGCCTGTGAAGTGGCATGTGTTTCCCGTGTTTAGAACTGTCCCTGCACAAAATGACATTTGTAAAGGAAAAAAAGCCATTTAAAACTGCTTGCGGCTTTAATGTCATGTCTTGTCCTGGCAATATGGATGAAAATCTTTGAGAAAAATGGCATGGCTACCCCATCACCCCCCCCCCCCCCCCACCCCAGTCCATTACCAGCCCCTTTGGGTCTTGTATGGATATTAAGGGGAACCCCGCACCCAAAATAAAACCCTATACCTACAACCCTATATACTCTGAACAGCAGTATACAGGCGGTGCAAACAAGACACGGACTGTAGGTTTGTTCTTAAGTAGAATCTGTTTGTAATTTGGAACAGGTCATTTTTTAAGTGTAGCTCCATCCATAAAATCTATTTTTAATCTTTTTGGAGAACATAGGGAAGGGTTATCACCCCTGTAACATTTGTTTTGCTGTCTGTGCACCTGTTCAGAACATTTCCCCTCACTTTCCGTTCCAAAGACAAATGATTTTGGAAAAGTGGGGTTTTTTTTTATTGAAACAAGGATTGGTGATAAAGCATCAGTAGAGATGAGACACCTTTTTCCCCATATTAACTCTTACAGGAGAGAATTTCCCTTCCTAGGGGTAGATTTCCTCTCACTTCCTGTTGTCTCCTTCCGTTTGCAAGTAGGAGTTGTTTGTAAGTTGGATGTTTGAAAGTAGGGGCCTTCCGTATATACTCTGCAGAAAATTGCCCCTTAGATGTTGGTGTTGCCACAACACTGTAAGCCCTCACAGCTACTCTTGGTGGGCGCTGGAACGCCCCTGCTGTGAACTATTATATCAGGAATTGTAATTACATGCCATTGTTGAACAGTGGTAGGAAAAATTAGGCCTTTGGTGGTGGTGCTGGTGCCACAACACTGTAAAAATTGGGCCTTTGGTGGTGGTGCTGGTGCCACAACACTGTAAGCCCTCACAGTTACTCTTGGTGGGCGCAGGAATGGGCCCTGCTGTGAATTATTAGATCAAGAATTGTAATTACACGCCCCTGTTAAACAGGGGCTGAAAAATTGGGCCTTAGGCAGTGGTGCTGGTGCCAAAACACTGCAACCCCTCACAGATACTGTACTTGGAGCACAGCAATGAGCCATGTTGCAAAGTATTGCATCAAAATTTGTAATTACACGCCCCTGTTAAACAGGGGCTGAAAAATTGGGCCTTAGGCACTGGTGCTGGTGCCACAACACTGCAACCTCTCCCTGATACTCTAGTTGGAGTGCAGGAATGAGCCCTGCTGCAAAGCATTGCATAAAAAATTGTAATTACATGCTCCTGTTAAACAGGATTGTAATTACATGCTCCTGTTAAACAGGGGCTGAAAAATTGGGCCTTAGCCACTGGTGGCGGCACCCAGAACCAAAAATGTTCTTCCGAGCTTTTATCGGGATCATTGAGGAGGAAGAGGATAGTCACTCAGTCAACATAACAGGACAGTCACTCAGCATCAGCATAGGCAGTCTTGAAGGGATGTGACATTTCAAAATAAATTATTCGGTTACATCAGATTCAGGTGCTTGGTAGCTGGTGGTGATCCAAGACTGATTCATCTTTAGGAAGGGAGTTACAGAGGATGGGAGAGGCTCTGGAGAAGTCTTGAAGGCGAGCATGGGAGGAGGTAACAAGGGAGCTAGAGAGCAGAAGGTCCTGAGAGGATCAGAGGGGACGATTTGGGCGATATCTGCAGATGAGGTTGGTGAGGTAGATGAGGAGCAATGTTGTGGATGGCTTTGTATGTTGTGGTTAGCATTTTTAATTTTACACGGTGGGGGAGGGGAAGCCAGTGAAGGGATTGGCAGAGAGGGGCGGTAGTCACAGATCGATTAGTGAGGTGTATTAGTCTAGCAGCAGCATTCATAATAGACTGAAGGGGGGAGGAGCCTGCTTAAGGGTCGGCCGTTAAGGAGGGAGTTGCAGTAATCAAGGCGGGAAATAATCAAGGAGTGAATAAGTTGCTTTGTGGTGTCATTAGTCAGGAAGGGTGGAATTCTGGAGATGTTGCGGAGGTGAAGGCGGCAGGATTTAGCCAGTGATTGGATATGGGGGCTGAAGGAGAGGTCAGAGTCAAGGATTACACCCAGGACCCTGGCATGTGTGGAGGGACCAATGGTTGTGTTGTTGATATTAATGGTGAAGTCATGGGGGGGGGGGATCGTAAAGGAGGAAATAATACAAGTACAGTTTTAGAAAGATTGAGTTTGAGGATGTGGTGTGACATCCATATCGATATTTTATTCAGTAAGTTTGAGATCCGTGAGGAGATTGAGGGGGTGAGTTGAGGAGTGGAGAGATAGATCTGGGTGTCGTCGGTGTAGAGGTGGTATTGGAAACCATGGGAGGTTATCAACTGGCCCAGGGAAGAGTTATAGAGAGAGAATAGGAGGGGCCCAAGGATGGAACCTTAGGGTACCCCAACAGAAAGAGGAAGGGGAGCAGAGGAGATGGAGTTGTAAGTGACACTGAAAGTGCGCTGAGATAGGTAGGAGGAGAACAAGGATAAAGCAGAATCACGGAGGCCAAGGGAGTGTAATTTGCTGAGGAGGAGCAGGTAATAAATGTAACCAATGTGTACTATTCTCAGTGGCATTCTCAGGACCTGTGTGTTTCCTATGCTCCTCGGCTCCATCTTGTGGCCATAATGCAATATTGTACTACTGCCCCAACCAATCATATTGCTCGGGTTGTCAGATTTATGGCTTTTTGATTTAGACAAAAAAACAACTGAAACTGTTCCTTGACCCTCACTGATGGGTCCATAGAAGATACCATCTCATCAGCAGTTCATGGGGGGGGGGGGCGGTGCCTCTGACCATTGGGCTCCTTGATTGGCTGATTCTGACCTGTTACTCTTGTAACCAATCCCATCACTCCATATTAGTGTGTTCTCCCATCTCAGAGGGCTGATATCTGCACACATCTCATAGGTTTGGGGTTCTGCTTCCAATCATCTATGTAGTCATTATGGAGATCCTATACAGAGGGACCTGCCTATAGAGATCTTGTCAGGATCAGTGTTATTGCTTGGGTCACCTGCTGGTGGCACTATTGCTTTCAGCACCAAAGGGTGCAGTTCTGGTGGCCACCTGCAGGTGACTCCCTGCAGATCGACGTTCTGATGGTCAAGCTGCACCTGATGTGGAACTGCCTGGAGTATATAAGCCCGTCCTTCACTGAGGCTCAGGGCTTCAGTATTCCCTCTGCTAGCCTTGTCCCTGCCTGAACCTGCTTTGTTCCTGCCTTGTCCTGGACCCCGTTCCGTGTACCCTGTCCTTTCTGTTCCCATTACAGTCTGTTTCCTTATACCTGGGTTCTGTTCCCTTTTGCTTTTGTACCTGCCAGGGTTATTTTATGTTTGTTTCTTTGCTCGTGAATATATATATATATATATTAGTTAGTTAGTTAGTTAGGTGTTTCTGGGGTTTGCTGTGTCTTGCACTTATTACTTGTTTATGGTTTGCTGTTTGGTTTGCACGTGTGTCTTTATCTTAAAGCGGTTGTATACCCCCAAATGTTTTATTTTTTTTTCCCTACACCTGTAAGGCAAAAGGCATAATGAGCTAGTATGCACCGCATACTAGCTCATTATGAAATACTTACCTTAGATTGAGGCGTCGGTAACTCACCTGGTCCACGCCAAGGGAGCTGACATGTTCCCTCGGCGTGTCTTCCATGTATCGCGGCTTCAGCGCTGTGAGTGGCTGGAGCCGCAATGTCGTCACTCCCGCACATGCGCGTGGGAGACTTCTTTCCGGCAAAGTCCGGCACCTGCCGGGGCTTTCAGCCGAGAATCCCCTGTGTGCGCATGCGCCCCGCTGAAGTCAGCGGCTCATTGCAGGGGGAATATCTCCTAAACCGTACAGGTATAGGAGATATTCTTTATACCTACAGGTAAGCCTTATTGTAGGCCTTATTATAGGCTTACCTGTAGGTAAAAGTTATACGATTGACTATACAACCACTTTAATAAATCTACTTTTCTCACTTACTTGTTTGTTCCTGATTCCTTGGTGCAGCCCAACGATCTGATCACCTGTATTGGATGTCTGTGTATGGCATCCCCTGACAGATCTGCAAAATAATCCCCCGCTTCTACCGCTGCGCTTCTCACTGGGTTTTCTCCACTTTATAAATGTTTTACACAAAGTCACAACCTCAGGAGGAGGATCTGTAAAACCTGATTGGTGAGGTCCAGCTAAAACTAAAGAGAACCTGTGATGTCACTCCGACTCCGCCCTCCTACTGTTAGGAATAATAGGAGAGAATCCGGGTTTAGGGCGGGGTAACTGAACACCATTTTTAGGAAAACTTTATTTGCCACAAAAGAAATCACAAACTATAAACTTCAACCTTTTATTATTGGACCCCCTCAGCCGTTCTACAACCATATAATAGATGTGATGTGGAGCTATTGTGATAGAAGAGATCATTCAATGGTGTCACTCCCATCGCCCTCTGGTGGTCAGACTCTACTGAGAGACGACCTTGCAGCAGCGGGCTGTTGTCATGTCCACATTGGGGCACTGACATCGACAGGTATTCTCAGACTGGACGCTCCACGACACGCAGCCCATCGTGCAGACACATGTCGTGGGGGTGTAACCTGAATAAAATGAGAAGAGGCAGTGATGAAATATCTGATTATAACATTCTACAATCATACATATATATATACACAGCAATATACAGAATATTGGAGCCACTTCAAGGTGTACCCCAAAAATACCCTCATATAGAGGCTTTGGGTGAATGTCCAGCCCCCCCCTCCTGTCATTTCTTCTCCCACTCTGTTCTGCTGGGGGGGGGGGGTGACAGTGGTCCTTCTACTCATATTTGGTCTGAGATCTCTAGGACCTCATGGGTGGTCTGAGATTTATAGGACCTCATGGGTGGTCTGAGATCTCTAGGACCTCATGGGTGGTCTGAGATCTCTAGGACCTCATGGGTGGTCTGAGATCTCTAGGACCTCATGGGTGGTCTGAGATTTATAGGACCTCATGGGTGGTCTGAGATTTATAGGGCCTCATGGGTGGTCTGAGATCTCTAGGACCTCATGGGTGGTCTGAGATCTCTAGGACCTCATGGGTGGTCTGAGATCTCTAGGACCTCATGGGTGGTCTGAGATTTATAGGGCCTCATGGGTGGTCTGAGACCTCTAGGACCTCATGGGTGGTCTGAGATCTCTAGGACCCCATGGGTGGTCTGAGACCTCTAGGACCTCATGGGAGGTCTGAGATCTCTAAGATCTCATGGGTGGTCTAAGATCTCTAGGACCTCATGGGTGGTCTGAGATCTCTAGGACCTCATGGGTGGTCTGAGATCTCTAGGACCTCATGGGTGGTCTGGAGTGAAGGACACATCTCTCTCACACAGATACAGAGCTCTATTCGGGGTCTTGTGGTCACTTACCGTCAGGACAGGTAGCGGATAATCCTGGGGTGCTGACGCCGGTGCAGACAAATTTACTGTTCACCTGCATAGAACCTGGAAGAGAAGACAGAGATATGAGGAACCTACAAATGTAAATGAGAAGATAGAGCCCCCTCCCCCCCCCTCAATACTAGTGTAGTCAGGTGGCAGCTATGCCATGATGGAGTAAGACATTACTCTGGCAGAGCTGACCTAAGATTTCCCTCTAGTGCCTGTTTTACCAAAGACTATGTAATTTCCTGTCAGAGGAGGGGAGGATGCCTGTCCTGGATTAAGCAGAGAATCTTGGGACATGTAGTCCTGACGTTATTAGACAAAAGGTTACCACACCACTCCCTGAATTACACCTCCCAAGTGGCTGAACCGCACAATAGACTTGTGGGAGAGACTATATATTTGACTGAATTGGTGAGCTCGCTCTCTTGGCCCCGGGGATTTCACACAGAGCATCAGAGCTGCTGTTGTGCACTTCAGGGGCACCACACTAGTACAGTCTAGCTGGTCCCAGAGGGGCACAGAATCTGCCCGTATATTGTGCTGGAGTCACACAGCACACACACTAACTCCTGCAGATGGCTGCCTTAGATGACAGCAACAGGGCCTTAGGGCAGATAGAGGCTGAGGTGGTGGCTGCCTTAGATGACAACAACAGGGCCTTACAGCAGATAGAGGCTGAGGTGGTGGCTGCCTTAGATGACAACAGGGCCTTACGGTAGATAGAGGCTGAGGTGGTGGCTGCCTTAGATGACAACAGGGCCTTACTGTAGATAGAGGCTGAGGTGGTGGCTGCCTTAGATGACAACAACAGGGCCTTACGGCAGATAGAGGCTGAGGTGGTGGCTGCCTTAGATGACAACAGGGCCTTACGGCAGATAGAGGCTGAGGTGGTGGCTGCCTTAGATGACAACAACAGGGCCTTATGACAGATAGAGGCTGATGTGGTTTATTGTGTGCTGTGCTGTGCTCACACAGCACACACACACACGCTAGCTCCTGCAAATGCCTGGCTGCCTTAGATGACAACAACAGGGCCTTATGGCAGATAGAGGCTGAGTTGGTTTATTGTGTGTGCTGTGCTGTACTCGCACAGCACACACACACACACGCTAGCTCCTGCAAATGCCTGGCTGGCTGCCTTAGATCACAACAGGCCAGAAGGATAAAGGTAATGTGATACTGAAATGCTGTACTAACAGCACACACACACTAGACTAATCCCCAGAATCACAGCAGATAAAGTTAGACTCAGCACTCAGCAGATAATGTCACCATTTAGCACAGCAGAATGTATAACACAGCACAGCACTGCAGATACTGTCAGCAGCAGTGCAATCAGCAGAATGAATATAAAATCAAATGTTCAGCATCAGCAATGTAGAATGATCACAGTCTGTATCACTGACACAGTCACCGGAACACAGTACACTAGGCCGCCACAGCGGCGGCCTTTTATAGTGTGGGGCGTGTACTAAACCCCCTGAGCTATAATTGGCTACAGGCATACTGCCTGTAGCCAATTATGGCTCTCCTCGCTGCCGGTGCTGTGATTGGCCAAGCATGTGGGGGTCACAGTGCATGCTTGGCCAATCATCAGCCAGCAATGCACTGCGACTGGTGCAGTGCATTGCGGGCTGCTCGCATCACACGAATGTGATGCGAACGGCCCAAATAGTTCTGGACTCGCCGAGCGGGCGAACGCCCGGTGTTCGATTCGAACGTGGGTTAGAATCGAACACCGGGCCCATCCCTACTCAAAAACGGGTGAAAATACATTGGATAAAAAATGCTGATACTTAACGTTTTTGAAGTGTTTAGAAGCTGAACAACAAACCACATTAAAGTCTATGGGACCTATAAGGGGGCTACTTATAATAATATACCATTTTGATAGGGGTTGAAATGAATATGCTTAACTTTCAGCTTTTGAACAAAGCTGTTGTAAGTATATTCTGCAGAAAAAACTGTTTGACCAGTGTTGACATATCAGCAGGATGCATCTGTGTTGTGGTTTCTAACTCTGTACTTCACCGGATAACAGAACTAACTGTCATACACTAACCTTTGCCTTACATTTCATATTGCAAACTAACCACCATCACATGACTAACCTTTGCCCCATATTCCATATTTCAAACTGAAGACTGTCACGTGACAAGAAGTTGTTAATGTATGCATATGTGTATGAGTCTGATTGGTTCTTGGGAGAGCTGTCCCCCCCCTCTGCATTTCCCATAAAAGAGGAACGTATTGTCTATTAAACTTTGTAACCATCTTCACTTACAAACCCGTGTATGTGTGTTGGTTGTCCACCGGTGAATTGGGACCTCCGCTCCTACCATTCCTGGCCTAGGCATATAGAATACAAGAAGAAAGACGTGTACCTTACAACTGGTGTTCAGAAGTGGGATATCTTGTGACAGGTAAGTGATTTTGCCCTTTTTACCCTTTAAGGTGAATAGGTGTAAATGCTTACGCTGTCCAGATCATCGCCACGAATTTAGTTTAAAGAGGTTGTTGTGCCTTCGCGGCGGACTAGGCTGGTCCCCCGGGAGGTTAAAAGGACACGCAGGTAGTTACGTAGGTTATTTGGGTATTTAAAGAGAGTCCGACTAGGTTGGTCTGACTATAAAAAAAACTATTGTAAAAGAGATTATTATTTTAATCACCGGGAAGTAGCAGATTACGCCCGTGATAAAAGGTTTGGTTGAGCGGACGCCCATTAAGTTTTTTTGAGAAACAAAAAGTGCACTATAAAATTGAACAAATGTATGGTTTTATAATGATCATTTAAAATAATTCTGTTCATAAGATTTACAGTATAAGACCTATAGAAATAAGTATAAAGTTTTGTTTAAGATATATATATATATATATATATATATATGTATATGTGAGACTTCTTTTTCCACAGAACAGCGTAAGTACCTAAAAATTTTAAAGAATTGTATGTTGTATAAAGTATAAGAGTTTAATGACTTCGGAATACGAAGAACCTGATTGTAGTGACATAGCTCTATCTTGTCCACATTGTACTATAGGATTACTGTTTTTTAAAATAGAAAATAGGTGGGTTCTATTAACCAATAGACCAGGGGGCTATTCCTGTAGATTAGGGGTAAGAGGAATATATCCCGCCACAAAGAAAGGAACCATAAATCGAGTACTAAGGGTAAACCTTCACAGTCCCATTAGTCCATCTGATTTGACGGACCAAGCAGACTACCCAATTTTTCGACAACAAGTGATTACCCAAACGGGTTGTTATCACTTGTGCCCACATACTAGGCATACCCTGCCCACTTTGTTAGATGGGGAATTCTGCGGCCACCCCAGGATCAGACATAGGGATCCCATGCCCGTATGAATATATTAAAAACAATCTACCCGGACCACAGGTGGAACCTTTCTGGGCTCAAGTCCAGGAAAGATGCCACCAGTTAGGTATTCATGATCCGGGACCACAAGGTCCTTGTTCAGAGGAAGATTGGAAGAAAGTTAGCAAAATTTGTCAGACGCATAAGCATTCCTACCCCCCGGGTAAATCTAATGACCCTCAATACATGAAAGATTGTTATCACTCATGGAGCAAATGTTTAAAAGATTATAGAAAGAAATATGCTAAAAAGACTCCTGCAGTTAAAACAAATGTATCCGCCCCTACCTTTGAACCCCCTCCACCTTATGTCACTGTAAAAATGGACTCAGGAGAGCCTGGTCCTCGCCTACAATTATATCCCTCACTAGAACCTCATGTCCTCGCAAGTAAACTCTATTGGTATAAATGGGACCCCTGTTACCCATCCCATCACTCCACCATTACCTGTAACCACTCCCGAGGGGCAACATTTGTGCGATCAATCTTTTGCTGTGTTGACCTCCTGTCCTGTATCCCTTATGGGAAGGGACCTGTTGTCCAGTCTAAGTATCACTATTAAATTTGACAAAGAAGGGTCACTAACTGCAAGTTCCCCTTTCTGTGACCTGACTGGTCCTAAAAGACACACACATAAAGGATTCTTTATGTTACTGCCCGCTACTTTAGAGACTCACAAAATCTGGGCAGAAAACAAAGGTAGCGTAGGATTTATCAACTGCACACCCTACACTCCCCAATTACGTCCAGATGCACAGCCACAATACCACAAGCAGTATCCCTTGCCCCCAGAGAAAACCAATGGAATTGCACCACAGATTGAAGAATACATACGCTTAGGCATTTTGAAACCAGTAATCAGCCCCTGGAACACGCCCATTTACCCCGTAAAAAAGACCAGTGGCGAATGGAGGCTAGTCCAAGATCTAAGGGCAGTTAATAAACAAGTACTACCCCTCCCGCCCTTGGTATCTGATATAACATTCATTTTTTCATGCATACCTGCAGATTCCCTATGCTACACAGTGATTGATTTGGCAAACGCATTTTTTAGCATCCCTATTGCCGAAGAGGCTCAGCCTATATTTGCCTTCTCATGGGCCGGCGCGGGTCAGTTAACTTGGTCGCGTTTACCGCAAGGGTATGTAGACAGCCCCGCCGCCTTCTCCATGGTACTCAACGAGACTGTCAAGTCTTGGACTTCCGAGCATGGGTCGGTACTAATACAGTATGTGGACGACTTGCTCTTGTGCAGTCGTTCTGCTGAAGATTGTGCGGTCGATTCAACATTACTGTTAGAACATCTGGCCGAAGCCGGCCACCTAGCCTCAAGGAAGAAAATACAGTGGTGTCTACCACAAGTAGAATACCTAGGGTGTATTCTGGACAAGGGAACCAGGCTAGTGTCCCCCAAACGTGCCGCAGCCTTACAAGCTCTCAGTCCTCCAAAAGACAAAGCAGCTTTGTTGTCATTTCTGGGCGCAATTGTATATTGCCGCCAGTGGATTCCTGACTGTTCTCATTATGATAGTATCCTACGAGAGGCTGCCGGGTCAAACGCCCCTAAATTGATAGACTGGACAGAAGACAGAAAAAAATGCTTTTGATGCTCTTATTAAGAGTTTGTCCACCGCCCCCGCCCTGGGATTGGTAGATTATGGTAAAGCCTTCCAGTTGTACTGTGTAGTTTCAGGAAAATCTTTTGCTGCAGTACTTGCACAATCGCATGGTTCAGGGTATCGCCCAGTGTCATATTTATCTAGAAAACTCCCTATCCAAGTCCAGGGCATGCCGTCCTGTCTTCAGAATGTCGCTGCCTGTGCCATGTCTGCACAGGATGCCAACAAAATAGTATTGGGACACAAAATGACACTGTACACCACTCATTCAGTTACCCACCTCATACAGAATATGAACACACAACACATGACTTCCCAAAGACTCAGTGGATACGAGATCACTTTGTTAAATACTGACAACTTGGTACTTAAATATGTTCCGAATAGCAATCCAGTTGTACGTTTACTACATTCCATGTTACGTTTACCACACGAACCTGATCACACACATAATTGTGTAGAAAAAGTGGAACAAGTCACTTCACCAAGACCTGATCTTTCTGACATTCCAATCATAAATGCCGAAAATGTTTTTGTAGATGGTAGTTGTTCCCGTCCCTCTGACTCTACATTTTTAACTGGCTATGCTGTAGTTCAGCTGCCACATACAGTACTAAAGGCAAAACCATTGCCCCCTGTTTCTGCCCAAGTAGCAGAACTAGAAGCTCTGACCAGAGCCTGTATTCTGTTCACAAACAAGGAAGTCAACATTTATACAGACAGCAGATATGCATTTGGAGTGGTACATGATTTTGGTGTGATATGGACAGGATTGTCCCCTTTTGAAATTCTAATGGGAATCCCTGCAAATATAGAATTACCCCCATTAGACCCAAATTCTGACATTAACGTTTATTCCCAACAGGAAGTGTACGTGAAAAGTCTGGTAAGTATGCTTCATGAAATAAATGAACAAGTTTCTGTCACCTTTTTTCCTCTTTCAACAGAACCAACCCACCCCTTCATCCCAGGGGACAAAGTACTGATTAAGCAGCTGGCTCACAGGAAAAGAATTGGACCAATCTACTCCGGACCGTGGAAGGTGGAAAAGGTATCCAGGACCGCGGTACTGACGGACCTAGGCAACACCTGGATCCACGCCAGCCGACTGAAGAAGTGTCCCCAGCTCCCCTCAACTCCAGAGCCCCTAACAGTAACCGAGGATACACTCCCTTCAAGACAACAACAAAATCTACAAGATATTCAGGAAGGCATAGGACAAATCTCCCTGGAGGACACGATGATTTTACCTGGAAACTAAACAGAATCTTTCCATCACCAAGGACAAGTGAAGAAGAAGAAGAAGAATAGTGAATTTTGAGGACATTAGATATATATATATATAATGTTTTCAACATCAGCAACAGGGAAGACCTTATGCCTTTGGTGCTGTCTAATTTTGGTAGTATTCTTACCTACTTGGCTGATAGCTAACTGTATATACCACCCAGAGGATTTGGGACCACTAAAAGGGATGATCATTATGTTAAATCAGAATGATCAAAGAGAGGATTATAAGGGGGCTACTTATAATAATATACCATTTTGATAGGGGTTGAAATGAATATGCTTAACTTTCAGCTTTTGAACAAAGCTGTTGTAAGTATATTCTGCAGAAAAAACTGTTTGACCAGTGTTGACATATCAGCAGGATGCATCTGTGTTGTGGTTTCTAACTCTGTACTTCACCGGATAACAGAACTAACTGTCATACACTAACCTTTGCCTTACATTTCATATTGCAAACTAACCACCATCACATGACTAACCTTTGCCCCATATTCCATATTTCAAACTGAAGACTGTCACGTGACAAGAAGTTGTTAATGTATGCATATGTGTATGAGTCTGATTGGTTCTTGGGAGAGCTGTCCCCCCCCTCTGCATTTCCCATAAAAGAGGAACGTATTGTCTATTAAACTTTGTAACCATCTTCACTTACAAACCCGTGTATGTGTGTTGGTTGTCCACCGGTGAATTGGGACCTCCGCTCCTACCATTCCTGGCCTAGGCATATAGAATACAAGAAGAAAGACGTGTACCTTACAGGACCCAAACTGGAAAAATCAAACGTGCCCATTTTGAAGGCTTATATGCCAGTTATTGGGCAACCGGCCAGCGCCGATCAATAGAGTCTGTGGACAGACGCACTCTTTTATCTGTCACAAAACCTCCAGCAGCACTGAATGCCCTTCTGAAAACACGCTGGATGCAGGGCAGCCCACAATTGCATACTAGGCATGTTCTGGCCAGTGGTCTATTCTCATGACCCAGAAACAGAGTGGATCATAAACTGGAAAGCTCTCCATGTCTGTTTTTGCCCCTAGATAATCTCCCACCGTATGATGCAGATGATGCTGATGGGATGTGGAAGCTGACAGCCCTGGGTGCCAAGGACTAAAAAAAATGAAATGCATCACTGAAGCTATAGGACTTTGAAGCCTCCATCTCCACCGCTCCCATTACACACACAGAGCTATTATTTTCTTCCCAGAAGCACCCTCTCTTCCCAGAAGCACCTATAGGACTTGAACCCATCACACACACAGAGCTATATTTTCTTCCCAGAAGCACCTATAGGACTTGAAGTGTGTTATCCCATCACACACACAGAGCTATATTTTCTTCCCAGAAGCACCTATAGGACTTGAAGTGTGTTAGTCCCATCACACACACAGAGCTATATTTTCTTCCCAGAAGCACCTATAGGACTTGAAGTGTGTTAGTCCCATTACACACAGAGCTATATTTTTTCCCAGAAGCACCTATAGGACTTGAAGTGTGTTAGTCCCATTACACACACAGAGCTATATTTTCTTTCCAGAAGCACCTATAGGACTTGAAGTGTGTTAGTCCCATCACACACACAGAGCTATATTTTCTTCCCAGAAGCACCTATAGGACTTGAAGTGTGTTAGTCCCATCACACACACAGAGCTATATTTTCTTCCCAGAAGCACCTATAGGACTTGAAGTGTGTTAGTCCCATTACACACACAGAGCTATATTTTCTTCCCAGAAGCACCTATAGGACTTGAAGTGTGTTAGTCCCATTACACACACAGAGCTATATTTTCTTCCCAGAAGCACCTATAGGACTTGAAGTGTGTTAGTCCCATCATATATTTTCTTCCCAGAAGCACCTATAGGACTTGAAGTGTGTTAGTCCCATTACACACACAGAGCTATATTTTCTTCCCAGAAGCACCTATAGGACTTGAGTGTGTTAGTCCCATTACACACACAGAGCTATATTTTGTTCAGAAGCACCTATAGGACTTGAAGTGTGTTAGTCCCATCACATATTTTCTTCCCAGAAGCTATATTTTCTTCCCAGACACACCTATAGGACTTGAAGTGTGTTGTCCCATTACACACACAGAGCTATATTTTCTTCCAGAAGCACCTATAGGACTTGAAGTGTGTTAGTCCCTTCACACACACAGAGCTATATTTCTTCCCAGAAGCACCTATAGGACTTGAAGTGTGTTAGTCCCATCACACACACAGAGCTATATTTTCTTCCCAGAAGGCACCTATAGGACTTGAAGTGTGTTAGTCCATCACACACACAGAGCTATATTTTCTTCCCAGAAGCACTATAGGACTTGAAGTGTGTTAGTCCCATCACACACCCAGAGCTATATTTTCTTCCCAGAAGCACCTATAGGACTTGAAGTGTGTTAGTCCCATTACACACAAAGAGCTATACTTTGTTCCCAGAAGCACCTATAGGACTTGAAGTGTGTTAGTCCCATCACACACACAGAGCTATATTTTCTTCCCAGAAGCACCTATAGGACTTGAAGTGTGTTAGTCCCATCACACACACAGAGCTATATTTTCTTCCCAGAAGGCACCTATAGGACTTGAAGTGTGTTAGTCCCATTACACACAAAGAGCTATACTTTGTTCCCAGAAGCACCTATAGGACTTGAAGTGTGTTAGTCCCTTTACACACACAGAGCTATATTTTCTTCCCAGAAGCACCTATAGGACTTGTAGTGTGTAGTGGCAGGCAGGCAGAGCTATATTTTCTTCCCAGAAGCACCTATAGGACTTGTAGTGTGTTAGTGGCAGGCAGGAATATCTCCTATATTTTGTTACCAGAAGCACCTATAGGACTTGTAGTGTGTTCGTGGCAGGCAGGCAGAGCTCCTATATTTTGTTTCCCAGAGGCACCTATAGGACTTGAAGTGTGTTAGTCCCATTAAAATCACAGAGCTATATTTTGTCCCAAGAAGCACCTATAGGACTTGAAGTGTGTTAGTCCCATTACACACACAGAGCTATATTTTCTTCCCAGAAGCACCTATAGGACTTGAATAGTTCTAGTGTGTTAGTGGCATCACACAGAGCTCCATTTTCTTCTCAGAAGCACCCACAGGACTTCTAGTGTGTTAGTGGCATCACACAGAGCTCCTATATTTTCTTTGCAGAAGCCCCACTAGGACTTCTAGTGTGTTAGTGGCAGAGCTCCTATATTTTCTTCTCAGCAGCACCCACAGGACTTCTAGTGTGTTAGTGGCATCACACAGAGCTCCACTATTTTCTTTGCAGTGGCACCCACAGGACTTCTAGTGTGTTAGTGGCATAGAGCTCCTATATTTTCTTCTCAGAAGCACCCACAGGACTTCTAGTGTGTTAGTGGCATCACACAGAGCTCCTATTTTTTCTTTGCAGAAGCACCCATAGGACTTCTAGTGTGTTAGTGGCATCACACAGAGCTCCTATATTTTCTTCTCAGAAGCACCCACAGGACTTCTAGTGTGTTAGTGGCATCACACAGAGCTCCTATTTTTTCTTTGCAGAAGCACCATAGGACTTCTAGTGTTTTAGTGGCATCACACAGAGCTCCTTATTTTCTTCTCAGCAGCACCCACAGGACTTCTTGTGTGTTAGTGGCATCAGAGCTCCTATATTTTCTTTGCAGAGCACCCATAGGACTTCTAGTGTGTTAGTGGCATCACACAGAGCTCCTCCATTTTCTTCTCAGCAGCACCCACAGGACTTCTAGTGTGTTAGTGGCATCAACAGAGCTCCTATATTTTCTTCTCAGCAGCACCCACAGGACTTCTAGTGTGTTAGTGGCATCACACAGAGCTCCTATATTTTCTTTGCAGAAGCACCTATAGGACTTCTAGTGTGTTAGTGGCATCACACAGAGCTCCCTTATTTTCTTCTCAGCAGCACCCACAGGACTACCGACTACAATGGCTGGAAGACCGCCAAGGGGAGGCAGAGCGTGCAGAGCCAAGAACACAGGGCAGGCAGGCTCTGTTTCTAGTGGACGTGGCCGTGGACGTGGACGTGGTCGTGCATCGTCATCAGCACGTGGCCATGGGACACGCGCGTCTTTGTTTTCGGCAGCTGGACATGTGGAGCCGCATCATGCTGAAGGCTTGGTAGAATGGATGACCAAGCCCTCCTCATCCTCCTCATCCTCTCTCACCCAGGCTCAGGGTACTGACAGAGCATCATCAGCCACCCCTTCCCTAGACCCACCATGTCCTCCTGAGGAGTCCCCCCGAACTCTTTGAGCACAGTGTTGGGTACATGCTCCAGGAGGATGCCCAACGATTCGAAGGCTCGGATGACGATACCCAGCTTGAGGAATCTGGCAGTACAGTTCCACCAGCTGCAGCTTACTGCCAGGTTTGCTCTAGTGGTGAAGAGGGAGGGGATGATGAGGTCACTGACTCCACGTGGGTGCCTCAAGGGAGAGAGGATGAGGAGGAGGACGAGGAGGAGGAGGATGCGGCGTCACATGTCCAACGAGGCAGGATGCCCCCTGGAGGCCAGGTAGAGGCCAGCACAGCAACTGTACAACACCGCAGAGCTCCGCCTGTGCAGGGCGCTGCCTCTGCACGTTATCAGAAAAGTTCTTTGGTGTGGGCCTTTTTTGAGACGAGTGCAGCAGATCGCACCACTGCTATTTGCAATATTTGTCTCAAGCGTATCTCGCGTGGCCAAAACATCAGCCGCTTGGGCACGACAAGCATGACCAGACATATGGCGACCTGCCATGCAGCTCGTTGGCAGGCACACATAAAAGACCCACACCAAAGAACTAAGCGGACCTCTACTTGCTCCTCCTCAGCTGGGATCTCCATCCCCACTACACCTTCAGTCCTCTCTGAAAGCTGCTCTGAGAGGACTGAAGGTGTAGAATTCGGTGTGTCACAACCAAGTACTTGCAGTACACCGACGTCCGAATGCAGCAGGCAAATTTCCCTGCCCCAGCTGCTGGACCGTAGAAAGAAGTACACTCCCAGCCATCCACATGCCCAGCGGTTGAATGCTAGCCTTGCTAAATTGCTAGCACTTCAACTGCTGCCTTTTCAGTTGGTAGACTCGGCCCCCTTCCGTGAGTTTGTTCAATGTGCGGTTCCTCAGTGGCAGGTTCCCAAACGCCACTTTTTCTCGCGGAAGGCGATTCCGTCTCTCTACCGGCATGTGGAGGGCAATGTCCATGCCTCGCTGGACAGGGCGGTCAGCGGTAAGGTGCATATTACCGCTGACTCATGGTCCAGCAGGCATGGACAGGGACGGTACCTTTCTTTCACGGCCCATTGGGTCACTCTATTGGCAGCTGGGAGGGATGCAGGACAAGGTGCAGTAGTGTTGGAGGTTGTTCCGCCACCACGCCTCCAAAACGCGACTACTGCTACTGGTTGTGACACACCTCTCTCCTCCACCCCCTCCTCTTCTTCTTCCTCCAGTGCTCTGTCCTTGGAACCAGCGGTGCTCCGTAGGCGTACAAGGGCTACGCAAGTACGCAGGCAAAAAGATGCCATGCCGTGCTTGCGCTGGTGTGTTTGGGGGACAGGAGCCACACTGGGCCAGAGGTTCTGGCAGCTCTGCAGGGGCAGGCCGAGAGGTGGTTGACGCCACGTCAGCTTAAGCCAGGAATGGTCGTTTCTGACAATGGCACCAACCTCCTCTCCGCCCTGCGACAGGGGCAGCTCACCCATGTGCCCTGCATGGCTCACGTCCTCACCTGGTGGTGCAGCGGTTCTTGGGCAGGTTCCCAGGCTTACAGGATGTCCTGAGGCAGGCCAGGAAAGTCTGTGTGCATTTCCGCCGATCTTATAATGCCAGTGCTCGGCTGACTGAGCTGCAAAAGGAGCTGAACCTGCCCAAGAACCGCCTAATATCTGACATGCCCACCAGGTGGAACTCAACGTTGGCCATGCTGCAGCGACTGCACACGCAGCAGAGGGCCATCAATGAGTACCTTTGCGACTACGGCACCAGGACAGGGTCAGGGGAGCTTGGTTTTTTTTCCCCACGTCAGTGGAGCATGATCAGGGATGCATGCACTGTCCTCTCACCATTTGAGGAGGCCACGAGGATGGTGAGCAGTGACAGTGCATGCATCAGTGACACTGTCCCTCTTGTCCACCTGTTGGAGCATACGCTGCGTGGGATAATGGACAGGGCACTTGAGGCAGAACAGAGGCAGGAAGAGGAGGACTTCCTTGCCTCTCAAGGCCCCCTTTATCCGGACAGTGTTCCTTCTGTCCCACCCATCACACAGGAAGAGGATGAGGAGGAGGAGGAGGAGGAGGAGGAGGAGGATTGTGTGAGCATGGAGGTGGAGCCTGGCACTCAGCATCAGCAGCAGCAGTCTTTTAGGGATGATGTACAGTCCCAACAAGCCAGTGGACTTGTACGTGGCTGGGAGGAGGTGGCTGGCGATCATGTCATCCTCAGTGACCCAGAAGACTCCGGACCGAATGCCTCAGCTAACCTACGCTGCATGGCCTCCCTGATCCTGCAAAGCCTGCGGAAGGATCCTCGTGTTCTTCGGATCAAGGAGAGGGACCATTACTGGCTGGCCACTCTCCTTGATCCGCGGTACAAGGGTAAGGTTGCGGACCTTATCTTGCCGTCGCAGAGGGAGCAGAGGATGAGACATCTCAGGGAGGCCTTGCAGAAAGGTCTGTGCAACGCGTTCCCAGAAACTGGGAGGCTACAAACTCCTGGTCCTGGGCGACGAGTTGCTGAGGCTTCGGTCAGTGGCAGAAGGAGCGGTGGGGAAGGTGGACGTCTGACCGATGCGTTCAGACAATTTTTTAGTCCGCAGCCCCAAGGTATGATCGGTTCCAGCAACCATCGCCAGCGTCTGATATACATGGTGCAGGAATACCTTGGGGCAAGGTCAGACTTGGACACCTTTCCCACCGAAAAATCCTCTGGCTTACTGGGTCCTGAGGATGGATCACTGGCCAGAGCTTGCACAGTATGCAATTGAGCTACTGGCCTGTCCTGCCTCCAGCGTTCTTTCCGAACGCACATTCAGTGCTGCTGGAGGATTTGTGACTGATCATAGGGTGCGGCTGTCCACCGCCTCGGTTGATCGACTGACATTCATCAAAATGAATCAGTCTTGGATCACCACCAGCTACCAGGCACCTGAGGCGGATATAAACGAATAATTTTTAATGTCACATCCCTTCAAGACTGCCTATGCTGATGCTGAGTGACTGTCCTCTTATGTTCACTGACTATCCTCTTCCTCCTCCTCAATGATCCATGCCACAGCACCAGTGCCTAAGGCACAATTTTTCAGCCCCTGTTTAACAGGGGCGTGTACTTACAATTTTTTAAAAAAAATGCTTCGCAACACGTGTGACTGCTGTGCTCCAAGTACAGTCTCTGTGAGGGCCGTGTTGCAGTGTTGTGGCACCAGCACCAGTGCCTAAGGCACAATTTTTCAGCCCCTGTTTAACAGGGGCGTGTACTTACAATTTTTAAAAAAAAATGCTTCGCAACACGTGTGACTGCTGTGCTCCAAGTACAGTCTCTGTGAGGGCCGTGTTGCAGTTTTGTGGCACCAGCACCAGTGCCTAAGGCACAATTTTTCAGCCCCTGTTTAACAGGGGCGTGTACTTACAATTTTTAAAAAAAAATGCTTCGCAACACGTGTGACTGCTGTGCTCCAAGTACAGTATCTGTGAGGGCCGGGTTGCAGTGTTGTGGCACCAGCACCAGTGCCTAAGGCACAATTTTTCAGCCCCTGTTTAACAGGGGCGTGTACTTACAATTTTTTAAAAAAATGCTTCGCAACACGTGTGACTGCTGTGCTCCAAGTACAGTCTCTGTGAGGGGTTGCAGTGTTTGTGGCACCAGCACCAGTGCCTAAGGCACAATTTTTCAGCCCCTGTTTAACAGGGGCGGGTAATTACAAATCTTGATCTAATAGTTCACAGCAGGGCCCATTCCTGCGCCCACCAAGAGTAACTATGAGGGCCTGCAGTCTTGTGGCAACACCGTCCACCACCACCGCCAAAGGCCCAATTTTTCTGCCCTGTTCATCAGGTGCTTGCAATTACAAATCTTGATCTAATAACTCACAGCAGGGCCCATTCCTGCGCCCACCAAGAGTAACTATGAGGGCCTACAGTCTTGTGGCAACACCGTCCACCACCACCGCCAAAGGCCCAATTTTTCTGCCTGTTCATCAGGTGCTTGCAATTACAAATCTTGATCTAATAACTCACAGCAGGGCCCATTCCTGCGCCCCACCAAGAGTAACTGTGAGAGCTTACAGTCTTGTGGCAAAACCGTCCACCACCACCACCACCACCACCCCCAATTTTTCTGCCCTGTTCAACAGGTGCATGCAATTACAAATCTTGATCTATTAACTCACAGCAGGGCCCATTCCTGTGCCCACCAGTCTTGTGGCTACACCAACATCTAATAGGGCAAATTTCTGCAGAGTATATACGCCAGGCCCCTACTTTCAAACATCCAACTTACAAACGACTCCTACTTGCAAATGGAAAGAGAAAACAGGAAGTGAGAGGAAATCTACCCCTAGGAAGGGAAATTCTATCCTGTTAGATTTAATTTGGGAAAAAGGTATCTCCTCTCTACTGATACTTTATCACCAATCCTTGTTTCAATTGGAAGCTGACAGCCCTGGGTGCCAAGGACTAAAAAAAATGAAATGCATCACTGAAGCAGCCTCCATCTCCACCGCTCCTCTCTTCACCAGCAGAAACCTCAACACTATGTTTTCCACCAGACTGTAACCTACCAGAGTCTAGAAAGGTGTTACATAAACTCCTATTTAAGGGTTCCTCAAGATATTTTATCCTCTACTCCCTCTATGGGGACGGGATGAGTTCCAAGACTTTCCCCTTGTAACGGTGGTCAAGGAGGGTTGCCAAACAATAATGATCCTTCTACTTGATGCCACAAATTCTCTGGTCCTTTTGCAGGCTTTGAAGAATGAGGGAGGCCATGCACTGCTAGTTTGCAGAGGCCTGAGAAGCAGAGTCCTCATGGTCACTGAGGATTACAGTATTGGGAACTGCCTCCTCTCAGCCACGTACCACTCCCGAGGGTTCTGGGGGCGGAAAACCAGCTCTCAAGGGTTGACGTATGTCTTCCTCTGCTTCAATGTCTCCAAAACGGCCAGAATCCTCCTCCTCCCTCTCCTCTTCTGTGGCATGGCAAGAATGGTGTCTGCATAAAATGGTCCTTGATAGGATAGGAAGTCCTCCTCTTCCTCCCGCTGCTCTGCCTCGAGTGTCCTTTCCATAATGCCACGCAGAGTATGCATTGTCATGGCTCCCCATCCTTGTTGCCTCCTCAAATGGTGACAGTACAGTGCATGAATCCAGGCCCGGAGCGCGCACCGGTCGGGACCCCCGTGAGTCTGTACCGCGGACTCGATCGCTGTGGGGCTACCCGCGATCATCTCATGGGAAGGCTGAACAGGGAGATGCGGAAATAAACAGCATCTCCCCGTTCTGCCTAGCAACTAGTGACACCGATCTCTGCTCCCTGTGACTGGAGCAGAGATTAGCATTCACTAGCTCACAGCCACGCCCCCCCCACAGTTAGAAACATGCCTCTAGGAACACATAACCCCTACACTGCCACCTAGTGGTTAACCCCTTCACTGCCAGTGTCATTTACACAGGAATCAGTGCATTTAAATAGCACTGATTGCTGTATAAATGACAATGGTCCCAAAAATGTCCGATGTGTCAACCATAATGTCGCAGTCACAATAAAAATCGCTGATCTCCGCCATTACTAGTAAAAAAATAATTATTAATAAAAATGCTATAAAACTATCCCCTATTTTGTAAATGCTATAACTTCTGCGCAAACTAATCAATTTTTTTTTTTTTTTACCAAAAATATGTAGAAGAATACGTATCGGCCTAAACTGAGGAAATAAAATATTTTTTTATATATTTTTAGGGGATATTTATTATAGCAAAAAGTTAAAAATAATGCGTTTTTTTTTTTTTTCAAAATTGTAACTCCTTTTTTTGTTTATAGCGCAAAAAATAAAAACCGCAGGGGTGATCAAATACCACCAAAAGAAAGCTCTATTTGTGGGGAAAAAAGGACATAAATTTTGTTTTGTAGCCACGTCGCACGACCGCGCAATTGTCAGTTAATGTGACGCAGTGGTCTGGTCTTAAGCCAGCAAAATGGTCCGGTCTGAAAGCGGTTAAAGACATTTTGGGAGTTATTTACGAAAAGGCAAATCCACTTTGCACTGAAAGTGCACTTGGAAGTGCAGTCGCTCTAAATCTAAGGGGTAGATCTGAAATGAGGGGGAAGCTCTGCTGATTTTATCATCCAATCATGTGCGAGCTAAAATGCTGTTTTTTTATTTTCCTTGCATGTCCTCCTCGGATCTACAGCGACTTTACTTCCAAGTGCACTTTTAGTGCAAAGTGGATTTTCCTTTAGTAAATAACCCCCTTTGTGTTTCAATTACAAATTGTTGGACATTTTGTCACTAAGTTTACATTCCCAGTTTCCCGATATTATTTGTGGAGGTTTAATGACCTTTCACTTGTTAGCGCTGCACTTCTTTACCTTTCTGTCACTTTTTGTAACTTGATCTCCTGCTGTGCCGGCTGCTATTTTCCTCGCTATTTAGACAGCGCGGTATATGTGCATTTATAGTTTCTGCAAATATTGCCTAAAAAAACAGTAGCCCCTTCTTTTTATTCTCCGGGTCATGTGCTTTCAGGAAATGTCTGGTTTGGGGGGTCGTTCACAAACTCTGATAGCTGGAAGAGAAAAAAAATAAAAATCTATAGAAAAATTTGCAAAATGGTCCGACCAGCCGAGTTTATAAAGTGGAGTGCAGGGCCTGGCAGACAAAGGGTTAAACTATACGGAAACTTTCCAGTTTCGGGTTCCTGAAAAGACAATCATGTGATTTGTGAGAAATGAGAGCGTGTGATCAGATAGTTTCATTCTCTCTACGTATGTACTTGTTATCCTGGGATTGGCTACAGTTCAGCCGCCTCCCTCTTGTGTCTTCTGGTATGCCGAGCTCCTGGGAGAGATCTGATCCAGCAGAAGAGACACAGAAGTCTGCGGAAGATTTACCCCTCGGGGTATTATCAGAGGAACCCAACACCTCTGCACTCTGATATACATTCTTACACATTTCTACCAAACTTTACATGAACACAGGAATTTATAGTTCCCATTAGGGATGAGCCGAACACCCCCGGGTTCAGTTCACACCAGAACCTGCGAACGGACCGAAACTTTGCGCGAACATTAGAACCCTACTAAATACAATGGACGCAAACGTTCAAAATCTAAAGTGCTAATTATAACGGCCAATATGCATGTTATTGTCCTAAAAAGGGTTTGGGGACCCGGATCCTGCCCCAGGGGACATGTATCAATGCAAAAAGAACTTTTAAAAACTAACGTTTTTTCGGGAGCAGTCATTTTAATGATGCATAAAGTGAAAAAAAAGTGAAATATTCCTTTAAATATGGTACCTGGGGGGTGTCTAAAGTATGCCTGTGAAGTTGCATGTGTTTCCCGTGTTTAGAACTGTCCCTGCACAAAATGGCATTTGTAAAGGAAAAAAAGCCATTCAAAACTGCTTGCGGCTTTAATGTCATGTCTTGTCCTGGCAATATGGATGAAAATCTTTGAGAAAAATGGCATGGCTACCCCATCACCCCCCCCTCCCCCACCCCAGTCCATTACCAGCCCCTTTGGGTCTTGTATGGATATTAAGGGGAACCCTGCACCCAAAATAAAACCCTATACCTACAACCCTATATACTCTGAACAGCAGTATACAGGCGGTGCAAACAAGACATGGACTGTAAGTTTGTTCTTAAGTAGAATCTGTTTGTAATTTGGAACAGGTAATTTTTTAAGTGTAGCTCCATCCATAAAATCTATTTTTAAGCTTTTTGGAGAACATAGGGAAGGGTTATCACCCCTGTAACATTTGTTTTGCTGTCTGTGCACCTGTTCAGAACATTTCCCCTCACTTTCCGTTCCAAAGACAAATGATTTTGGAAAAGTGGGGTTTTTATTGAAACAAGGATTGGTGATAAAGCATCAGTAGAGGAGACACCTTTTTCCCCATATTAACTCTTACAGGAGAGAATTTCCCTTCCTAGGGGTAGATTTCCTCTCACTTCCTGTCGTCTCCTTCCGTTTGCAAGTAGGAGTTGTTTGTAAGTTGGATGTTTGAAAGTAGGGGCCTTCCGTATATACTCTGCAGAAAATTGCCCCTTAGATGTTGGTGTTGCCACAACACTGTAAGCCCTCACAGCTACTCTTGGTGGGCGCTGGAACGCCCCTGCTGTGAACTATTATATCAGGAATTGTAATTACATGCCATTGTTGAACAGTGGTAGGAAAAATTGGGCCTTTGGTGGTGGTGCTGGTGCCACAACACTGTAAGCCCTCACAGTTACTCTTGGTGGGCGCAGGAATGGGCCCTGCTATGAATTATTAGATCAATAATTGTAATTGCATGCCCCTGTTGAACAGGGGCAGAAAAATTGGGCCTGTGGTGGTGGTGTTGCCACAACACTGTAAGCCCTCACAGTTACTCTTGGTGGGCGCAGGAATGGGCCCTGCTGTGAATTATTAGATCAAGAATTGTAATTACACGCCCCTGTTAAAACAGGGGCTGAAAAATTGGGCCTTAGGCAGTGGTGCTGGTGCCAAAACACTGCAACCCCTCACAGATACTGTACTTGGAGCACAGCAATGAGCCCTGTTGCAAAGTATTGCATCAAAATTTGTAATTACACGCCCCTGTTAAACAGGGGCTGAAAAATTGGGCCTTAGGCACTGGTGCTGGTGCCACAACACTGCAACCTCTCCCTGATACTCTAGTTGGAGTGCAGGAATGAGCCCTGCTGCAAAGCATTGCATAAAAAATTGTAATTACATGCTCCTGTTAAACAGGATTGTAATTACATGCTCCTGTTAAACAGGGGCTGAAAAATTGGGCCTTAGCCACTGGTGGCGGCACCCAGAACCAAAAATGTTCTTCCGAGCTTTTATCGGGATCATTGAGGAGGAAGAGGATAGTCACTCAGTCAACATAACAGGACAGTCACTCAGCATCAGCATAGGCAGTCTTGAAGGGATGTGACATTTCAAAATAAATTATTCGGTTACATCAGCTTCAGGTGCCTGGTAGCTGGTGGTGATCCAAGACTGATTTATCTTTATGAAGGGAGTTACAGAGGATGGGAGAGGCTCTGGAGAAGTCTTGAAGGTGAGCATGGGAGGAGGTAACAAGGGAGCTAGAGAGCAGAAGGTCCTGAGAGGATCAGAGGGGACGATTTGGGCGATATCTGCAGATGAGGTTGGTTCATAATAGACTGAAGGGGGAGGAGCCTGCTTAAGGGTCGGCCGTTAAGGAGGGAGTTGCAGTAATCAAGGCGGGAAATAATCAAGGAGTGAATAAGTTGCTTTGTGGTGTCATTAGTCAGGAAGGGTGGAATTCTGGAGATGTTGCGGAGGTGAAAGCGGCAGGATTTAGCCAGTGATTGGATATGGGGGCTGAAGGAGAGGTCAGAGTCAAGGATTACACCCAGGACCCTGGCATGTGTGGAGGGACCAATGGTTGTGTTGTTGATATTAATGGTGAAGTCATGGGGGGGGGGGGGGGGGGGGATCGTGTAGGAGGAAATATTACAAGTACAGTTTTAGAAAGATTGAGTTTGAGGATGTGGTGTGACATCCATACCGATATTTCATTCAGTAAGTTTGAGATCTGTGAGGAGATTGAGGGGGTGAGTTGAGGAGATGGAGGGGGTGAGTTGAGGAGTGGAGAGATAGATCTGGGTGTCGTTGGCATAGAGGTGGTATTGGAAACCATGGGAGGTTATCAACTGGCCCAGGGAAGAGTTATAGAGCGAGAATAGGAGGGGCCCAAGGATGGAACCTTAGGGTACCCCAACAGAAAGAGGAAGGGGAGCAGAGGAGTTGGAGTTGTAAGTGACACTGAAAGTGCGCTGAGATAGGTAGGAGGAGAACAAGGATAAAGCAGAATCACGGAGGCCAAGGGAGTGTAATTTGCTGAGGAGGAGCAGGTAATAAATGTAACCAATGTGTACTATTCTCAGTGGCATTCTCAGGACCTGTGTGTTTCCTATGCTCCTCGGCTCCATCTTGTGGCCATAATGCAATATTGTACTACTGCCCCAACCAATCATATTGCTCGGGTTGTCAGATTTATGGCTTTTTGATTTAGACAAAAAAACAACTGAAACTGTTCCTTGACCCTCACTGATGGGTCCATAGAAGATACCATCTCATCAGCAGTTCATGGGGGGGCGGTTCCTCTGACCATTGGGCTCCTTTGATTGGCTGATTCTGACCTGTAACCAATCCCATCACTCCATATTAGTGTGTTCTCCCATCTCAGAGGGCTGAAATCTGCACACATCTCATAGGTTTGGGGTTCTGCTTCCAATCATCTATGTAGTCATTATGGAGATCCTATACAGAGGGACCTGTCTATAGAGATCTTGTCAGGATCAGTGTTATTGCTTGGGTCACCTGCTGGTGGCACTATTGCTTTCAGCACCAAAGGGTGCAGTTCTGGTGGCCACCTGCAGATGGACGTTCTGATGGTCAAGCTGCACCTGATGTGGAACTGCCTGGAGTATATAAGCCCGTCCTTCACTGAGGCTCAGGGCTTCAGTATTCCCTCTGCTAGCCTTGTCCCTGCCTGAACCTGCTTTGTTCCTGCCTTGTCCTGGACCCCGTTCCGTGTACCCTGTCCTTTCTGTTCCCATTACGGTCTGGTTCCTTATACCTGGGTTCTGTTCCCTTTTGCTTTTGTACCTGCCTGGGTTATTTTATGTTTGTTTCTTTGCTCGTGAATATATATATATATATATTAGTTAGATAGTTAGTTAGGTGTTTCTGGGGTTTGCTGTGTCTTGCACTTATTACTTGTTTATGGTTTGCTGTTTGGTTTGCACGTGTGTCTTTATCTTAAAGCGGTTGTATACCCCCAAATGTTTTATTTTTTTTCCCTACACCTGTAAGGCAAAAGGCATAATGAGCTAGTATGCACCGCATACTAGCTCATTATGAAATACTTACCTTAGATTGAGGTGTCGGTAACTCACCTGGTCCACGCCAAGGGAGCTGACATGTTCCCTCGGCGTGTTTTCCATGTATCGCGGCTTCAGCGCTGTGAGTGGCTGGAGCCGCAATGTCGTCACTCCCGCACATGCGCGTGGGAGACTTCTTTCCGGCAAAGTCCGGCATCTGCCGGGGCTTTCAGCCGAGAATCCCCTGTGTGCGCATGCGCCCCGCTGAAGTCAGTGGCTCATTGCAGGGGGAATATCTCCTAAACCGTACAGGTATAGGAGATATTCTTTATACCTACAGGTAAGCCTTATTGTAGGCCTTATTATAGGCTTACCTGTAGGTAAAAGTTATACGATTGACTATACAACCACTTTAATAAATCTACTTTTCTCACTTACTTGTTTGTTCCTGATTCCTTGGTGCAGCCCAACGATCTGATCACCTGTATTGGATGTCTGTGTATGGCATCCCCTGACAGATCTGCAAAATAATCCCCCGCTTCTACCGCTGCGCTTCTCACTGGGTTTTCTCCACTTTATAAATGTTTTACACAAAGTCACAACCTCAGGAGGAGGATCTGTAAAACCTGATTGGTGAGGTCCAGCTAAAACTAAAGAGAACCTGTGATGTCACTCCGACTCCGCCCTCCCACTGTTAGGAATAATAGGAGAGAATCCGGGTTTAGGGCGGGGTAACTGAACACCATTTTTAGGAAAACTTTATTTGCCACAAAAGAAATCACAAACTATAAACTTCAACCTTTTATTATTGGACCCCCTCAGCCGTTCTACAACCATATAATAGATGTGATGTGGAGCTATTGTGATAGAAGAGATCATTCAATGGTGTCACTCCCATCGCCCTCTGGTGGTCAGACTCTACTGAGAGACGACCTTGCAGCAGCGGGCTGTTGTCATGTCCACATTGGGGCACTGACATCGACAGGTATTCTCAGACTGGACGCTCCACGACACGCAGCCCATCGTGCAGACACATGTCGTGGGGATGTAACCTGAATAAAATGAGAAGAGGCAGTGATGAAATATCTGATTATAACATTCTACAATCTATACACAGCAATATACAGAATATTGGAGCCACTTCAAGGTGTACCCCAAAAATACCCTCATATAGATGCTTTGGGTGAATGTCCAGCCCCCCCTCCTGTCATTTCTTCTCCCACTCTGTTCTGCTGGGGGGGTGACAGTGGTCCTTCTTCTCATATTTGGTCTGAGATCTCTAGGACCTCATGGGTGGTCTAAGATCTCTAGGACCTCATGGGTGGTCTGAGATCTCTAAGATCTCATGGGTGGTCTGCGATCTCTAAGATCTCATGGGTGGTCTGCGATCTCTAAGATCTCATGGGTGGTCTGAGATCTCTAGGACCTCATGGGTGGTCTGAGATCTCTAGGACCTCATGGGTGGTCTGAGATCTCTAGGACCTCATGGGTGGTCTGAGATCTCTAGGACCTCATGGGTGGTCTGAGATCTCTAGGACCTCATGGGTGGTCTGAGATCTCTAAGATCTCATGGGTGGTCTGCGATCTCTAAGATCTCATGGGTGGTCTGAGATCTCTAGGACCTCATGGGTGGTCTGAGATCTCTAGGACCTCATGGGTGGTCTGGAGTGAAGGACACATCTCTCTCACACAGATACAGAGCTCTATTCGGGGTCTTGTGGTCACTTACCGTCAGGACAGGTAGCAGATAATCCTGGGGTGCTGACGCCGGTGCAGACAAATTTACTGTTCACCTGCATAGAACCTGGAAGAGAAGACAGAGATATGAGGAACCTACAAATGTAAATGAGAAGATAGAGCCCCCCCCCCTTAATACTAGTGTAGTCAGGTGGCAGCTATGCCATGATGGAATGTGACAACACTGAAGAAATGACACTTGTCTACAATGTAAAGTAGTGAGTGTACAGCTTGTATAACAGTGTAAATTTGCCGTCCCCTCAAAATAACTCAACACACAGCCATTAATGTCTAAACCGCTGGCAACAAAAGTCAGTACACCCCTAAGTGAAAATGTCCAAATTGGGCCCAATTAGCCATTTTCCCTCCCTGGTGTCATGTGACTCGTTAGTGTTACATGGTCTCAGGTGTGAATGGTGAGCAGGTGTGTTAAATTTTGTGTTATCGCTCTCACTCTCTCATACTGGTCACTGGCAGTACAACATGGCACCTCATGGCAAAGAACTCTCTGAGGATCTGAAAAAATGAATTGTTGCTCTACATAAAGATGGCCGAGGCTATAAGAAGATTGCCAAGACTCTGAAACTGATCTGCAGCACGGTGGCCAAGACCATCCAGCGGTATAACAGGACAGGTTCCCCTCAGAACAGGCCTCGCCATGGTCCACCAAAGAAGTTGAGGTCACGTGCTCAGCGTCATATCCAGAGGTTGTCTTTGGGAAATAGACGTATGAGTGCTGCCAGCATTGCTGCAGAGGTTGTAGGGGTGGGGGGTCAGCCTGTCAGTGCTTGGACCATACGCCGCACACTGCATCAAATTGGTCTGCATGGCTGTCGTCCCAGAAGGAAGCCTCTTCTAAAGCTGATGCACAAGAAAGACCACAAACAGTTTGCTGAAGACAAGCAGACTAAGGACATGGATTACTGGACCCACGTCCTGTGGTCTGATGAGACCAAGATAAAGGTATTTGGTGTCAGATGGTGACAAGCGTGTGTGGGGGCAACCAGGTGAGGAGGACAAAGACAAGTGTGTCTTGTCTACAGTCAAGCATGGTGGTGGGAGTGTCTTGGTGGTGGGAGTGTCTTGGTGGTGGGAGTGTCTTGGTGGTGGGAGTGTCTTGGTGGTGGGAGTGTCTTGGTGGTGGGAGTGTCATGGTGGTGGGAGTGTCATGGTGGTGGGGAGTGTCATGGTGGTGAGAGTGTCATGGTCTGGGGCTGCATGAGTGCTGCCGGCACTGGGGGGCTACAGATCATTGAGGGAACCATGAATGCCAACATGTACTGTGACCAGTGATGTAAGTAACTGAGTTAAAATAAACAGAGTTACATAACGCAGTTACTTTAGAGGGTAACGAGTAATCTAACTGATTACTTTTCCCCTCATGGTAACTCGGTTCCCATTACTTTGGCTAAGTTACCCCAATTACATCTACTCCACTAGATGGCAGTAGTGTAATTCCGGTGTCCTGCCGAAAAAGTTCCCCCGCCGGATAAGGACCCCCTGTACATGCGCAGGCGCAGCGCTTGCGCAGTACGAAGGACTACGGAGCTTCCGAAAATTGCACCGCGCAGGTGCAGTTAACATGTAATTGTACGAGGCGATGCCGCGCGCTCCTGATGCTCGTGCTACTCTGCAAGGGGCGTCTATCGTGTAAGTAAGGGGCGGGTCTAGAATTACTGTAACCAAGGGGCGCATTTATTATTATTGTTATATATCGAGCTCTGCCCATTAATTTAACATTCGCCCTCTTCTGTAGCCATCCGCCCCCTTACACGATATAATAATAATAGACCCGCCCCTTACACGATATAATAATAATAGACCCGCCCCTTGCTTACACGCTATAACAGATCTGCCCCTTGGTTAGAGTAATAATAGAGCAGCCCCTTGGTTACACGATATATAACAATAATAATAAATGCGCCCCTTGGTTACAGTAATACTAGACCCGCCCCTTAGTTACACGTATAGAATATTTTAAAAAAAAGTCAGTTACTTTGCTGCGTAACTAATTAGTTTTCCAATGTAGTAACTTAGTTACTAACGCAATTACTTTTTGGGAGAAGTAATTTGTAACTTAACTAATTACTTTTTTAAAATAAGATGACCAACATGTACTGTGACATACTGAAGCAGAGCATGATCCCCTCCCTTCAGAGACTGGACCGCAGGGCAGTATTCCAACATGATAACCACCCCAAACACACCTCCAACACCACCACTGCCTTGCTAAAGAAGCTGAGGGTAAAGGTGATGGACTGGCCAAGCATGTCTCCAGACCTAAACCCTATTGATCATCTGTGGGACATCCTCAAACGGAAGGGGGAGGAGCGCAAGGTCTCCAACATCCACCAGCTCCGTGATGTCATCATGGAGGAGGGGAAGAGGACTCCAGTGACAACCTGTGAAGCTCTGGTGACCTCCATGTCCAAGAGGGTTAAGGCAGTGCTGGAAAATAATGGTGGCCACACAAAATATTGACACTTTGGGCCCAATTTTTGACATTTTCACTTAGGGGTGTACTGACTTTTGTTGCCAGCGGTTTATACATTAACCACTTCAGCCCCGGAACCATTTTGCTGGCCAAAGACCAGAGCACTTTTTGCGATTTGACACTGCGTCGCTTTAACTGACAATTGCGCGGTCGTGCGGCGTGGCTCCTAAACAAAATTGACGTCCTTTTTTTATCACAAGTAGAGCTTTCTTTTGGGGGTATTTGATCACCTCTGCGGTTTTTAATTTTTTGCGCTATAAACAAAAAAAGAGCGACAATTATGAAAAAAAAAAAGCTATATTTCTTTACTTTTTTCTATAATAAATATCCTCCAAAAATATATAAAAAAACATTTTTTCCTCAGTTTAGGCCGATACGTATTCTTCTACATATTTTTGGTAAAAAAAAAAATCAAAATATTTTTTTTTACAAGTAATGGCGGCGATCAGCAAATTTTATCGTGACTGTGACATTATGGCGGACACATCGGACATTTTTGACACATTTTTGGACCATTGTCATTTATACAGCAATCAGTGCTATACAAATTCACTGATTCCTGTGTAAATGTGACTGGCAGTGAAGGGGTTAACACTAGGTGGGGCTGTAGGGGTTAAGTGTGCCCTGGGGAAT
Source organism: Lithobates sylvaticus (assembly GCA_028564925.1). Classification (NCBI taxonomy): domain Eukaryota; kingdom Metazoa; phylum Chordata; class Amphibia; order Anura; family Ranidae; genus Lithobates; species Lithobates sylvaticus. The sequence goes on from CM053026.1 coordinate 785,864,016, forward strand.
GATTCTAACTGTGGGGGGGGGCTGGGCTGTGTGTGACACATCACTGATCTCTGCTCCAATCACAGGGAGCTGTGATCAGTGACACTGTCACTAGGTAGAACGGGGAGATGCTTGTTTACATTAGCATCTCTCCGTTCTTCCTTCCCTGTGAGATGATCGTGGGTATCCCCACGGCGATCGAGTCTGCGGGACCTGCGATCGGAATCACGGAGGTCCAGACCGGCGCACGCGATGGCACGGTGGCAAATTTAAAGGGACCTACCTGTACGCCCATTTGCCTGTCTGTGTCATTCTGCCAACGTACATAGGCGTGCACCGGTCGGGAAGTGGTTAATGGCTGTGTGTTGAGTTATTTTGAAGGGACGGAAAATTTACACTGTTATACAAGCTGTACACTCACTACTTTACATTGTAGACAAGTGTCATTTCTTCAGTGTTGTCACATGAAAAGAGAGAAGAAAATATTTACATAAATGTGAGGGTGTACTTACTTTTGTGAGATACTGTGTGTATATATATATATATATATATACACACAGGCAGACATATGTGTTTGAGCTTTGGGGTGCACACCCTAATGCAATGGTCTGCGGACACCAATGAGGCGCCAAGTAAGTGATGGGGGGCTGTGGGGGGCTGTGGGGGGCTGCTGCACACAAATGTTTTCTTTACTTTCCTGCTTAGAATGCACCTTCTGCCTTTAGAACTAATTTATATGTTATGCCAAGTTGTTCCAGTAAAGCTTTGGAAACTTTGGCTCACATGGAGTCAGCGCTAGGTGCATGGCGTGGCCCCATACCATTACTGGGGGTAGCGGTAATACGCCAGACAGATGGTGGGGGCGTTGGCTCTGCATGTCCCTCCTACATTCATCACTGACCATGGTGGTGTATATAACATCAAAAGAATTTACTAAAGTTCAGTCGTCTGTCCAAGTAAAAGTACCCCATGTGTAAGGCGGTGACCCTAACCAAAGTGCCCAGTGTAGCCCAACTAGGAGGAAAACGTGGAGGAAGTGTCACCCGCCTACCCATCAACCCCCCCCCCCCCCCCCCTTACACCAATTCAATTTACAAGCTCTACATTCAGCTGTCCAACCATTGGAGGTTCACCATTACTGGACCTACAGAACAAGGAACCTCAGAATTCCTTTCTTGCACTCAGCCGTGTAACTGACCATCATTCTGGTTGGAATTTCTAATTTATTGAAGAATGTATTTGCTCTTTTGTTGGGTTTCAAGTACCTTGTGGGCTACCGTCTACTGCTGTGACCACATACAGGAGAACGAAACAAAGCAGAAGCTTCATCGTCATCTTCAGAGTCCAGGAACACCCGAGAGGGACGGAGAATCTGTGGAGGACGGGATGATATCTCACCATAAATAATAATTCTCTATACAAATATGGTGGACAACTGTGACACCAAATATGACACGAATAACAGAGAACATCATCAAAATCATTTCATTCAGAATAAATCATTTCATTCAGACAAAATCATTTCATTCAGACTAAATCATTTCATTCAGAATAAATCATTTCATTCAGACAAAATCATTTCATTCAGACTAATGCCGCGTACACACGAAGGGACTATCCCGCGGGATTGTCCGCTGGACTCAAGTCCACCGGACAATCCCCTCGTGTGTGGGCGCCGGCGGACTTTTTGGCACCAAAAGTCCGGCGGACTAGGTTTTAAGTTTTGTTTTAAAATTGTCTGCTGGACTTGGCAGTCCGGCGGACAATCCCGCCGTTAGTAGGCTAGTCCGCCGGACTTTTGAAATGAACGGACTTGCCGCTCATCAGATAGTCCGGTCATTCCTGCTGACTTTTTCCAGTGGATTGTCCGCCAGAGAAGTCCGGGCGTGTGTGGGCAAGTCCCGCCGGACTAGGTCCGGCAGGCAAGGTCCGAACGTGTGTACGCGGCATTAATCATTTCATTCAGACAAAATCATTTCATTCAGACTAAATCATTTCATTCAGACAAAATCATTTCACTTTTCCTTATTGATACATTTTCCCGGCTCCGTCCCCAACATGGAGAAGTTTCTCCGGGAACCTGAAGTATCAGTGATGGTGAAACGTTCCTCCTCTGGCTTCCTCCACTGATAATAATCCATTTCACCAACATTAACCTCCCTGGCGGGATGATTCTGTCCGGAATTTAGTGCTGAAAGCGGTACAATTATTTTGCATGGAAATTTGGCGTTTTTATATTGTAGGCCTGCAATTCTTATGAATAACTCACTTAAATCTGTCCGAACCAGAGTCTAGTAGACATCCCGGGTATGATAAAGTTTGAAACACAAAATCATAAATTATAATATAATAAAAATATATATAAAAATGATTCAATAATGTAATCAAATCAAAAACACTGAAATTTGCTGAGTTGCAGAATAGTCGCTGTCATTAAATTTAGTGTTTGATGATAAATTGTGATTCTAATTTATTATCGGTGTTTTCTAGCCGGTCTAAAACCACTTTTGACATAAAGGGACACTTTTTGGTTGCTATGCACAATCTCCAGTTTCCAGGCAGAAAAAAAAAAAATTATTATATAAAATGACATGCAGGGCACTGGGCAGACCACTAGGGACAAAGGGGATGTGTATTTTTTGTATACAGTACTGTATGTGTTGTGTGTTTTTAAACTTTTTTGAATTTGGCGCCGATCTCCGCTCCTGTGCGTCGGAACGTCGCAGGGAACGGAGATCGGCGGCACTCGGCACTGTGTGAATCGAGCGAGCGGACGGCTCACTTACACAGCGGGGAGACATGGCAGGATCCAGGGGAAAAGGTAAGTGACTTCCCCCCCTGTATCCTGCAATGCAAGCCCGAGTCTGGCTCGGGGTTACCACTCCCAGCAGAAAAAACTGGACCCGAGCCAGACTCGGGATTACCGCCTAGGAGGTTAAGATGAAGAAACCGGGATGAGTCTGGAGCAACTTTATAAATTGGAGTTTTGTACCTTCGGGATATATTTGGGAAGATCACAGAAGAGGAATTTGTCCCCGACATTTACTTCTGGTGACGTCCCATAGACTTTCCTATATAGATAGTAATGGGGACTATCGGAAGAGAGGCCGTGCTCCACTCTTTTAGTAAACCCCCCCTGAGCTCTATATATGGTGTAGTAGACATGAGCACACTGAAATATTTTGTTTCGGAATTTCGTTTTCGTCCGAAAAATACATTTATTTAGTTACTCCCGAAATTTGTTTTTATTTATTTAGTTTTTCATTAAAAATTGCATTCGTCCGAAAATCCAAATGAATTGAGGTTGAATCTGTCATTGAAGGCTTATGGTGTCTGTCGAATGTTCAAAGAAGATTCGACGGAGCAGCTAAACTGTATGACTATACTATACTATGACTGTATAGTTTAGCTGCTCTGTCTAATATTCTTAGAACTTTCCACAGACACCATAAGCCAAAGATTCGATGTTTGTATGTTTTTCGCTGCTTTGTGGAATCTTTGTCATCCATGTTGAATGTATATACTTCAAACAGAAAATGGACTGGTGATAGTGATCACTGATCAGACAGGTAACAAGAAGATAGGGTATATAGAATATTTATGGTTTAGAGCCCTCTGGCCGATACGTGTAAAGATGACATACAGGTTTAACACAAACTTACCAACATGAAATGGACCTGAAAGTGTGCCTTGGTCTATCGTATGGTACACCAAAATAAGGGGGCATACCTTAGATAAGGAGTGATGAAATGAGAGTAGCTATGTAATGATGTGAAATGAGTATTCTGTTTGGAGTAAGAATACTTGAGAAATGCCCTAAGAAGGGGGAAGGGAGGGCGGGTATCTCGCACAGGAAACCGACAAAGACCGGCAGCCTGTGGGCTGGTTAAATACCCTCCGGGCTCCTCCCATAATTTCAGGCCACCATACTGGCCTTCTTATATATAGAAGCTCAATCTATAATATAGAATCGAGAATAATAAATTCCCCCCCCCCCCCCCACAACACGGGGAGCCTCTGAGGCTATCACAAAACTACAACACTAGTATCACTATCAAGTTCACAACACTACACAATAGCAGCAGATTATTATCAAAAAGTTAGGTTGAACTGTAGCTTCACTATTGTTCTGCTGCTGTGCTTATGTTTAATTGCTAAATAATTCAGGTTCTCTGACAAATGGACCGGATAAGATCGACTGTCTTCTGAAATGATTCAGTGTGTGTCTCTCTCTGCTAGTGTAGCGATACCCCCAGTTAAGAGGGCCGCTGGTTTGTTTTGGGTCCCTGAGTACAGCTCCACCAACCCCCGGCAATTTGCTCTACCCGCTCTGGCACTGTTAGTAAAGGGGTATGTATCTATGCACATATAAATATCACTTATACTCTAAGTGTAATGGGTATGAACTCACAAGCAGACTGCTGAGATAAGAATAACTGGCTTTACTTTGGCAGTAAGGAAAATAAATAGTAACATGCATTTAAACATATGACTTATAATACTTTAGCAGGTCCCTGCAATATGCACTTTAACATGTACACATATATGTACAAACTAGCGATGGGGAACGGAGCGCCAAGTGTAGTGACCGTCTGCTATGCACCCCTGAGGTGCAATAAATCTATCTGCGCCTACCTAACGGACCAGGCCTGATCCCTAGCAATAGAGCTCAGTCCTTGTACAAGTACAGTGTTCTTCACCGGCAATAAATCTGTAGAGGTGGTGCACATGTAGCTTTAAATGGTATATTTGTAATCCACAGAAAGTGACATTTGCTGCTCTGAGGTAAATTGTGCCTTGGCAGTTCAATAGGCATGAAAGTGTGTGTAGCAATGCAGGATGAGCCTTTCAGCTCTCTCACCAATCCTGGGGTATCGTCCTCAGCTCCGGTCCCTCCAATGGCGGCGTCCGGTCTCCTCCGTCACAGCCCCTGCGTTCCGGTCCTCAGCTCCGACCGACCGACTGTAGGGAAAAGCCTCCGCTCTGCTGCTGCTGCTGCTGACTCTGAGGGATGAGAGTCTCTCTCCACCTGCTGCAAGGCCCAGGCTTCAGGCCTTCAGCAGTCCCGGTCCGCACAGGTGTCTCCTCAATAGCAAGTCTCTGCGTCACCAGCACAGTCAGAAGAGGAAGAGCAGTCACCAGAGGAAGCCCAGTCAGAAGAGGAAGAGGCGGTCTCTCCTCCTCCTTTTTATCACCTCCCCCAGCAGCCTCTCGGGCGGAAACAAGCAGCCCGGGAGCCTGGGGAATTATGGGGAATGTAGTCTTTTCCCCTAAAAGGGGTACGACCCCGCTACACACTCCCCCCACTTTGAATCTTTGGTCCCCAAAGACAGTGTTCAAATTACAAGCTTTCTCGGAAACAACACGTTCACATAATTTAGACAGGGGAGCTTCCCACCAACTAGCATAAGATGGGGAGCTGTCCTGTCTACAGGTCACTTCAGTGTGGGCGACCTGTTTAACTGTGCCAGAGAGTGAGCTGGGGTTGCCCTCCACCAAATGAACAGTGGATGGGCCAGGGCCTTCAGCACTTCTCCTTGCTGTGGTAACAGAGTCCTCTGAACTTTCTCCCATCTTGGGGTAAGTTAACTTCTTGGGAGGCCTCACAGCTCTGCGAGATCTCTGTTCTCTTGGGACTGGCACATACAGCTGCAATATGACCAATTCCTCCACAGTTAAAACAGATCATCTCCCCATAGTCAGGTGGGGATGCTGGTGCTGAAACAGCTGGAAACAATTCCCTCCTGCTTGCTTCTTTCTTGGGACTGGGCGTCTCTTTCGCCACTAGAGATGTCAGTATCTCCATCATCTGGGACATCTGCAACTTCAGGGCATCTACCTCTGTGTCTCTTTCAGGGGTTAAGGCCGACCTGACCGTGGCCACTGGAAGTTTTGTAGACCCCATTACTTGCTTTTCCCGTTTCTCCTCCAACATGGCCTCTTCTTCTCTGACCATTCGAATGAGATCAGGGTAGTCCAGGCTCTTCCTATCCTGCCGGGTACGTAGTACTAGTGCGACAGGGTCCAGGGGTTGGGCTCCCCTCATCACCTGCTGGGCACGGGCTTCATCTACCTTCCCCGGATCTATCCCCTTCTTCAGGATAATCCTGTGCAGGATCTTGTCTATGCTTCCCATGTACTCTGACAGCTTCTCCCCTGTCTTCTGGTAACAGTGTTCCAGTTGATAGGTAAGTTCTGTGACTTTTTCTGTCCCACCAAACACACTTTCCAGGATGTCTATGTAGTCCTGGGCAGTGCAATCCTTTTTGCTTGTCTTCAGATTGCGTATGGCCTCTAAGGCAGGCCCTTTTAGGCTCTCAACAATCCTTTGCTTCTTTCTACCTTCTGGGACCTCCCATTCTTCTAGGGCCTGCGTGGCACCATCTAACCACTCTTCAAATCTCTCTTCTCCCGAGGGTACAGGTGTCCTCCCTGAAAACATCCGGAGTTTTCTGTATCCCGACATTGGGTAATCCCCGGGGTCTCTTCTGCACTGGGTTACAATTTCCCCTAGAACAGCACACAGTTCTGCACTAAGAGTAGTTTGTGCGGGACTTTCCGCGCCCTTCTGCTCTTCCTTCTTTGGGGATAGCATGGTTTTCACTGGAGAATAGTCTCCCTTCCGCGGCAGCGTATGCAGCACTTGATAGGTCTGACCATCCGGTGCCTGTATGCTTTGGCTCCTGAACTGCTCTGGAGTCTCTTCCTGCCATTCTACTAGGGCGTATGTATACCCGGCATCATTTCTCATGTCCATTATCCGTGACTTGTGGCCTGGGGATAGGGACATTATGAGCTGCTTGACTGCCTCTCTCTGCCATATCCCTGGCAGTTCAATGACTGCTGCTGCGGCTGGATCAGTGGCCCATGTTGCGGACCACCGTCCCGCTTCTATTGGGTCCATGCCGGTACCTTCTGGCGGCTTTTCCCGCTGACTCAGGATCCCGGATTACGAGCCCCCACGTGTAGCGATACCCCCAGTTAAGAGAGCCGCTGGTTTGTTTTGGGTCCCTGAGTACAGCTCCACCAACCCCCGGCAATTGGCTCTACCCGCTCTGGCACAGTTAGTAAAGGGGTATGTATCTAGGCACATATAAACATATCTTATACTCTAAGTGTAATGGGTATGAACTCACAAGCAGACTGCTGAGATAAGAATAACTGGCTTTACTTTGGCAGTAAGGAAAAGAAATAGTAACATTCATTTAAACATTTGACTTACAATACTTTAGCAGGTCCCTGCAATATGCAATTTAACATGTACACATATATGTAACAAACTAGCAATGGGGAGCGGAGCGCCAAGTGTGCGACCGTCTGCTATGCACCCCTGAGGTGCAATAAATCTATCTGCGCCTACCTAACGGACCAGGCCTGATCCCTAGCAATAGAGCTCAGTCCTTGAATCAGTACAGGGTTCTTCACCGGCAATAAATCTGTAGAGGTGGTGCACATGTAGCTTTAAATGGTGTATTTGTAATCCACAGAAAATGACATCTGCTGCTCCGAGGTAAATTGTGCCTTGGCAGTTCAATGGGCATGAAAGTGTGTGTAGCAATGCAGGATGAGCCTTCCAGCTCTCTCACCACTCCTGGGGTACCGTCCTCTGCTCCGGCCCCTCCAATGGCGGCGTCCGGTCTCCTCCGTCACAGCCCCTGCGTTCCGGTCCTGTCTCCGACCGACCGACTGTAGGGAAAAGTCTCCGCTCCGCTGCTGCTGACTCTGAGGGATGAGAGTCTCACTCTGTCTGCTGCAAGGCCCAGGCTTCAGGCCTTCAGCAGTCCCGGTCCGCACAGGTGTCTCTTCAATAGCCAGTCTCCGCGTCACCAGCTCAGTCAGAAGAGGCAGCCCAGTCAGAAGAGGCATCAGAAGAGGAAGAGGCGGTCTCTCCTCTTCCCTTTTATCACCTCCCCCAGAAGCCTCTCGGGCGGAAGCCAACAGCCCGGGAGCCTGGGGAATTATGGGGAATGTAGTCTTTTCCCCTAAAAGGGGTACGACCCCGCTACACAAGCAAAAACCCCTTTGTACAATAAGCGTACCAAATCAGATATATAAATTAGCATTAGGATAAATGTAGGTCTGTGCACTATGCCTGAGAGGTGCCTTCCGGTCGCGCTCTGCCGATTTCCGCTGTGTGGAGCGGTGTATCCAGCGTTCCGAGGGCTTCCTGGTCGGTGGCACGCAGGCTGGTGCGCACACGTCACTTCCTGTGTTCTCTGGTCTCCGTCCCTGACGTACGTTTCGTCCTATCGGACTTCCTCACGAGGGCGTGACCAGAGAACCGGAAGTGTCCCTTTTAAGGTGATGGACCGCAAATCCAACCAATGGGCGCGCACGCATGGATGAAATAGGAGTTCATACAGCGCCAATGCGCCACGTCTATTTTGATATATAAAAATGCTATTTCGGACAGCTATTCCAAAATTATTAGGCAATAATCATATAGGTACAATATGGCATTAAGGAGCTGGGATATCGCACCTCATGGTTAACTTGTGAAGATTCCTAACATGCATGCGCGTGCCTCCTTACATTCATTAACCCTTAAGTAATCAGCCTTGTCCCTGACAAAATCTGATTTAGAGTGTGGATCCATGAAAAGGAGGGCTATGGCTCGGTTATATTATGATAACAACTGTGAGCATATAAGTGTTGGATATAGTGCACATATATTAAAAACAGATAAATTTAATATACTCCTTGGAGTCTAAGTTAAAATATAAATGCGGATTTAAATGCATAAAAAATCGCTTAAAAAAAATCGCATATAAAAAATCGCATACAAAAATTTGTATAAAAAAATGGGAAAAACGCATTAAAACCCCATAAATAAAAACATATTAATAAATACCACTTATAAAACCACAAACGGGCCCGGGTAAATAAATCATACATAATTAGGTGAAAGAAGTATAAATATATGGAAATATATTTATATAAAAAAGTATTTAAAAATGGCTAAAATATGTATTAAACCAAGGATAAAATGTAGATTAAATCACAAAAGAGTCCTTCTATCCCAATGGAAAACCGCTCGTAAGATGGTTGGTATGTGTATAGCCCAATGTACATAAATATATACAATCTAAAATATAGATTATAAAGGTACATGAGATATTGGTAAAAGTATATGTGCCCACCGCAGGAGATGAATGCGGGGTTCTAGATACTTTTCCTCACTGCAGAGATGCCACAGTTGGTAGGCCCATACATGTGTTAGTGGGGCTACCTCAATCCGTGTTGTGGGGCTGCTAGTGAAACTCAATCGGATGCAGTTTCTGTGGTATAGGGGTCTATGATCATAGACCTCCTTAACCACTTGACCACTGGGCACTTAAACACCCTTAATAACCAGACCAATTTTCAGCTTTTGGTGCTCTCACAATTTGAATGACAATTACTCCTTCATACAACACTGTACCCATATGAAATTTTTGTCCTTTTTTTCACACAAATAGAGCTTTCTTTTGGTGGTATTTAATCATTGTTGGGTTTTTTATTTTTTGCGCTATAAAAGAAAAACGACTGAAAATTCAGTAAAAAAATGAATTTTTCTTCGTTTTTGTTATAAAATTTAGCAAATTTGTAATTTTTCTTGATAAATTTTGGCCAAAATTTTATACTGCTACATATCCTTGGTAAAAATAAGTACAAATTGGGGTATATTATTTGGTCTTTGTGAAAGTTTTAGAGTCCACAATCTATGGTGCCAATATCTGAAAATTGATCACACCTGAAGTACTGACGGCCGATCTCATTTCTTGAGACCCCAACATGCCAGAAAAGTACAAACACCCCCCAAATGACCCCTTTTTGGAAAGAAGACATTCCAAGGTATTTAGTAAGAGGAATGGTGAGTTTTTTGCAGTTGTCATTTTTTCCCACAATTCTTTGCAATAGCAAGATTTTTTTTCTTTTTTTTTTTTTTCACAAAATTGTCATATTAGCAGGTTATTTCTCACACACAGCATATGCATACCACAAATTACACCCCAAAACACATTCTGCTATTACTCCTGAGTACGGCGATACCACATGTGTGAGACTTTTACACAGCGTGGCCACATACAGAGGCCCAACATGCAGGGAGCGCCATCAGGCGTTCTGGAGCACCCAGGCCAATTCTGACATTTCTCTCCTACATGTAAAAATCATCATTTATTTGCTAGAAAATTACATAGAACCCCAAAATATTATATATGTTTTTTTAGCAAAGACCCTAGAGAATACAATGGCGGTCGTTGCTTTTTATCTAGCACGGTACTTGCGCAGCAATTTTTCGAACGTGTTTTTTTTTTGGAAAAAAAAATGTTTTGTGCTTTACAAAAAACAAAACTGTAAATTTAGCCCAATGTTTTTGCATAATGTGAAAGATGAAGTTACGCCGAGTAAATAGATACCCAACGTGTCACCCTTCAAAATTGCACACGCTCGTGGAATGGCGCCAAACTTCGCTACTTAAAAATCCCCATAGGCTTTAATTTTTTTTACTGGTTACATGTTTTGAGTTACAGAGGAAGTCTAGGGCCAAAATTATTGTTCTCGCTCCAACGTTCGCAGCGATACCTCACATGTGTGGTTTGAACACCGTTTTCATATGTGGGCGGGACTTACGTATGCGTTCGCTTCTGCATGCGAGCACACGGGGACAGGGACGCTTTAAAAAATATATATATATTTTATTGTTCATTTTACTTTATTTATTTTAGTTTGACCCTTTTTTTCCCCCCCAAAAATTTTTTTGATCACTTTTATTCCTATTACAAGGAATGTAAACATCCCTTGTAATAGGAATATGGCATGACAGGTCCTCTTTACAGTGAGATATGAGATCAATAAGACCCCACATCTCACCTCTAGGCTGGAAAGCCTGAAATAAAATAAAAAAACGATCCTGGCTTTGATCGTAGCGAGTATCGCAGGGTATTGTTGGGTATGGTAGAGTATCGCAGGGTATGGCAGAGTATCGCAGGGTATGGCAGAGTATGACAGGGTATCGCAGGGTATGGCAGAGTATCGCAGGGTATGGCAGAGTATCGCAGGGTATGGCAGAGTATCGCAGGGTATGGCAGGGTATGGCAGGGTATCGCAGGGTATGGCAGGGTATCGCAGGGTATGGCAGAGTGTGGCAGGGTATGGCAGAGTATCGCAGGGTATGGCAGAGTATCGCAGGGTATGGCAGGGTATGGCAGAGTATCGCAGAGTATGGCAGGGTATGGCAGGGTATGGCAGAGTATCGCAGAGTATCGCAGGGTATGGCAGGGTATGGCAGGGTATGGCAGAGTATCGCAGGGTATGGCAGAGTATCGCAGGGTATGGCAGAGCATCGCAGGGTATGGCAGAGCATCGCAGGGTATGGCAGAGCATCGCAGAGTATGGCAGAGCATCGCAGGGTATGGCAGAGCATCGCACAGTATTGGAGGGTATGGCACAGTATTGGAGGGTATGGCACAGTATTGGAGGGTATGGCAGAGCATTGCAGGGTATGGCAGAGCATTGCAGGGTATCCATCCATCCATGCTCAGCCATCCCTCCATACCCTGCAATACCCAGCAATACACTGCAGGCTATTGCTGTGTATTGCAGGGTATGGAGGGATGGCTGAGCATGGATGGATGGATGGATGGATCGGTGGCATGCAGAGCAGGCTGTGGGCACTACAGATCCCGCCGACAGCACTGCTGCCACCGATCCCTCCCCCTCTCCTCTAACACTGTACCGATCGGTACAGAGAGAGGAGGAGAGAGGAACCGGCGTCATCAAATGACGCCGGTTTGCTTACATGTGATCGCTCCGTCATTTGACGGAGCGATCACGTGGTAAACGGCCGCGACGAGCGGCCGTTTACCGTGGTCCATGATCCGCCGGGTCCTCTGGACCCGGCGATCATGGATGTTCTCGAGTGCGCGCCCCAGGGGGCGCGCAAGAGCAGCATTCTGTGAGGCCGTTAATTAACGGCCTCCCAGAGTTAAGCAACCGCCCTGTAGCCGTTTTTCGGCTATGGGCCGGTTGTTAAGTGGTTAAAGGTGAAAAAAAAATCCAAACCATCATGGCCCTGTGTGAAAAAGTGATTGCCCCCCTTGTTAAAACATACTATAACTGTGGTTGTCCACACCTGAGTTCAATTTCTCTAGCCACACCCAGGCCTGATTATTGCCACACCTGTTCACAATCAAGGCATCACTTAAATAGGAGCTGCTTGACACAGTAAGGTCCACCAGAAGATCCTTAAAAGCTACACATCATGCCGAGACCCAAAGAAATTCAGGAACAATTGAGAAAGAAAGTAATTGAGATCTATCAGTCTGGAAAGGGTTATAAAGCCATTTCCAAAGCTTTGGGAATCCAGCGAACCACAGTGAGAGCCATTATCCACAAATGGCGAAGACATGGAACAGTGGTGAACCTTCCCAGGAGTGGCCGGCCGCCCAAAATTACCCCAAGAGCGCAGCGACGACTCATCCAAGAGGTCACAAAAGACCCCACAACAACGTCCAAGGAACTGCAGGCCTCACTTGCCTCAGTTAAGGTCAGCGTTCATGCCTCCACCATCAGGAAAAGACTGGGCAAAAATGGTCTGCATGGCAGAGTTCCAAGGAGAAAACCACTGCTGAGCAAAAAGAACATCAAAGCTCGTCTCAATTTCTCCACAACACATCTTGATGATCCCCAAGACTTTTGGGACAACATTCTGTGGACCGATGAGACAAAAGTGGAACTCTTTGGAAGGTGTGTGTCCAAGTATATCTGGCGTAGAAGGAACACTGCATTTCAGAAAAAGAACATTATACCAACAGTAAAATATGGTGGTGGTAGTGTGATGGTCTGGGGCTGTTTTGCTGCTTCAGGACCTGGAAGACTTGCCGTGATAAAAGGAACTATGAATTCTGCTGTCTACCAAGAGATCCTGAAGGAGAATGTCCGACCATCTGTTCGTGTACTCAAGCTGAAACGAACTTGGGTTCTGCAGCAGGACAATGATCCTAAACACACCAGCAAGTCCACCACCGAATGGCTGAAGAAAAACAAAATGAAGACTTTGGAGTGGCCTAGCCAAAGTCCAGACCTGAATCCTATTGAGATGTTGTGGTATGACCTTAAAAAGGCCGTTCATGCTCGAAAACCCTCTAATGTAACTGAATTAGGACAATTCTGCAAAGATGAGTGGGCCAAAATTCCTCCAGGACGCTGTAAAAGCCTCATTGCACGTTATCGCAAACGCTTGGTTGCAGTTGTTGCTGCTAAGGGTGGCCCAACCAGTTATTAGGTTTAGGGGGCAATCACTTTTTCACACAGGGCCATGATGGTTTGGATTTTTTTTCACCTTTAATAATAAACACCTTCATTTACAAATTGCATTTTGTGTTTACTTGTGTTGTCCTTGACTATTGTTTAAATTGGTTTGATGTTCCGAAACACTTAAGTGTGACAAACATGCAAAGGAACAGGAAATGAGGAAGGGGGCAAACACTTTTTCACACCACTGTATACCTCTGTTTATTGGTGGTCACCTATGTATTTCTCACCTGTCTTGAACAGCTCCCTATCTGGATACTACAGGCACATCCACATTAGGTGGTCTCAGTGTACGCTGAACTGACCCCCACTTGGTTGAGGCTCCCACCCTCCCCCCTGCTCCACATCCAGGTGGGAATATGGGGGGGGGTTATGGATGTGATGGAAGTTGAACAACTTTGATGTTTTTACTGGTGTGACAGTTTGGGGTCACTTTACTATATCCACACTATCTGCAGAGCTATCCCTGAGGGAGGAGCCAAGTGACTCTGAAACGCGTCGAATATGCCTATGCACCCTCTGCATGTAGATACCAATACTGATACTGTGTGATTTTGCATTGTGCCATTGTGTACCCCTTCTTTTTACTGTGTACTATTTCTGATATATTTACTACCTTTTGTATGTAATTCTTTATAATAAAACTTCAGTTTATAAATCTATGTTTCCTCTCTGAGCCTTTAAAGTCCCATTGAATGGGGGAAACCTCTTTTCTGTAGCAGATATTTAACCTCAAATTTATGTCAGCAGAACCTAGAACAGGCACTAACAAACGATCACCGCTCCCCCTGATTACAGGGAGGCCAAAAACTACATTTACCTAACACTAGTAGCCCACTGAGGGGCGCTACACTACAATCACTATTGTCCCTTCATGTGCAAGAATGGCAGAGAGGGTCCAGAACGTTATACAGCACCTCATCCCTTTAGTAATTCGATGTATATGAATAGGAGGTGGATTATAGGGATTATAGCAGTGCCAAGAAGGAAATTAAATAAGGGTTGTTGACAATTCAATGCTTATTTGAAAAAAAATAGTAATTTTTTAGAGATAATTTAAAAAAGGTAAGATTCATTCACAAATGCCCATTGGCAAACATTACAAATGCTTAAAGCCCCCCGATATAGAGAATAGTAACATTGAAACTTAACAGTAGTTAAATGGTTCAATATAAATTATTTCCACAGATGGGTAACCATTAATACAACTTAGGGAAAGCCTCAGTTGATAGTGCAGGCCATTTTAGTATCCGACATGTTTCGCCATAATAATGGCTTCTTCAGGGCTGGCCTGCAAAGCGAATATAGTAAATCTACAAAAAATGGATAACAGACAATAATTACTGATAGTGCAAAAATCAGACTTTCCGAACAGCTGAGCGAGAGGGGGGAGAGGGTTGAAAAGGGGAGGGAAGTGTGCCCACATATTCGCCCCTCCTATCCAGTTAGGGAGATGGAATAAGCCACCCTCCACTCCCAGCCCCAACTTACCCAGGAAGCACCAAATATGGTGTCAATCTGGAGGCCGGCAGTGCACCTGGGCGGAGCAGCTTGATGGATGCCAATCAACAGAAAGCAGGAGACATACTAGACCTGGCAATGAATTTAGTAGATATGTTACATTCAATTTTGCTATCTAATGGGTAAAGAAGGTGTATACAATGTTGTCCAATTGCGGAGTAAAATAATCCGCAACTGTATGACATATCACTGTATGATGGACTTGTGTCTCAATACTTACTTTAATTTTAATATAGAAGCTAAAATTGGATGGACTCGGACATAGTTTAATAGAGATGGTAAGGAGGCGCCTGTAATGATTAATAAATGAAATTTACTAAAAAGATGTTTATATAGTGATAATAATTATAATAGGATCTGTGGCGACATACCTGCATTCAAACAGGCCTGATATAAATGCAGACAAGATTGCACTGGTTCAAACAGATAGTTGAAGGTTAGTGAATGTGGCTGAAAGCAGTCACCTGTGAACATTGAAGATTAATGGTGTAGATTTAGGATGGGTAGTAGAATCTCTATTGCAATCTGAGCAAAAAGGTATGAGTTTAGCAGGAATGGAGTCAATGGAACTTACTTTTAGAGAGAACTGCAGCTACATCAGGCGCCTCCGGTGTCCGGTACTCTAATGAGTGCCGGAGCCGGCTAAAGTACTGTCTCCCAGATTGGAGGGCGTGGTGAGGCGCCCTCCAATCAGCGGACAAAAAGAGCCTCTGCGCATGCGCTGGTGCCCGGAGTCCATGTGAGCCTACAAGGCCCATAATTCATGGCGTATGGGCAGCGTGCCGCGTGATGACGTCATTGCGGCGCATGCGCGAGATGTCAGCAGAGGCCAAGGTGGGCGGGCTGTCAAGTAGTGACGCCGCCCTTGGGTGTCCATACTTGCCTATTGTAGGCACTTCTTACCCCGCTAGTTCCGCCCCTGTGCATCGCCGGTCCCCAGCTTGAGATGTTTAAATGGGAAAGTATACGCTGGACCGGGGCAATTAAGCCCATGGGGGAAGGACTGGAAGGGAGAGAGGACGGGAAAGGATGAGGGCGGGAAAGACACAAACCAAGCCAATCCATCTATTCTCCCACACAGTCTCAACAGCTGGAAGGGATATCATCTGAGATAGCAATCTATCAGAACCAAAGAGCAAGAAAAAGAAAAAAGGAACAATATGATATGCATGATAGTGATTAAACCCATACATTGCCACAGTTTATTTTATAACAGAGAGGTTTCCAGTATGATAACACACCAATAATTCCCATATTGTCCCTTCAGTCCCGGGACCTCTATAATCCTTATGGGGCAGCACAATTGTTACATTTCCTCTTCTAAATAAACTTGCAGAACCTTCAGCCTCGGATCGCACTGCTGAGACCTCATTGTCCTCCCATCTCCAGTGTGAATTGCTTCCAACTTTCATACAACTTCAATGCGACTCACAGAAGTCCCATCAGAATAGAAGCTCCTATACAACCTCGATGGATGAATGTTTTTTATTTGCCCCTCACCTCTCTTCTCTGGTCATCCATGGTGCCTGAAAACTTCCTCCCACATCTCATTCACCCCCCCGCTGCCCTACGTGTGACAAATGCCCCAAGGTGGCTCTAGAATGGTTTTGGTGGTGGAGTGTCACATGATTTTTCAGGGTACATTTTGGGGCGTTTGTAACACAGTTTGATGTGCAGCAAAACACCCGTCTGATAACCGTGAATGGAACATCATTAACAATTAGGCTGCAATCACATCTGTACGTTTCCCAACGTGTGACCACCCACACAGGAAGTGCGCACTTTGCCACGCATTTCAGAAATGCATTGGAAACACGCATCACACTTGTGTCACCAAATTACTATGCATCGGTTTGTGAATTAATTGGGGCCTCTATACAGACTCCTATCCATTCATCTACAGGGCAGAGAAAGAAACTGCAGATAGTCAGGAAAGAGACATTAGATGTTTGTTTAGACCCCCGATATCTCTACAAAGCCCCCCCTCCAAAAATGTGAAAAAATAATTGTAACTGTATCAATAAAACTCTGAAGTGCGATCCATGTGTGGATTGCTCTCCAGAGGACACTAACAGACGGTGAGGAAGTGATGTGACGTCTCCTCACCTCCTGTTTTCTCCTCATTTTGCTGACAAATGCACCGCAATCACACGCATTGTACACAGTTGTGGGGCGTTTGCGGCGCTTCCCCATTGACTTAAATGTATAATGTTTGGCATCGCTACAAGTTGGGGCAACTTTGCTGTGGGGGAAAAACATCCCGGCCACCGCATGTAAACACCCCCATCCTCTGCCTATTGCAGCTCAACCATGCATTTTTACCCCCCTCCCAACCAAACTTCTAAACAAGATCTAAGGCCTCATTCAGAAGGGGGGGTACTACAACAAGATCTAAGGCCTCATTCAGGGGGGGGGGGGTACATGGGCGTCCGCAGGTAGGGGCAAGGGGGGTCAAGTGCCCCCCCCCTGGAATCAGGGATTGGATCTTAAATTCAGCACAGTTGCTTCGCTATCGGGGTGTGGGCAGCCCGACCTGGGTGTCACCTGCCAGTGAGGTGACACCATCAAGGTGCTGTCAAGCCCCAGTGTAGTGTGACTTCTTTTCCCTGCTCAGTCCAGCAGAGAACTTGGCGGCGCTGTGACAGGAGAAAGGCGAGCTGCGGGCTGTCAAAGGGTTTCCCCCTCTCCTGTCAGGGAGCAGAGACGGCGGCTCTCACCAGGTTCCCCGCCCAGCTTCCTGCCCACTTTGTTCCTTCCCTATTGGCCATAGACTAGAGACTAGGAGAGGAGAGCATCATGGGACATGTAGTCCCAAAGATTGGCGGCCCCATTTTCCACAGGGAGGAGGCTACAGCTCGATCAAGAGAGAGATTGAGAGACTGCAGCCTGGAAAAAATCAGAGGGAGAGAGTGCTACAGGACAAATAATGAGTGTGCTGGGCGGAAGCCAGAGAGAGAGCCACGCTGCCCAGCACCACAAGAGAGAGCCACATTGCCCAGCTCCACCAGAGAGAGCCACACTGCCCAGCGCCACCAGAGAGAGCCACACTGCCCAGCACCACAAGAGAGAGAGCCACATTGCCCAGCACCACCAGAGAGAGCCACGCTGCCCAGCACCACCAGAGAGAGCCACGCTGCCCAGCGCCACAAGAGAGAGAAACACTGAGCCGTGCTACACTACTGACCAGAGTCGCCCCCCGGGGAACCCAGAGTGAGCGATCGTCCAGCCGGAGGGATCACTGCTGTCGTTTCGCTGGGTCTGGTAAGAGGGCCTGTTGGCCATTATCCATTACTTATCCTAGGGACTGTACTACGTCTGCAGTCTCTGACCATAATAATGTGATAATGACATTGTCGAAAAGGGACGGTGCATGGGTGACCCTAATATTATGATCCCCCCTGAAAAAAGTTCTGCGGATGCCCATTGGGGGGGTACTACAACAAGATTTAAGGCCTTGTTCAAGGGGGGTACTACAACAAGATCTAAGGCCTCGTTCAGGCGGGGGGGGGTACTACAACAAGATCTAAGGCCTCGTTCCGGGGGGTACCACAACAAGATCTAAGGCCTCATTTGGGGGGAGGGGTACTACAACAAGATTTAAGGCCTCATTCCGGGGGGTACTACAACACGATCTAAGGCCTCGTTCAGGGGGGGTACTACAACAAGATCTAAGATCTTGTTCGGGGGGGGTACTACAACAAGATCTAAGGCCTCGTTCAGGGGGGTACTACAACAAGATCTAAGGCCTTGTTCGGTGGGGGTACTAAAACAATATCTAAGGCCTCGTTCAGGGGGCAGGGGGTACTACAACAAGATCTAAAGCCTCGTTCGGGGGGGGGGGGGTACTACAACAAGATCTAAGGCCTCTTACGGGGGGTACTACAACAAGATCTAAGGCCTCGTACGGGGGGGTACTACAACAAGATCTTAGGCCTCGTTCGGGGGGGGGGGGGGGGTACTACAACAAGATCTAAGGCCTTGTTTGGTGGGTACTACAACAAGATCTAAGGCCTCGTTCGGGGGGGGGGGGGGGGGGGGGTACTACAACAAGATCTAAGGCCTTGTTTGGGGGGTACTACAACAAGATCTAAGGCCTCATTCGGGGGGAGTACTACAACAAGATCTAAGGCCTTGTTTGGGGGGTACTACAACAAGATCTAAGGCCTCGTTCATGGGGGGTACTACAACAAGATCTAAGGCCTCATTTGGGGGGTACTACAACAAGATCTAAGGCCTCGTTCAGGGGGTACTACAACAAGATTTAAGGCCTCCTTTGGGGGGGTACTACAACAAGGCCGTGTTTAGCTGCACAGTGATCCAAAAACAAGAAGGTTCCTCTGTGGGACTTTTAAAGACAGAAATTCCTTGACAAAAAAATGTAATAAAATGTATTGATATTTTTTTTAGAAAAGTTTAATATGAATTGGTGACTTATGGGAAGTCACAATAGGATTCATATATCTATTATACAAACATACAAAGTACAATATCAAGAAACATGTGTGTGTATGTATACAGACAACCACTGGAGACTGGCCAGTAGTTAACTGGTTCAGACGATGTCCGAAGTGTTTCAAGGTTTGTAGCGCTTAAACCTCTTCTTCAGGGGCTAGTGGTTCATTGGTTATCTGTAAATTAATAAAAAACAAACATGATAATTAATTATCATACAGAATATATGAATAAGCATTACATATTGAACATATAATAGAATAACAACATGAGATCTAACCATGTTTCTTGAGATGTCAGGAAAAATGCATCCGGTTAAAACGGGGAGAAGTATTCCGCTGCCCCGGATCAGCCGAGATGTAAAAGACGGGGAGGTCAGAAATGATGAGCCCAAGCCAAAAAGATCACACACAGAGGGCGCCCAACCTCCAACCAAGAAAGGAGGGGGAGGGGAGTATTTGGTGAGCGGGCAGTGACCGGGCACACCCTCCAACAGTCTATAGTAAAAGGTATACATTTTAATTGATCAAAGTTAAAATGGGTGATGTACAATACATAAAATATATACTGGATGGAGGTACAAATATATCCAATTAAATAGCAACAGTTGACAACCACCATTCATCTGTTGAAAAAATGATGAAGCCAACAACCCAACGCGTTTCAAGTCTCTGATATTGTTTCTCTTCTTCAGGGGTAGGAGGTTACAACAGGACGTGAATACGTCTATAATTAGTAAAGGGCGATGTGTAAGGGTATATATGCATGGCAACATCATGATAACAAGCATTTACATCTCACAATTGTACATATACTAACCATATACATTGTATAAACATTCCAAGTATTTTGCATCCGATTAAAAAACGCTAAAGTCAAACTATGGCCAGAAGGCCACCCAAGTTCCGGTCCAAAAAGGCGGGGCTACAACTCGAGGTGTGTCAATGCCCAAAGGGGGTCCCTCACAAAGGGGGTCCTGGGGAAACCCTCTGGTTTTCCCTTAGTATGTGTTGAAGTGACAATAATCGCTGTGGGGATAAGAGAGAGAGAGGCAGCTAGTCCAATGTATAAACCAAATGTATGGAGACATCTACCTAACATTGGGCCAGGTCTAGATCTCCATATATGAATATACAGATATATATGTATATATCGGTGTATATATAGAGACACACATAGAAAGAAAAGCATGGCAATTACCTGCCCAGCCACTCACATGGATACCGGAAACTCCCAGGGACCCATTCCAGGTGGAGCCGCCACAAAATACAGGAAAGATCCTGGATATTACCAAGGAGCAAAATACCTATAGTGAGATAGAGAGGGGGGGAGATACAAAAAACAGGAGGTGAGCGATCAAATCACCTCATATGAAAATCTTAGGTGTCCCTCTAAAGGAGTAATACAAAGACAGGATTGTGTAAGTGGGGGGCAGAGGAGTTACCTGAGATGTGGCTGATGCTTGGAGGGATCCTAGGTGCTTCATACACGCAGCATGAGAGCGTTTGTGGGCTGGCCCCATGCTTTATATGTGTGGGTGGGGACTAAGTGGCCAATCCTCACAGTGGATGTAAGAGGGGGAGGGGCCACCAGGACGCCCCCCGAGACGATGGCGCGCTAACGGCACCTCCACCAAACCAACTCTGGAAGATGGAGGAGGAGAGAGGTGTCCGCTGTAGGATGCCGCCGGATGTGGCGTGGTAAACATCACTAGAGCTGGCACGTTGGCGCCGGATGTGACATAGGGGTGACGCCATCCTGCATCATCCTCCCGTGGTACACACAGGTAGCCACGGCAACCGGACACTGCCTGGCCGCCATACCACAGTAAATAGAGGCCGAACACGTCACTAGGGGCGTGAGTGGCCTCCGTGCGCCGAGTGAGAGACAAATTGGGCATGCGCCAAGATGCACACAGCACTGCCCGACCGGAACCTAGAGGAGATCAGGTATAAAGGGACAGGAAGGACATCAGTACTTCCAGAATCCCATATACAGAAATGAGAAGGCTTTGATAAAGAACACCCCAAATAACCTAAGGGGTCAGCTATAGAAAAAATGATGACATCATTATGATTTTGTAAAACATCCAAAAGATATAAGTAGATGTTATGAGAAAACCCCACATGCATTCATGTAAGTAATACATTTCTATCAGACATTAACCATCAATAAAGAAAATGTTTTCCCAGAAGTAAAGAAACCCCGATCCTAGGGAGACAGGTCAGAATAGTAACACTAATCAATAAAGGTCCACAAAATTGGTGAAGATTATTTTATTCCTTTTGGTTGTAAAAAACCTGATAGGAGACGAAGCTTATTATTGTTATTATTCAAGGGGGATCATATGGCTCCCATTCAGATCTCCCCGAGGTGACCCCCTCCAGGAAGGGTCTGAAAGAGACAGAACCGGTAAGTCCAGGTGGTTGAGTAGCATTGAGGCGGAAGATCCACCTTTGTTGGTGCTGTAACAGAGTCTTGTTCCAGTCGCCTCCCCGTATACCTGGATGTATACGGTGGAGGATCAGGAAGGAGACTCTGGGACAGATTCCATTGTGTATGTTGGTAACGTGTCTACCAAGGGGTAAGCTTGGATTCCATGTCTTCATTGAAGCAATGTGACCACAGGCCCTTCACCAGAACTCTTGTATCGTCTTGCCCACATAAAAGCATGCGCATTCACAGAGGAGGAGATACACCACCCCGGGCGTTTGGCAATTGGCATAGTGTTGGGGTTTATACCGTTCACCATTCGGTAGTACAATGTTTTTGGGTCCTTTCGTGCCAGACTTCCCCTCTTTTACTTTTAGATGAGCTAGATCCCTGCATGACCAGCTGACTTCCAGTGACTTCAAAGCAGATGGGCGTAAAGATCCATGTAAACGGGCAGGAATATTCACCTGTGGGGGTTGTAACTACTGCCACTTCCTTCATACATCAAAAAACATTGATCTGAGAATCCTATTGGATGGAAGGTGGAGAGGTGGAGGCTCCCATCCCCCCACATTACTCCCTGGACACTGATCTCCTCTCCAGGGACACGGCATGGACACAATAAGAAGGTATTGGGGATCTGAGAATCCTATTGGATGGAAGGTGGAGAGGTGGAGGCTCCCATCCCCCCACATTACTCCCTGGACACTTATCTCCTCTCCAGGGACACGGCATGGACACAATGAGAAGGTATTGGGGATCTGAGAATCCTATTGGATGGTATGATGAGGAACACCAATAGCATTACAGAGGCCATGACAGTTATGGAGGGAGGAGCCCCACCTAATTTACATTGAGATATTTCCACCTAAACCTGGAATGTGTAGAAATAGAGTGTCTACAATATGATACTCACCACCCCCAATATGTGTCGTCCATTTTCTATCTGTAAATGGGTCAGATACGGAATGACCTTCCGACAACAAATGTTTCCTTCCGGGGGAGTGGTCTGTCATGGCGGAGTGAGGAGTAAGGAGTGAGCTCAGCGTCTAACCAGCGCACATGCACCTCCAGGAGACCGGCAATGAGTGGAGACAAGGGCGAGCTTGATCGAGATTAACGTCGGCGGAGCGTGAGGGGTATAGCAGCACACTGCGGTGTATAGCGGGGAGCGGGTGAGCTGACAAGCAGTAAGCACTGGACGGAGGAGGACGGGCGGAGGCTAATGCATTGGACGGACGGAGGCTAAAGCTTCACCGAAAGACTACACGGCATTATACAGCAGCTATCACACTGCAACTACCATACAGCAGCTGGCCAGCTCGTAAGCGAACAGAGGACCGTTAGACTGATTGACTGACTCTCTGCCCATGTCGAAACGGGGGAAGACCGCAGGGAAGTTACATAGTACCGCCCCAAGACACCTGTACAGCACCCGGCATACTGCAGGGAGAGAGGAGACGCAACAGTCTTTATAGGACAGGGACGGCATAATGTCATCCAGGAGGTCACTTTCAGAAGTCTCTCTACAGGCTCCATGTGTATCAGCAGTCCCAGTGCCGAGACCTGGGACACAGGAAGGAGCACAAAGAGCACAAAGTGGACATTCCCCTGCATTCTCCGACCCCACCAGCAGAGATCCAGTGTACACCAGTGAAGAGCATGTACGTCAACAGAGTATACGTGTTACTCAGAGACTGGATCTCGGGGGGGGGGATGTGGGACTGAAGCACAGACCGAGATGGGGACTATGTCAGACATTAGACAACTTATCCAAGCTCTCCCTACAAGAGCGGACATATTGGAAATGCTGAATGATACCACGGGGGCTCTAAGGGAGGAGATTAAAGTGATGCAGGATAATATAGAGAATGTAGACTCTAGGACGCAACAAACGGAAAAACTGCTTCAGGTACATAATACACGACTGGAGAGTCTTGAGGACAAAATACAGAGACAGCATCAGAGGTTAGTTGCATTACAGCTGCAATCTGAGGAATCGGAGAATAGGAGCAGGAGAAATAATCTACGGCTGACAGGGATTCCAGAGGACATTGAGGGCCCCAATTTAAGAGAAACGGTTATGACCATATTTAACCAAATACTGAAAAACCCATTGAATACACTAATTGAACTGGACCGGGTCCATAGGATCCCCACCACTCGTAAGGCAGCTCAAAAGGACCCACAAGATGTTCTGTGTAGGGTACATTTCTTTCGGGCAAAAGAAGACATACTAAGGACGGCCTGGCGGGAGGGACCTGTGGTACACGGCGAGAAAGAGATACAAATATACCCGGACCTTTGTAGACAGACGAAGTATAGGAGGCGCATTACTGGAATACATACTTAATAATGGGGCTACATATAAATGGGGATACCCATTAGCAGTGATTGTTAAAAAGGGGGGTCATAGTTTCAATTTACAGAACCCGGCTCAGTTGGTGGACCTTTTTGGTTTTATGGGGGTGGGGGCCATGGAGGTCCCCGACTGGACCGAACTACCGGCAACAACCGAATACCCCCAATACCACTAACAGAGGCAGAAGGGAGGGAAGAATCTTAAATCAGGGAAAAAGAATCAACAGTAAGGAAAAAGAGAAGGGAAGAAGAATCAAGAGAAAGGAGGAAACTAAGGAAATGGCAGTATATTTCAGAAGGGTCAAAGGATAAAGATATGAATTGGAGATGAAGGGGGAAGAGGGAAAGGAGTATTTTTTTTTGGGGGGTTTTCTGGTTTTGTTGCTTTCCCCCCCTCGCAGCACAGCCCCCCACGGGAGGTTAACTTATGGAGAACTGCTGGACTGAAGACGTGGGGATCAGTAATGGGAGAGAGTAATGGACTCTAAATAACAGAGGAGAGGGAGGGAAGGAACTCCGGGTTTGGTGGTTCTCCTTTTTTTTGTTTTTATGGTTGATAACTTTGGATGATGTGTTAAATAGAGGTCCCTTTAAGAGGG
Source organism: Lithobates sylvaticus (assembly GCA_028564925.1). NCBI lineage: Eukaryota > Metazoa > Chordata > Amphibia > Anura > Ranidae > Lithobates > Lithobates sylvaticus. The sequence goes on from CM053026.1 coordinate 785,888,657, forward strand.
GAGGGGGGGTGGTTAGGAGGTATAAATCGGAAGATTAGGATATACAGGTGGTGGAGGGAAGCACTTAGGAATGAAACATAATTTTTCTTACACAATTCATAATAATTATATACAATTACACAGACACACCATGGTATAATCAGGGCGTAATCACAGTAGGCCCTTTTTTTTTTTTTCTTCTTTTCCTGCACATTTTCTTGGTCTTTTTTTTTTTTTCCCCACTACTACTCTCTGTGGTGTTTAAGGGAGGAAATGAAACACAATTTAGATAAGGGGGGATGAGAATATTTAGGGAGGTAATGATGAAGTTGTTTGCACTGATTGCACGGGATGAACATAGAGAAGGGGCAATCACATAGAGAGTAACACAATAAGGAGAGGGGGTGGGAGAGAAGGGACTGAAAGTAGACATGGCATCTTTTTTTCTTTTTTTTTGGCTTTTTATTTTAGGGGACTTGCGTTTTTAGATTTTTGATTTTTTTTTTCTTTTGGTTTTTCAGGTTCCCCCTTTTTTTCTCTTATTCATTTATTTTTCTTTTTTTTTTTTGTCTTTCTCTCCCCTTTCCCCTATATAGAGAAGTAGGATAGTACAGACCCCTTCAGACGGGGACATAGAAGAGAATAGAGGAAATCAGAACTATTGTTATGTCGGTGAATAAGTGACAATAACATAATGTACTGCCTGTTCGTTACTTACCTTTCTGGGCTTTTATGGATCACTGAGGGAATGGGGGAAACCCAGAGAGGCGCCTGAGAATAATAATAATAATGTTGGATTATATGTAAAAATGATATTGTATGAAAAGAATACAGATTCTAATTATAGAGGGATGGGTATATAGAGGGATGGGTATGCATGTAAATAAGTGGTAGTAGACAGGGTGCATGTGCATGAGCAGAGACGCAGGGACTCTGACACACCGCCCTGATTAACCACTTTCCCCACCTGAAGCACCTCTCCTCCAAGAGGAGGTAAACTAGAGGAGCTTCACCTTTTTTTTTTTTGTCTTTTTTTTTTTTTGTCTTAGTTGTTTTTTTTTTGTTTTTTTAGGACGCTCATTTTTATTTTTGAGGGTCGACTCTTTTTTTTTACTTTTTTTTTATTTTTATATTTTTTTTCTTATATATTTTTTTTTTTTACTTATTTTTATTTATTTTTTTGTTCTTTTTAAGACGCTCATTTTTTTTTTTGAGGGTCGTCTCTTTTTTTTTTTTCCTCTTGGATTGGGGGCGACTGTCTCCTTCCTCCTCCCCTCCCCGGACCAAACCATGACTAAAATAACCTTGACCTCTTATAACATAAAAGGTTTAAACAGAAAAACGTATGAGACTATTGGCGGAATTAGGGAGATTTAAATCACAGATTATTTTCTTACAGGAAACACATTTTAAAAAAAATAAAATCCCAAAGATGGGCAACCGGAAATTTCCCACAGTGTATCATAGTGCCTCACAGACCTCAAAAGCAAGTGGGGTATCTATTATCTTAGCGAAACAGATACCATGGAAAGAGGTAAAAATAATTACAGATGATGATGGGCGCCTTCTTATTGTGAAAGGAGAAATAGGGGAACAAAAGGTAACTTTAGTGAGTATATATTTACCAAACGTGGATCAAATAGGAGTTTTGGAGAAATATTTAAACTTAGTATAACAAAATAAAGAAGGAGTCCTAATAATGGGAGGAGATTTAAATATGGCATTAGAGCCCATGTTAGATTCCTCAAAGGGAACCTCACATATATCCTACATAAAACTTCGAAAAGCAAAAGGGATGTTACAAGATTTACAATTAGTGGATAGTTGGAGAATCCGGAATACACACGAGAGGGACTATACATTCTTTTCAACAAGACATAAGACATATACCAGAATTGATTACCGTATTTATCGGCGTATAACACGCACTTTTTCCCCCTTAAAATCAGGGGAAAGTCGTGGGTGCGTGTTATACGCCGATACCCCAAAAAAAAAAATGACAAAAATCGGTTGCGGCGCCGAAAAATGGCGACCGCGGCCGAAAAAGGCCGAACCGCGGCCGAAAAAGGCCGGAAAAAGCCGAAGCGCGGCCGAAAAAGACCGAAGCCGGCTGTTCAGCTCCGCTCGTAGTCCCGCCTCCCTGCGCTCGCTCCCGAAACAGCAGGGAGGCGGGACTCTGAGCGGAGCTGAACAGTCGGCTCGGTCTTTTTCGGCCGCACTTCGGCCTTTTTCGGCCGCGGTTCGGTCTTTTTCGGCCGCGCATGCGCGGTATTTCTCGCGGCGGGAAATTTAAACACAGGCGAACTGCAAATGACACTAGCAAGCTGCAAATGACGCTGGGCAAGCTACAAATGACGCTGGGCAGGTTGCAAATGACGCTGGGAAAGGCTGCAAATGACGCTGGGCAGGTTGCAAATGACGCTGGGCAAGCTGCAAATGACGCTGGGCAAGGCTGCAAATGACGCTAGGCAAGCTGCAAATGACGCTTAAATGTAAGTTTTTTTTTTCCCTAAACTTCTCTCCTTAAACTTTTTTTCCTTAAAATTCCCTCCTAAACTTGGGGTGCGTGTTATACGCCGATAAATACGGTATGTTTTTATATCTCAGAATGCCCTCTCGAGTGTATTGGACGCCTCAATAGGCTCTTTCACACTATCAGACCACGCACCAACTCATTGCGTAATAGAATGGGGAGAGAAAGTGACACGGGAGTGGCACTGGAAGATCAATGAAACATTATTAAAGGAACTAATATATGAGGAAAAAATTGCGCATGAGATAGAATTATACTTCCAAGAGAATAAATCAGATGAACTAACACCTTTGTGTATTTGGGAAACACATAAATGTGTTATTAGAGGCGTCCTAATATCATTGGGGGCACATAGAAAACGCTCTCTGAGTGCCAAGCTGGACCTCCTGCTAGAAGAGATACGGGTGCTTGAAAAGGCCCACAAAAAAAACTGTAGCAATACAAACGGAAGAGAAATTGACACGCCTTCGCGATGAGCTAAATTTGTTACTAACGGACAAAGCAAAAGTAAAGATAGCACATGGTAGGCGAGTATTCTATGAATACGGAAACAAACCCAGCAGGATGCTGGCAAACGCGCTCAGAGAGACAAAAGCACGGAACCATATTGAGTGTATAAAAACAGCAGGGGATGCATTGGTTAACTCCTCACAAGCAATGGCCAAAGAGTTTAAAGATTTCTATACTAAACTATACCAATTTGAGAGTAATGTATCGGAAGAAAGATTAAAAAAAAAAAAGGGAAAGGGCAGAGGAGTATATAGAAGCAGCAGGGATGCCCAAGATAGGAGAAGAGGAAGCAGATGAGATAGACGGCCCAATTACAATAGTAGAATTTACAGAAGCCCTTAAATCACTGAATACAGGTAAAGCACCAGGACCTGACGGGTATACACTGCTCTATTATAAGACATTCGCAGAAAAACTAGCACCGGAATTTGTTGCCGCATTTAATTCAATCAGGGAAGGGGCAAGGATGCCAGTAGAGACATTAATGGCACATATCACAGTAATCCCAAAAGAAGGGAAAGACCCAGCACAATGCGCCAGTTACCGCCCAATTTCTTTATTGAATGTGGATCTAAAGATCCTAACAAAAATACTGGCAACCAGATTAATGTCACATATCCCAAACATAATACACCCAGATCAAGTGGGATTCACCCCGGAAAGGGAAGGCAGAGAAAATACGCAAAGAGTCTAAAGTGCAATCTACTCGGCGCAATGTCATAAGAGACCCATGGTTCTGATTTCGGCAGACGCAGAAAAAGCTTTTGATAGAGTGGACTGGACATTCCTGGAAGTGAAGTTGCAATATATAGGCCTGGGAAATGGGATGTTAAACTGGATCAAAAGCCTGTACTCAAATCCAAGAGCGAGGGTTAAAATAAATGACATAATATCGGAACCCTTCCCTATATATAATGGAACAAGGCAGGGATGTCCACTCTCGCCTATCATATTTATTTTGACATTAGAACCCTTCCTGAGAACCATACGAGCTAATTTAGATATTAAAGGCATACCAACTCAAGAAAAAGAACAGAAACTTGCGGCATATGCGGACGACCTGTTATTCTTTGTCACCTCCCCAATCACGTCTCTCCCCTCATTATTAGTGGAGATACGTAAATACGGAGAGGTTTCTAACTTCAAAATAAATTACGGTAAATCCGAGGCAATGGGAATAGGAATAAATGACGCACTTCAAAAACAATTAATTGAACACTTTACCTTTAAATGGATGGAGTCCTATATAACCACTTCAATACCCGCGTATTGTCATATGACGCCCACAAGGTAGATCTACCATCCTGGGTGGGCGTCATATGACGTCCTCGGATTCCCGGCCGCCTGGGGGGCGCGCACGCACGCCCGCGGCATCGCTCGGGACCCGGTGCGAGTGCCCGGCGGCCGCGATGTCCGCCGGGCACCCGCGATTGCCCGTTAAAACAACGGGACCGGGCGGGACCGTGGAGCTGTGTGTGTAAACACACAGCTCCACGTCCTGTCAGCGGGGAGGAGACCGATCATGTGATCCCAGTACGGAGGAACACATGATCGGTCTCCTCCCCTTGAGTCCCCTCCCCCTACAGTTAGAATCACTCCTATTAGGGAACACATTAACCCCTCCAGCGCCCTCTAGTGTTAACCCCTTCCCTGCCAGTCACATTTACACAGTAATCATTGCAATTTTATAGCAACGATCGCTGTGGAAATGTGAATGGTTCCAAAAATGTGTCAAAAGTGTCCGAAGTGTCTGCCGCAATGTCGCAGTCACGAAAAAAAAAAAAAAATCGCAGATCGCCGCCATTACTAGTAAAAAAAAAAAAAAAAAAAAATTCAATAAATCTATCCCCTATTTTGTAGACGCTATAACTTTTGCGCAAACCGATCAATATACGCTTATTGCGATTTTTTTTACCAAAAATATGTAGAAGAATACGTATCGGCCTAAACTGAGGAAAAAAATTGTTTTTTTTTAAAAAATGGGATATTTATTATAGCAAAAAGTAAAAAATATTGTGTTTTTTGTTCAAAATTGTCACTCTTCTTTTGTTTATAGCGCAAAAAATAAAAACCGCAGGGGCGATCAAATACCACCAAAAGAAAGCTCTATTTGTGGGAAAAAAAGGACGTCAATTTTGTTTGGGTGCCACGTCGCATGACCGCGCAATTGTTAGTTAAAGTGACGCAGTGCCGAATCGCAAAAAGTGCTCTGGTAAGGAAGGGTGTTTAAAAGCCCTGTATTGAAGTGGATAAGCTACCTGGGGACTAAAATAACAAAGAAATTAGAGAAAGTGTTCAAACTGAAATTTTCTATCCCTAATACGACGAATAAAAGCAGACTTTCAGCGGTGGGACAAGGAAATATTTACATGGATTGGTAGAATCAATATCATTAAAATGAATATTATGCCGAGATTGATATACCTATTTCAGTCATTACCAATCAAGATCCCATCAGGGTTCTTGAGAGAGCTGAGAACGAGATTTGCAAATTTTATATGGGCGGGGAAACCGGCGAGAATTCGGAGGGATATCTTAGTTCAACCTAAAGAGAGAGGAGGAGTGGGATTTCCAGATCCAGTGAGCTACTATGAAGCAGTACATCTAGCGAGAGTAATGGAGTGGTGCACAGTGAAAAGGGATAAACCATGGTTATGTATGGAACAAGCGATAACTGGCATACCCCTGGAAGGGATAGCATGGATATTGGACACAGAGATCCCTCAGCAGGTAAAAAGACACCCCACAATAGGGGCGACAATCCAAGTGACTAAAAAGATATTTAGGAAAACGGAGATATCAAAGTCCCCAAGTCCGATGATCCCCATCCTGGGTACACCAAGCTTTGAGCCAGGTCTAGTAGAGGTAGAGTTTAGGAATCTAAGGAGAAGAGGTGTTAGTAGGCTCCAAGACTTTACTAGAGAGAACAGAGTGATGACAGGGGAGGAGGTAGAATTAGAATTTGCAGGAGAAATTCATTTTTTTCAGGAGACTACAGCTCAAGGCCTTCCTCCGAGCAATAAAAGCGCAGATAGTAGAAGTAAGGACAACGTCCAAATTCGAGCAGTTATGCTTGAAGGAGGAACCAGTGAAGCACGGGTTATCAGTGATGCGCTCTTTATTGGTAGAACTTAAGGCGCCACAAGAGGTAACATTCTTACAGGCATGGGAAAGAGATCTGGGGATAACATTCCCTGAATCACAGAAACGTAAAATATACCACCTCACACATAAGACATCAAGGGCAACCAAATATCAAGAAGGTGGATATAAAATACTGACAAGGTGGTACAGAACACCATCAGCGCTAAACCGGATATATCCACAATTAGAAAACACGTGCTGGAGATGTCAAAGGGAAGAGGGAACTATGATACACATATTCTGGGAATGCCCCGGAGACAAAGAATTCTGGAAGATGGTAAGGGAAACAGTGGAAGAAATCACTGAAGTATCACTGGGGGAAAATCCAGCAGCATACTTGCTACATGACACTCCGATATCTATTGGAGAATATAAAAACTCATTAGTGGGACACTTGCTGAATGCCGCGAAGGCGTGCATACCGAGCCTATGGAAAAACACTAGCGCCCCTACGAGAGCACAATGGCTAGGCGAAAAAACATCAGAAATCCAACAAATGGAAAAACTTACTATGAAGCTAAGAGAACAAGAAGATAGATATCAGGAGACATGGACACCCTATATTATATATAGGGAACAAAACCGCCAATGGTCCCATGGGTGAGAAAGTATATGGGAAGCAAAGGGGGGGACCGGGGTGGGGAGGAGGAACGACAGAGTCAGAGACCGCCCACCCAACCAATCTAAGTGATTATTTTTTTCTCTTGGTTTCTTTCTTTCTTGGGGGGAAGAATGGGGGAGGAGGGAGGGGGGGGGGGTAATAAAATAGGAAAATAGAACTACAGGAGTAGAGGAAAGGTTAACTGATGTCCTTTTCTTCTTTTTTTTTTTTTTCTTTTCTCGAGTGGAAAATATATAGGGGGAAAGTGTAAGATAATACAAAGGAGTGTTATTGTTTGTATTCTGATTTGAATTAGAAAGGGAAGATGTTAATTAGGAAAATATGAATGTTACGTTGTGTAACTGTAAAACCTGTGAAATGAAAATAAAGAATAAAAAAAAAAAAAAAAAGATACGGAATGACCTGCAAAGAGAAAATCATTTAGAATTCAGTTCATTCTCAGGATTCATCTTTACACACAAACACAACATTTCTCCTTCACACCGTAACATAGTCACTAAGGATGAATAAAGACTCCAGTCCAACCAGTTCAACCTGTGTGTGTATTTATGTCACCACCATATACCATATCCCTGTTGTCACGGAACACACGCCCGCGGCGGATAGCTAACCGAGGCGTGGACCTTGACTAGGGTAGAGGGGAATGAGGGGGAGTAATTCTAAGCTAATAAGACTGGCCATGATACACTTTCACAGTCCACACTACCTCTGGCCACCATTAAAAGGAAGACTCCACTCCAATCAAGCTGGCTGACCACACACAGGAAGATACGAATCTTACATACAATCTGGGGAGCAGTCTAACAATTATCACACACTTCTAGGGTTCCTCCAGCTATCCTATGAGCTAGAACCCCGGTGTCACCCACTCTTCCCACTGTCCACACACCACCACACAAGAACAGAAGAGACCCCGGAAGACACCGGAAGACCCCCGAAGACCCCCGAAGGCGGATCGAGACCCCCAGACGACGGCGGCGACGACGAAGAGGGTAGCCGGACTTCTCCACTCAGTAAAAGAGCTACGTAAATGGCGGAGGAGTCCGGCGAGAAGACCCCCCAAGACGGAAGAAGACCCCCGGAGCAGTGCAATAAATAATTTTTTCAAAAGTGTGGTTTCTTTACTTTACATTTTACACTTTAGGTGAATGGGTAGGGGTACATCGTACCCCATACTCATTCACATAGGGTGGGGGGCCGGGATCTGGGGGCCCCCTTATAAAAGGGGGCTCCCAGATTCCGATAAGCCCCCGCCCGCAGACCCCGACAACCAACGGCCAGGGTTGTCGGGAAGAGGCCCTTGTCCTCATCAACATGGGGACAAGGTGCTTTGAGGGGGGGGGGCCGCACGGCCCCCCTTTCCCCAGGGCCCCCCCCCATGTTGAGGGCACGCGGCCTGGTACGGCTCAGGACGGGGGGGCGCTCGCTCGTCCCCACCCCTTTCCTGGCCTGCCGGGCTGCGTGCTCGGATAAGGGTCTGACATGGATTTGGGGGGGACCCCCACGCCGTTTTTCGGCGTAGGGAGTCCCTTTAAATCCATGCCAGGTCACGGAGCTAGCGCGGCGGCATTTACTGCCTACGCTAGCTACCTAATCTGAAGTCACGTGCTAAATGAACGGACTTGCCGATGAGCGGCAAGTCCGTTCATTTTAAAAAGTCCGGCGGACTAGCCTACTAACGGCGGGATTGTCCGCTGGACTGCCCAGTCCAGCGGATAATTTTAAAACAAAACTTAAAACTTAGTCCGCCGGACTTTTGGCGCTAAAAAGTCCGCCGACGCCCACACACGAGGGGATTGTCCGCTGGACTTGAGTCCAGAGGATAATCCCGCGGGATTGTCCCTTCGTGTGTACGCGGCATTAGTCTTACGCCACAGGCGCTCATGAGCACGACTACATTTTTTCAGATTTCTAGTATCATCTGTTTGCCAAGGTTGAAGGGGTCGGGCCTGATTCTGTGTTTAGTGAGATGGACCAGTGAGTCCAGTGCGGATAGAAGTGAAGCGTTGTAGACAGAAGTGGCTAGGTTGGTGCAGGATAGGGGTGAGATTTTGTCGTAGAGGTTGTCGGTAGCAGAGTAGAGAAGAGAAGCGTTGAGATGACGTAGGTTTCTGCGGGTAACTGTTAGGAGGTATGAAGGAGAGGAGGTGGAGGAGAGAGAGAGAGTGAAACTAATAAGGTGGTGATCAGAGAGAGGGAATGGATAGTTAGAGAGGTTGCATGAGTGCAAAGGTGAGAGAAAACGAGGTCAAGGGTATTGCCTTCAGAGTGAGTAGGAGTGTGTATCCACTGCTTCAGGTCAAAGGAGGAGGTTAGGCTGAGAAGTTTGGAAGTGGCAGGAGTTTTAGTATTAATAGGGATTTTGAAGTCCCCGAGAATCAGGGGCGTAACTATAGGGGGTGCAGCAGTCGCGAGCGCAACCGGGCCCTGTGCTGCAAGGGGCCCATGCTGCCCCCTCTACATATGGCCGGTGGCAGCATAGGTGGCTAGGCACCGGGCGCATGGGTGGCTGGAGGTGACTAGCAGAGCTCCATTCTCGACTACCGCACTGGCTGCTCTTTAGTTGTGCATTCCCCACACAACCTGTGTCCTCTGCCGCTCCTCTGGGTCCCCCTCTCCTGCTCCATGCAGTGCTGCTCAGTCCGGTGTCTGTCCTCCCCTCTGGTTCAGGGGGGCCCTTCATGGTTTCTTGAAGGTTCTAGTTACGCCACTGCCGAGAATGATTATGGGGATTTCAGAGGAAAGAAAGTAGGGTAGCCAGGCAGAGAAGTCATCAAGAAAGGTTAATACTGGCCCAGGGGGCTGTAGATCACAGCTATTCTTAGAGAAACTGGAGTGAAAAGAATGCAGTGTTCTTCAAAAGAGGAGAGTGACAGACATGGAGGTGGCTGAAGTACCTGAAAGGTGCTATGTGGGGCTAGAAGGATTCCAACACCTACTCCCTTATGCCCACTGGATCTGGGGGAGTGAGTCCAGAGAAGACCACCATGGGATAGGGCAGCAGAAGACGCAGTGTCGGATTCATGGAGCCAGGTTTCAGTAATGGTGAGTAGGTTAAATGAGTTGGCAATAAAGAGGTCATAGAGAGAGGTGAGATTGTTACAGACAGAGCGGGAATTCCAAATGGCACAAGAGAAGGGGAGTCTGGTCTTGGGAAGAATGGAAATGGGAACTAAATTGTGTTGACTGCGGCTGCTGCCAGAGGGTGCAGGGTGATGGGTGCATGGGGTACAGATAAATGATGGCGGTCAGGGGTTTGGGCATATATCTCTTGGAGATTTTTTAGTGTGTGTGGATTTAAAATTAGCAGGAGTTGGTGGGTGCAATAATAGGGAGAGGACAGAAGTGAGGGTGATTTTTTATATATATATATATATATGTATATATATATATGCTGTGGGGGGAGAAGAGGGGTGAAGGAGAGATAGTTTTAGGACAGAGATGTCAAAAGGAGTGGTAGAGAGTGCATGTTACAAGGAGAAAGAGCTGAAGGGGTAAACTCGGCCACCTGATGTCTGTGTGGTGTTTTTCAAAGTTTTTTCTTGTGTTCATTCTCTGAAGTGTAGAGTCAGAAGTGCTCCCACTTATAGAAAGAGCCCCACTTATAGAAAGAGCCGCAGTTGCAAATCTGTGCCCCCTGCAAATGCTTCCCCCAAAAGAAGCTTATATTTCTACAAAAAGGGCACTAAAGTTAAATGGGCCATAATTTTGGGTCAGACAAGGGAGATAATAAAGCATTGTAATGTGGACAGGTCTACGGATGGTTAAGCAAAAATAACATATCAGCAATTATTAAATAGACATGAGAAAAGCAGATAGCAGGGTTTCAGTTTTTGGGTGGAGATGGTAGAGTTAGCACAGGATGAGGAGAAGAGATTTTCAGATGAGACAGTCAATCAGAAAACGATGAGTGCAGAGTCAGAAGTACTCCCACTTATAGAAATAGCCCCATTTTGAGAAAGAGTCCCAGTTGCAAATGTGTGCCTCAAGTCAGGACATGATCACTGTTTACACATGTGTGCGGGACCGACGCCTGCGTTGGCCGCTGTGTGAAATCATGGGGTGGCGGGGGTGCATAAATTGTTTTTATTATTTATTTTGTTTTATATTTTTATTTTTACTGTATTTTTTTTAAATAATAATTTTTGGTCACTTTTATTGCTGTCAAATGAATGTAAACATCCCTTTTGACTGCAATAGCAATGACAGGCTCTCCTTTTGGCTCCAATGCAGCAGACACAGATTGGTCTGATCAGCTGCTTCCCTGGACCAATAGCAACAAAGAAACAAAAAGCCAGAACCGACTACATCGTCAATGCTTGCCGGTTCTGACATCACACAGTGGGAGGAACAGCTTCAGTTCCTCTAAAGCCGCGTACACACGATCTGGAAATTCGGCCAGCAAAGCACCGATGAGAGAATGTGTAGGCTCCATCGGACTTTTGCTGGCAGAATTTCGGCCAGCAAAAGATTGAGAGCATGTTCTCAATTTTTTCAACGGGAAAAGTTTCTATTGGAAATTCTGATCGTCTGTGGCAATTCCGACACGCAAAATTCCGACGCATACTCGGAAACAATTCGACGCATGCTCGGAAGCATTGAACTTCATTTCGCGGCTCGTCGTAGTGTTGTACATCACTCGTTCTTGACGGTCAGAATTTGGTGTGAAAGTGTGTAGGCAACACAAGCTTGCGCGGAATTCCGTCGGAATTCCTTTGGAAAAAACATCCAACAATACTGAACCCTGTCCTGCTCCCTTCCAGCTGCCAGCAGAGTTACCCAGTGCACCGTGAAAGAAAGGCAACGTCCCTGCTCATGCCTGCTGGACCATGAGTCAGCGGTAATATGCACCTTACTGCTGACTGCCCTGTCCAACGAGGCCAAGACATTCCCTTCCACATGCTGGTAGAGAGCTGGAATGGCCTCCTGTAAAAAGAAATGATGTTTGGGAACCTGTCCCTGAGGTACAGCACATTCCACAAATTTACGAAAGGGGGCAGAGTCTACCAGCTGAAAAGGCAGCAGTTGCAGTGCTAGCAAGGCCAAGCTAGCATTTAGATGCTGAGCATGTGGATGGCTGGGACCGGATTTCTTTTGATGGTTTAGCAACTGGGGTAGGGAAATTTGCCTGCTAAAATCGGATGTTGGTGTACCGCTAGCAGATTGTCCTCAAGTACTTGGTACACCTATTTCTATACCTTCATTCCTCTCAGTGCAGGTTTCTGAGAAGACTGGAGGTATAGTGGGGTTGGAGATCCCAGCTGATGAGGTGCAAGGAGAGGCCCGCCTTGTTCTTTGATGTGGGTCTTTTAAGTGCTGTTGCCAATGGACTGCATGGGAGGTCCTCATATGTCTGGTCAAGCATGTAGTGCCTAAGCGCTTCAGACATAGGATGCAAACAGCAACGGTGCAATCTGCTGCACACATGTCATAAAAGGCCCACACCGAAGAACTTTTCAAAATATTAGAGGAGTCGGCAGCGCCCTGCACCTGCTTAGCTCTGCGGTGTGATGCAATAGGGTGGCTGCCCTTAAGCTTCCCCCTAGAGGGCATCCTGCCTCCTCTCTTCCATCAGTACCCAAGTAGAGTCAGTGACCTCATAATCCCCTCCCTCATTGTCACTGGAGCAAACTTGGCAGTATGCTGCAGCTGGGTAACATGACTGCCAGTTTCTTGTCCTTCTTGGGCACCCCCTCTCTCTAGGCTCAAGTTACTCCCTTCCTCAACCTGGCAACCAACATCGGAGCCTTCAAATCGCTGTGCATCCACCTGCAGCATGTACCCAACACTGTGGTCAAATAGTTCGGGGGACTCCTCCGTGCATGATGGTGGGGCTAGGGAAGGAGTGACTGTTGACATGGAGCCCATGGAATAGGCCGCTTTAGCAGCTGCATTGGCAGGCAAACTACTCTGAGCCTGGGTGACAGAGGATGAGGAGGATGAGGACGGCTTTGTTATCCATTCAACCAACTCTTCTGCATGTTGTGGCTCAATAACACGGCCAGCTGCAGAAAAAAAGGACAAGCGTGCCCCACGGCCACATGCTGAGGACGCACAGTGTCCACAACCAGCCCTGTTGACTGTAGACACAGAGCCTGCTTGCCCTCTTTTAGTGGCCTGTGAGCGTCTGCCTTGGTGGCCTTCTGCACATGCTGTAAATTGTGTTTAGCAAAACCACACTGCACTGTATTGTGTAATGTGTACACCACCAGAAAAGTAGTAGCAACTGCACTATGGGTGCACTTTACTGTGTACACCGCCTTAAGTATATTAGAAAAAGTACACCAGGAATGGCCTGCAGTCAGATATAGGCTACACTGGATGCAGTGTGTGTATCTATACATTATCTCACAAAAGTCAGTACACCCCTAAGTGAAAATGTTCAAATTGGGTCCAACGTGTCAATATTTTGTGTAGCGACCATCATTTTTCAGCACTGCCTTAAAGAGGAAGTAAAGCCTCCTCGAAAAAAAAAACGGAACCCGCAAGGCCAAGGCATAATGAGCTAGTATGCATAGCATACTAGCTCATTATGAATAACTTACCTGAGAACGAAGCCCCCGAAGCGACCCTCGTCCACGTCCTCCACCGCCGCCATCACTCCCGGAGTGACTTCCGGGTCTCGCTGCTCCAGCGCTGTCATTAGCTGGAGTCGCGATGACGTCACTCCCTCACATGCGCACGAGAGCGGCATATCACCGCAAGCTCCGGCATGCTCAGTGCGCCTGTGCGCCGCTGTCTACGGTGCATGCGTCATAGATAGCAGTGCCTTTTCTTTTCTAAATATCTCCCAAACCATGTAGGTTTAGGAGATATTTATTGGACCTACAGGTAAGCCTTAATCTAGGTTCACCTGTAGGTCAAAGTGGTTTGTAAGGGTTTACAACCACTTTAACCCTCTTGGGCATGAAGTTCACCAGAGCTTCACAGGTTTCCACTGGAATCCAATTCCCCTCCTCCATGATGACATCACGGAGCTGGTGGATGTTGGAGACCTTTCGCTCCACTACCTACCATTTGAGGATGTCCCACAGATGATCAATAGGGTTTAGGTCTGGAGACATGCTTGGCCAGTCCATCACCTTTACCCTCAGCTTCTTTAGCAAGGCAGTGGTGTTGTTGGAGGTGTGTTTGGGGTGGTTATCATGTTGGAATACTGCCCTGCGGCCCAGTCTCTGAAGGGAGGGGATCATGCTCTGCTTCAGTATGTCACAGTACATGTTGGCATTCATGGTTCCCTCAATGATCTGTAGCCCCCCCCAGTGCCGGCAGCACTCATGCAGCCCCAGACCATGACACTCCCCCCACCACCATGCTTGACTGTAGACAAGACACACTTGTCTTTGTCCTCCTCACCTGGTTGCCCCCACACACGCTTGTCACCATCTGACACCAAATACCTTTATCTTGGTCTCATCAGACCACAGGACGTGGTTCCAGTAATCCATGTCCTTAGTCTGCTTGTCTTCAGCAAACTGTTTGCGGTCTTTCTTGTGCATCATCTTTAGAAGAGGCTTCCTTCTGGGACGACAGCCATGCAGACCAATTTGATGCAGTGTGCGGCGTATGGTCTGAGCACTGACAGGCTGACCCCCCACCCCTACAACCTCTGCAGCAATGCTGGCAGCACTCATACGTCTATTTTCCAAAGACAACCTCTGGATATGCCGCTGAGCACATTCACTCAACTTCTTTGGTGGACCATGGTGAGGCCTGTTCTGAGTGGAACCTGTCCTGTTATACCGCTGTATGGTCTTGGCCACCGTGCTGCAGATCAGTTTCAGGGTCTTGGCAATCTTCTTATAGTGTAGGCCTCTACATCTTTATGTAGAGCAACAATTCTTTTTTTCAGATCCTCAGAGAGTTCTTTGCCATGAGGTGCCATGTTGAACTTTCGGTGACCAGTATGAGAGAGTGAGAGCGATAACACCAAATTTAACACACCTGCTCCCCATTCACACCTGAGACCTTGTAACATTAACGAGTCACATGACACCGGGGAGGGAAAAATGGCTTATTGGGCCCAATTTGGATATTTTCACTTAAGGGGGGTACTCACTACTTTTGTGAGATATTGTGTGTGTGTGTATATATATATATATATTAAGACTGACTGTGTGCGTATATATGTATATATATATATATATATATATATTAAATACACTGCAGCTAACTGAATTACCTGCCTGCCTGCTCAATCTAAATCACACTCTCTGTCCATGCCAACAACACACTACACAGGGCCGATGTGCAGGCAGCCTTATATAATGTGGGGCGTGGACTTAGTCCCCCTGAGCCATAATTGGCTAAAGGCACCCTGCCTTAGGCCAATTATGGATCTCTTTGCTGAGGGCGCTGGGATTGGCCAAAGCATGTAGGTCATGATGCATGCTTTGGCCAATCATCATACTGCAATGCACTGCGGTCTCGCAGTGCATTATGGGGCATTACGCAGCACTCAAGTTTGCAGCGAACGCCCCATAATGTTGGTTTTTCGATGAATGGGCGAACACCCGATGTTCGAGTCGAACATAAAGCTCATCCCTAGTCAGGATGGAGAGCAGGGAAGGGGCTGGTAAATACATACCTCACAACTGTCCCTGATTTGGAGGGACTGTCCTCATTTTGGTCTGATCTATATAGCTTTATATAAAATGCACTAATTATCTATTAAAAAGCATTTTACAGAGCTAAACCTTTAATCCATATTCCAAATTGCTGCATTTGTAAATTCCAGAAGCCAATATAAAAGAATAGAAGTGGGAAAAAAAGAACGTGTGGGTTTAACCAATCGTTTTTTGTTTTTTTTTGTATAATTCTCCATTTAAAGAGGGCGTGGTAGGGGGCATGTCATATGCCTACATATTTTGCTAATATGTGTCCCTCATTACCTGTGTAGCCTATATAATACCACCAGGCTGATACAGCCCATAATACCTTTTACTTAACCTAAAATGATAGACCACCACATACTTTAGAGTAAATGGCCGACAATGGCGTTTTATTAAACATAACTCCAATTTAAATATAAATAACATAAACACATAAACCATAATGATAATAAATTATCAACACATACAACAACTGTAAACAATCAGATACACCCCTATTTTGTTGGTCAGTGACGGAGCTAATAACCAAAAGGCATATATATAAACTAACTGCATCTATATATATGAACACCAGGGGGAACTGCGGGATATTAACCGAAACCAACTGGCCTCCACTTGTACCGCCCGGAGACAACACTTTCCCGCAGTGCAACACACTAAGTAATCACCAAAATAAATTTGATGTACTACCGGAGGGGCCATCTACTGATGAGCCCCCCACACACTTACCACCTACATAACTGCTGCCGCCACTGACCAACAAACAAAAACACTGCCAAACCCCTTGTTTCCATTCCGTCCATTGCTTCCAAACCTGCCTCCTCGTGTTCTCTCTTTCCCGACTGACTTCCTACGGCCTCGCCCCCCTGCCGCTATTGGCCTGCTTTCCTACAGCCACACCCCCTAGATTTCTTCCCTGTGTGTCATAGACACGCGGTCATGCACGGCCCTCCTCTACCATTCCCCTGCTGTGCATTGCGATCCGGCCCTCTCTTTCCCATCTCAGAAAGTTAGGAGGTATGCATCGGGACTACATGTCCCAAGATTTTCTATTTCACCCAGGACAGGCATTCTCCACTCCTCTGACAGGAAATGAGGTAGTCTTCGGTAAAACAGGCACTAGAGGGGAATGTTAGGTCAGCTGTCCCCGAGTAACGTCTTACTCCATCATGGCATAGCTGCCACCTGGCTACACTAATATTGAGGGTGCGGCTATATCTTCTCATTTACATTTGTAGGTTCCTCATATCTCTGTCTTCTCTTCCAGCTACTGGAGTCCTGTCGGGCCTTAAATTTGTCTGCACCGGCGTCAGCACTCCAGGATTATATGCTACCTGTCCTGATGGTAAGTGACCACAAGACCCAAAATAGAGCTCAGTATCTGCGTGAAAGAGATGTGTCCTTCACTCCAGACCACCCATGAGGTCCAAGAGATCTCAGACCACCCATGAGGTCCAAGAGATCTCAGACCACCCATGATGTCCAAGAGATCTCAAACCACTCATGAGGTCCTAGAGATCCCAGACCACCCATGAGGTCCAAGAGATCTCAGACTACCCATGAGGCTCAAGAGATCTCAGACCACCCATGAGGTCCTAGAGATCTCAGACCACCCATGAGGTCCTAGAGATCTCAGACCACCCATGAGGTCCTAGAGATCTCAGACCACCCATGAGGTCCAAGAGATCTCAGACCACCCATGAGGTCCAAGAGATCTCAGACCACCCATGATGTCCAAGAGATCTCAAACCACTCATGAGGTCCTAGAGATCCCAGACCACCCATGAGGTCCAAGAGATCTCAGACTACCCATGAGGCTCAAGAGATCGCAGACCACCCATGAGGCCCAAGAGATCTCAGACCACCCATGAGGCCCAAGAGATCTCAGACCACCCATGAGGTCCTAGAGATCTCAGACCACCCATGAGGTCCTAGAGATCTCAGACCACCCATGAGGTCCAAGAGATCTCAGACCACCCATGAGGTCCAAGAGATCTCAGACCACCCATGAGGTCCAAGAGATCTCAGACCACCCATGAGGTCCTAGAGATCTCAGACCAAATATGAGAGGAAGGACCGCTGTCACTCCCCAGCAGAACAGAGTGGGAGCAGTCTAAGAAATGACAGGAAGGAGTGCTGGGCATTCACCCAAAGCCTCTATATGAGGTTTTTTTGGGGTACACCTCGGGGGCTCCAATCTTCTGTATATTGCTGTGTATATATGTATGATTGTAGAATGTTATAATCATATATTTTATCACTGCCTCTTCTTTTTTTTCAGGTTACACCCCCACGACTTGTGTCTGCACGATGGGCTGCGTGTCGTGGAGCGTCCAGTCTGAGAAAACCTGTAAATGTCAGTGCCCCAATGTGGACATGACAACAGTCCGCTGCTGCAAGGTCAGCTTTTAGTAGAGTCTGACCACCAGAGGGCGATGGGAGTGACACCGCTGAATGATCTCTTCTATCACAATAGCTGCTCATCACATCTATTATATGGTTGTAGAACGGCTCAGGGGGTCCAATAATAAAAGGTTGAAGTTTATAGTTTGTGATTTCTATTTAATATATTTTTATTAAGTTTTCATACAAATACAAAACATTACACAAAAACATTTCTACATTACATTCATAAAAACAAATAAAACACAAGAATGAAACCATCCATAGCATATAGTTGTTTTTGGTTTCCCCAGAAGGGAGTGAAAGGGGGAGAGGGGGTAGTGAAAGGGGTAGTGAAGGTATGGGGGGAGGGGTGTAAAGGGAGGGAAGTGAAGAAGGGGATGGTGTAGAAGGGAGTAAAAGGGGGGAAGGGGTGAAGGGGAAGGGGGGCAGTGAAGGAAGGGTAGTGAAGGGGGGGTGAAGGAGTGGTGATGAAAAGGGGGAGGGACAACCAGAGGGAACCCCCTAAATACCACTCTCACTCCCCATTATCCTTGCGTGCTCCGGGGATTCTTTCAATTCTAACCAACTCTTCCAGGTACTATGAAATCTCATCTCCAAATCTTTTTGGGAACTAATTAATTCTTCCATTAATCTGGATTTATCTATCTCCCTAAACCAATCCTTTATCCTCTGTATTGCCTCTAAATTCCAGTGCTTTGGAATCAATGCTTTCACTGCATTTAACAGAAATGGAATAATTGTTACTCTATACTTCTTCCTTATGTCCCTCATGGCATGAAACAGACTCTGCCAAGGGTCTAGTCCCACTTCAATCCCACTGATCTTCACATCTACCCAATATGGCTGGATCACACTGCACTGCCACCATATATGAGCAGGAGTTCCGACCCTCCCACACTCCCTCCAACATAAGGGTGATAGATCGGAGTTAATCTTGTGCAACTTGGATGGAACATAATACCATTTTGTTAAAAGTTTATAATTCATTTATTTTATCCTCGTGTCCATTGAAGGGGAGTGAACATAATCCAGTACTTTGCCTTTCATTGCCTCCGGCAGTGGCTGGTGCAATTCTATTTCCCAGCTCTCCAAGGGACCCATGGAGCCATCATCTACAGATGCTATCACCAGCTTATATATTCTAGAAATCCTATTTATTCCTCCTTGGTCGATTAGTCTTTCCCATGGATTCAACCTCCTGTCTGAGTTGTCTATATCTCCATACATCCCATGGCGTTGGGCCATATTTTTCTCGTAGCTCCTGAAGTGGACATAGGGCATTCCCTTCTTTTAACCTCAGATGTTCCGAGTGGGTCCATTTTAAACACAGTTTGTTATCTTTCCCCGAAGGAAAATAATTATTTGCCGTCAGGGACATAAAAGGGCTGTTGTACTGCCATGATATACTTTTAAGTAATTTATCCCATGCTCCTAATGTTTCGGTTGTAATCGGGGCCAGTTCTCTAGATTACCCCCTATATTCCCTTGGAACTCAAATAGTCTGGCCAACACGGATTTACTCATGTGCTCCTCCAATTGTACCCATTTCTTATGTGGGGCACTATGGACCCAATCTATGATTATCTGCAATGCTGCTGCTCTATGATATTTCTCAAAGTCTGGGAGGAATATTCCTCCCTTATCCTTTGGTATACTCATTATTTTATGGAATAAAATAAATATACTGTGATATTTATATTCGCTTATTCTGTGTAAGCTTTCAAAAGATTATTGTGAGACGAATTTCTTAAAATATTTCTGAGTCAGCGATAAATCAAAATGTGTGTTTTATTGTACACACCAAAATAGAAAAATACTTACAAAAATAGTACAAGATACAAAAATAGTAAAAGATATGAAAGAATGTTACTTAGCATAAGATTAAAGGAATTCTTAGTTAGCAGAACACGTGGTTTGCTGCTTAAAGAAAATGGCTGATTAACCCTTTGTGTGCAGAAGGAATGTATGTGTCCGTGTGTGCTTCCAAGAGAGGAGCTGTGTGTGTGTGATGGTCAAGCTGTGTAGAGCAGGAAGTCAAAGAGCAAGCTCTCTCCAGCATCTGTCTGTATTTATATTCCCCTAACTTTCGCGCCATAAGAATAGCCACTCCTTTCCACATCCCGGAAGAAGAGGCTTTTGAGAAATAAAGATCCACTTACAGCCACTAAGTTTGAACCATCACATCACATCTGGAATACATCAGCCACACATTCCCTTCTTACTTTAAACACAGTTTTTTTCATAAAACAGGAAATGACTTAGAAACAGACTGAAACCTTATCTACAAAACTTGGGGGAGGGTAGCTAGCCTTTTCCTTCAAACTAAATATCAGTTACATAGGACTTCTTAATAAACATATATAATATTACAATGTCCATAACACATCTAAAACAGCTTTTAAAACTCAAACCCAGCTGAATATCACATCTGAAGCCTATTAAAAGCAAAAACCCATTCACACTAATTAAAGGGTAACTCTGCAGAGATTATTTTTTTAAACCAAATTAAATTTTGAATATTAAGAATATAACATTCCCCTCTGAAATATGAATAATGATCATACTTCATATTTTAATACATTCACCATCATTCATATCACATTCTCACAGTTTTTGATCTAATATTTTCAGATGTAATTTCATTAGTAACCGAGTTTGAAATTCCAAAA
Source organism: Lithobates sylvaticus (assembly GCA_028564925.1). Lineage (NCBI taxonomy): Eukaryota > Metazoa > Chordata > Amphibia > Anura > Ranidae > Lithobates > Lithobates sylvaticus. The sequence goes on from CM053026.1 coordinate 785,909,132, forward strand.
CCCATTCTTCTTCTAAGCATATTTTGCAATAAATCATCTCCTTTCTTAATTTCACTTCTAATTCTAAAAAATAATCTTTTCATTCTAAACATTAAACATAACTGGAATATAAGGAATAACATAATAATAATAAAAAGAATAACTACAGGATGTGATAAAATATTTCCTGCTGCTGAAGTTATCGAAGTTTTTCCCCACATTGATACACTATTACTGAATCTTTTCCACCAATTACTTCCTGAAAATTCTGACCATTGATGTGATATTTCTTGCAAATTAACTTGTTCATGTTTAAACAATACTTCTGCATTCTGCAATTCCTTAGCCAAAGCTATCAATAAACCTTTATCCTTTTGGATTACATTTGCCCATTTTCCCCATGGAAATTCATCTATTTGGGATATATTATATTGAGTGGGAAGTGCACTTATATTTTTCATAAACATATTTGTCAAATTAGTTCTTAAACCATTAATACTTATTGCATCAATATCTCCTTCTATACAATACAGACCTTGATTCAGGTTTTCTGTACTTGTACAAGAAGAGAAAAAAGTTTTAACCCTTTCTGTATCTGTCATGATCTGAAAACAAACCTTCTTTCTATCTACGCGAGTTATTAATTCAGAAATTGTTTCAACTTTTTCTATTCTTGCTGAACATAATGTATGATTATGATAACAAGAATGAAATATGCTTTTATCTTGATTAGGTAAACAAATAACTTTAGACTGGAATTGTAAACATGATGACAGATCTAATTGTTCTAATTCAGAATTTTCATTGATAAATGCAAAATCTGTATATTGTAATCTATAATATAATAATTGTGTACTGCTGACAGGTAATCCTAAAACAGTGATTGGAACCAAAATTTGTTCTTTTCCGGCTATTGGAATCATAGAAGAACTATAACATATACCCTGCGTGCATCCTATCCATTTATTTACCCATAAATCTGTATGATTTATAGCATATACATATTCTCTGGGTAAATTCTGTAAAATGCCAAAAGGAGTTATTCCACTTTGAAATGCTTGCGCAATTATTTTAAAATTAGTGGAATATTCCGTCTGGATTTCTAAACATGCTCTGGCTATATGAGAATGTTGTTCACTTATCATCAAATCAAGAGTAATATTTTGGAGATTTAAAATAGATGGACCCATGACATTAGCTGTTTTAATTACCATATTTTCTAAAATCTGATTTAAATGTTTTTGAATTTTAATACCATTACTCCCCACTAAACCAGCGGTCTCTAGATCAGACTTTAAAGTATTGATATCCATACTATTAGTTATACTCCCGATTGTGCCAATCCCTCCTAAAATACCTTCAACTATACCACGCTTATATCTGTTATTATTCCTATTATTAATTCCAAACCATCTCTCTATACCCAATTCCATATTAACCAAATGTCCTTGACATTGTGGAAACCTTGTAGAAATCTTCCATTCTGATACATTAAAGTTCCACAAAACAATGACGAACTTTCCTTCTCTCAAAAGAGTTCTGGATTGGAAATGGTTAATCTGAAAAGGAGTCGCAGAGACACTGTTCTTGTTAACACATGGAGTTTTCCTTGGAGACACTACAATAACATTTGCCTTAGCACATTTCACAGGATATTTTCCTATTGATATGCAACATTGATATACACCAGTATCATTCAAAGATACACTCATTTGTTGATAAACAAATGTATTATTAATCCAATTACTACTACCAAATATCCCTTTATGGATTATAATATTATAACTATGAGAAACACTTCCTAAAAATTCACCATTCCTTTTCCAAGTTAATAATGAATTTTGAGGTAAAGATATTTTTGTATTACATATCAAATGCAAATCATCTTTATCTTCCATAATTTTCAAAGATTGTGGGAAAATATTAACTTCTGGAACAATCATGTCGACTATAGAAATATTAATTTTGACTCTTATTTGAGCTAACTTTCTTGTTATTTTAAAATCCCATGTCCTTACAATATCTCCTTTTTCATCTCCTATGATGTTTAAATGTTCTGGGTCTAATATTTTAACAAAACTTTGAAAAAGATAATAAAATTGATCTGAGGGATAAAATATTTTCCCTGATCTTGACATGTTATTAGTAACATCTCCAGACCACATTGTTGAATTATTACCTTTTAAAAATATGGACCAGAAACTCCTCAACAATATATCACATTCAAAAGTTCCGGTTCTACTGTTCAGTCTATAAAATCCCTGCATTTTAACAAAATTTGTTTTGGATTCTATATTAATTTTGATTTCAATATTATTACTATGTATGAAATACAATTGCATACAACAATCATATCCCTGTCCTATGCATACATATCCGTACAAATCTTCTGCTGTATTAATATCAACATATCTAAAATCATGATTTTTATCATATACATTAATATCAATAACTCTATCATTTTTGTCCTTTGTAATGATATCAGCATTGTTATCTTTTTGTTCCTCTGTATTGATACCAATGTCAACTTCTCTTTTACTTCTGAATAATGCAAGATCTTTGTGGTGTAATTCTTCCATCCTGTTAACCTCTGCATAACTGGAACAGTTTGTGATATATTTTACCACATATAACATTGTCACTAGGGAAAAGATGCATCCTGTGATAATGATCAATCTTCTCTCTTTAACACTTTTCTTTTGTTGCGCTGACATCTCTTCTTTTTGGAATACATGATTCCTCCAGATCAGATTTTTATAATTCATTCCTTAAAAAATAAATGCAGCATCATTATCTCGGAATATACAATTTGTTATTTCCACATTTATTGTTTATATACATTTTTAACTAAACTGAGAAGGTATTTGAACTATACCATCTCATAGAAAATATCAAATTGACCTTTCTAATTATTTTCCACTCCCTAAAACTTTAGCTCCGCCTATGAGAGCATCTCATTTTTATTTCTGTCTTAGACTAGTGCTAACAACATCTATTTTTGTTCCAAATAAACCTTTCCTGTTCTTGGTCAACTAAATAGACCGCTTATCTTGTATAAAAGATAATTTTGGTTTAATAATAAAACAACAAAATGTTATAAAAACAATATCAATTACAGAATATCAAAAATAGATTATTCTTAAAATGAAGATTAAATCCAATATGTGTCTGTATGTAACAACAATTCACATTGTATATGTATGTCTTGGATGGACTAGAATGAGTCTCCCTGGAATGTGTGAAAACTGACTGTCTCTTGTTACACGCTTCTACTCCTACAGCCCCCACTTTTTCTATTCATCCTAGCTTGAAAGTTCTCCTGGGATATCTTGTACCACAAAAAAATGCCCGCCAATTTTAAAAGATCAATTACATTTCCCTCCAACTTTCCTAAAAAGATGGGCGTTGCTTATTCTAAAATTCCTAAGGGTAGGCTGTATACAATCTAAATTTCTTTTTACCTTTAAAACAAATACTACATATCAGTATATATACAAATTATTTCTAAATAATCTCCCAATCAAAAAACCATTGTTAAAAAAAAAAAAAAACATATTCTTAGCTAACATAAGGACATTTTTATCTTGAATTAACCTCCTTTCTCAGCTAGACATATGTGAAGGGACAATTTTTTTTTTCAGCCATTTTGACTCCTTCATAGACTTACTTTGATGCAAAAACAAAAATTCATGGGGAAACACATACAACATTTTCCTTCAAAAGAAGAATACTTTGTAACAGCAGAACTTTACACCCATTAATAATGAATGAAACAGTTTCCTTTTATACCCAAAACTGGAAAAACATAATTAATCAACATCCTAACTGTTACTAAAGCATCATCATTAGTGAATCCCATCTGTAGGTGCTGTGGTATAATAGGACACGAAATTCCAATCTAAACGTCATATCATGAAATTTAGTTTTCATAAACCAATATAAATTCCATAATAACCTATGAAAAACAAAAAAGTGATTTATTCCCTTTTTATTCTTCTTAAAGCGACGGAATCTGTGTATCTATTTCTTCACAACATCAATAGAACCCATTGAAGATTGGAATCACTAATTCTCCAAATAAAGCTGCTTCCTTTGCTAATTCAATGTGTCTGTAACTCTATTGCTTACAGATAACTCACTATCAACTTTTTATGTGCTAGAACTTTTTCTTTTTAACAATAATACTTTGCAAGGAAATTACTAAGAGAGAGTATTACTCTGTTGTCTTTAAACAAAATGTATTCAATTGCTAATTGAGTACACAGCTGGAAATGTATTCAGCTACTAATTGAGTACAAAGATGTTCTTTTCAAGTGAACTAAACCTTTTCAGTGTTCAACCTGAACAAACCAAAAAATAGAAATATAATCATAACGAGGAAAAATAAAAATAATAACCCAGAGGATTATCTTTGAAAATATTAAAAATATATCAAAGTCCTCAACCAAATCTCTGAAACTATCCATGCAGTTCATTTAAGGACTGCTAACAATGTTTTTCACAGTGTTATATGTTACATAATGATACCTGCCCTGTCTGATGGAACTATTTTCTGTTTGCAATCTTTGCATTTGGGTCTTCAAAGGGAAATAGGTTTGATTATTTTGACCTCTATACTTCAAATTACTGCACATTCTAACAGAATAGACTTCGTAAGTCCTTGGCATTGTTTTCGGATAGCACCACCTCTTTTGCATATCATTATTATTATTAGCCTTTAAACAAAACCTGGCTATGTGGCCTTCTCGTTTGCAAACAAAACATTTAAGAGTTGCTTTTTTTCCATAAACCTTTCTTTGAGCATATGGTGATGAAAATTTACATTTCTGTTTAATATTAGTATGACTGAAGTCAACTGACTTCACACTTTCATTGTCTGAAAAAATACTAACAATTGATCCATCTGACTCAATTCCTGAATCAAAATTAACCCTTACATCTGACTTAGTCACATGTGTGGAACACTGAGCATGTGCAAAAACCTGAGTGTCCAATAATTGTTTTCTAAGTAGACTTATAATGTTCTCATGTTTAATCCTTTCTTGAGTCAAAAAAGCCATACGACTTTCTTTCTCTTTAAACGATTGCAATAATGCATTCATTTTATGTTCCAATTCAACTTTTTCAGTCAATAATTGTTCAATACATAAATCCTTTTGTGTATGAGCACTTTCTGTTACATTTTGCATTTCATTATATCTTGTTACTAACTTCATTACATTACGTAACTTTTTCTTTGTTTTAACTAATGAATATTTATCCTTGTCAATGTCAGCGTTTGCTTGAAGACATTGACTATACATTGCTTTCCATAAAACATCATCAGAGATGTGTTTCGATAAACCTTTAAATTCCAATGTACTTTTATCAGCTAAAACAGTTACAAATTCCATAGTAAGTATGTAAATTTCTACTCACCACATAAAAAACGTTCCCCGTCTTTTCTTGCTTGACTCGCTTAAATTACTTCTGTATGTCTGAAATTCTCCGGTCTTTCACAATCATCGATATCATAATTGTCTCTAGGTTCTTTTCAATATTTGCGAAAGTAATTTATCATTACCCCTCTGTTCAAAGTAAGGGAATTGGAAAAAAAACTTTCGACAAAAGGAATCGGGCTGGCTAGCCAATGAAATAAAATAAATATACTGTGATATTTATATTCGCTTATTCTGTGTAAGCTTTCAAAAGATTGTGAGACGAATTTCTTAAAATATTTCTGAGTCAGCGATAAATCAAAATGTGTGTTTTATTGTACACACCAAAATAGAAAAATACTTACAAAAATAGTACAAGATACAAAAATAATGTGATGCTTAATATATGATCAGAGCAGAGCAAAGCACGTGCTCATGAAAAGGAAAATGGCTGATTAACCCTTTGTGTGCAGAAGGAATGTATGTGTCCGTGTGTGCTTCCAAGAGAGGAGCTGTGTGTGTGATGGTCAAGCTGTGTAGTATAGGAGTCAAAGAGGAAGCTCTCTCCAGCATCTGTCTGTATTTATATTCCCCTAACTTTCGCGCCATAAGAATAGCCACTCCTTTCCACATCCCGGAAGAAGAGGCTTTTGAGAAATAAAGATCCGCTTACAGCCACTAAGTTTGAACCATCACATCACACAGCATCTGGAATACATCAGCCACACATTCCCTTCTTACTTTAAACACAGTTTTTTGTCTTTCATTTTAAAACTCAAACCCAGCTGAATATCACATCTGAAGCCTATTAAAAGCAAAAACCCATTCACTAAAAAACCTTATCTACAAAACTTGGGGGAGGGTAGCTAGCCTGTTCCTTCAAACTAAATATCAGTTACATAGGACTTCTTAATAAAAACATATATAATATACAATGTCCATAACACATCTAAAACAGCATTTAAAACTCAAACCCAGCTGAATATCACATCTGAAGCCTATTAAAAGCAAAAACCCATTCACACTAATAAAGGGTATAAACTCTGCAGAGATTATTTTTTAAACCAAATTAAATTTTGAATATTAAGAAAATATGGTGGTGGTAGTGTGATGGTCTGGGGCTGTTTTGCTGCTTCAGGACCTGGAAGACTTGCCGTGATAAAAGGAACTATGAATTCTGCTGTCTACCAAGAGATCCTGAAGGAGAATGTCCGACCATCTGTTCGTGTACTCAAGCTGAAACGAACTTGGGTTCTGCAGCAGGACAATGATCCTAAACACACCAGCAAGTCCACCACCGAATGGCTGAAGAAAAACAAAATGAAGACTTTGGAGTGGCCTAGCCAAAGTCCAGACCTGAATCCTATTGAGATGTTGTGGTATGACCTTAAAAAGGCCGTTCATGCTCGAAAACCCTCTAATGTAACTGAATTAGGACAATTCTGCAAAGATGAGTGGGCCAAAATTCCTCCAGGACGCTGTAAAAGCCTCATTGCACGTTATCGCAAACGCTTGGTTGCAGTTGTTGCTGCTAAGGGTGGCCCAACCAGTTATTAGGTTTAGGGGGCAATCACTTTTTCACACAGGGCCATGATGGTTTGGATTTTTTTTCACCTTTAATAATAAACACCTTCATTTACAAATTGCATTTTGTGTTTACTTGTGTTGTCCTTGACTATTGTTTAAATTGGTTTGATGTTCCGAAACACTTAAGTGTGACAAACATGCAAAGGAACAGGAAATGAGGAAGGGGGCAAACACTTTTTCACACCACTGTATTGGCAAACTTTCAAAGATATATATAAGGCCTTCGGGAGGATCATCATTTTAATCACGCTCATCTTACCAAACCATGATAGTCTATGTATAGGATATCCTGTCAGATCTTGTTTAATTCTATTAACCACTTCAGCCCCGGACCAATTTGCAGCCAAAGGACCAGGTCCCTTTTTGCGATTCGGCACTGTGTCGCTTTAACTGACAATTGCGCGGTCGTGCGACGTGGCTCCCAAACAAAATTGGCGTCCTTTTTTTCCCACAAATAGAGCTTTCTTTTTGGTGGTATTTGATCACCTCTGCGGTTTTTATTTTTTGCACAATAAACAAAAATAGAGCGACAATTTTGAAAAAAGCACATTATTTTTTACTTTTTGCTATAATAAATATCCCCAAAAAATATATAAAACATTTTTTTCCCTCAGTTTAGGCCGATACGTATTCTACATATTTTTGGTAAAAAAAATCGCAATTAGCGATTATTGATTGGTTTGTGCAAAAGTTATAGCGTTTACAAAATAGGGGATAGTTTTACAGCATTTTTATTAATATTTTTTTTTTACTAGTAATGACGGCGATCAACGATTTTTATTGTGACTGCGACATTATGGCAGACACATCGCACATTTTTGACACATTTTTGGGACCATTGTCATTTATACAGCAATCAGTGCGATTTAAATTGAGATTGTGATTCCTGTGTAAATGACAGTGGCAGTGAAGGGGTTAACCACTAGGGGGCGGGGTTAAATGTGACCTGTGTGTTTTTTTCCGCTGCAGGGGGGCGTGGCTTGGCGTGTGACATCACAGATCGTCTTTCCCTATGACAGGGAACAGACGATCAGTGACAGTGTCACTAGGAAGCACGGGGAGAGTTTTGTTTACACTTACCTCTCCCCGTTCTTCAGCTCTGTGACCCGATCGCGGGACACCGGTGGCAATCGGGTCCGCGGGTCCGGTGGCCACGGTCACAAAGCTCAGGACCGGGTCGTGAGCGCGCCGCCGGCGGCGCGCGCACGACTAACGACTGGGCTTTTAAAGGGCAACGTACCTGTACCTTGATGTGCCCAGCCGTGCCATTCTGCCAACGTAAATGTGCAGGAAGCGGTCCTTAAGTGGTTAAAAAGAAGTATATAATTATCCTGGTATAAATCTGCTGTTGATGTTGATAAGAATACTCCCAGGCATCTCAGTCCCCTTGTCTTCCACGCAAAGGGAAACAAGTTCCCGAGGGCCCTTCTTTCTAGTGGGGGAATGGAGATATTTAAAGTGGATGTAAACCCACTGTCATCAAATTTAAACTAAAAACACATTTTTAATATATAAGGCTATACATTAGGGTGACCAGACATCCCCGGTTTCCGGGGACACTCCCCTGATTGCAGACACTGTCCCCGGAGCCTGAGTGTCCCCGGATTTGTCCCCGGATCCAGGGGTGGTGCCCAAACCCATTGCTGACAGCCTAGCTAGCAGGACATTCAGCAGTGTGACCAGCGATCCAGTGATTGGGGGTAAGCCGGGGGCGTATGGCTGCAGGGAGAGTGAGTGGAGCTGTCAAATTGAAGCTCTGATGTCGGGATGGGCGTGGCCAATATCCGGAGCTCTGCCCCCTTTGTTAGACAACCCAGAGCATAGACTAAAGAGCCGAGCGGGAAGAACATGAAGTGAAGGGGTGCAGCAGCTGACAAGCGTCTCTCTCCCTCTGCCTTTCTTCTACATTAGCAGCTGATCCCCAGCCTCCTGGTATTCTCTCCCTGCATGACTCAGCGCTATGATGTCATCTCTCCTTCCCAGCATTCTCTTCTATTTACCTTGTAAGTTGTGTTACTCCTCCCCCTTTCTAGATACTTGTCCTGCTCACATTCTCCCTTCTTTGTCTCATTGATTGTGCCCAGGATGTATCTCCATGCAGTCACTCCTGTACTCTCCTTCTCTGTCTGACATCACAGTGTATCTCCTTCCTCCAACTCTCTACCCCAAACCTTTGTATTCTTTCCTGCTCTCCCCCTGACACAGCCTATCCTATCCAGCATAGCTTCTCCCCCTATCTAATGTAACTTCTACTCCCCCTCCACACTATCATCACCCCTCAGGCCCCATTCACACCTGAGCGTAGCGTTTTCAGGCAGAAAATCTTGCGATTTCACCGCAATTTTGCAGCGTTTTTTACCAGCATTTTGCAGTGTTTTTTACAGCGTTTTGAAACGATTTTGTGCAGGGCAAAAGGTCACCAATGTAAAAAGAAGAAAAATGCCCAAATCTGCCTAAAAAAAAGTTCCAGAACTTGTTTGAGCTTAAGGCTAGGTTCACACTGCTGCGATGCGGGAACGCTGCGAATCTACTGCAGGTTCCTGCATCGCATGTCTCCCGGCGGAAGTTCACACTGCCCTATGCAAACTGCTGGGAGTGTCAGTTAAAAGTTTATGACACCCCAAATCAGTTTGCACATCGCAGTGCGATCTGCGAACTCAGACAAGAATCAGATCGCATGGTGTGAACACCCATGCGATCCGATTCTGCTGCGGACCAAAAAAAGGGTCCTGTACGAGTTTGGTCCGAATGTGATGCAAATTCAGCCATACTATCTGTATGGCTGAAATCGCATCGCACAGAGATCGCATGAGAGTTGCAGTGCGGTGCAAATCACATCCGATCTCGGACATCGCGGCAGTGTGAACCTAGCCTCAGGCGTTTTGGAGCTTCTGGCTTCAGGCGTTTTGGAGTGGAGATGTGAACCTTCTCCATAGAGAATAATTGATTTTTTCCCCTCCAGCGTTTTGTAGCTTTAGGCTTCGCTCAGGTGTGAATGGGGCCTTACACACTCTATTCCCCTCTACAAATCTCTGTTTCTTTTTCGTACATCACGGGACACAGAGTGGCATAGTAATAACTATGTGGGTTATAGGCCTACCTTCAGGTGATGGACACTGGCACACCCAAGACAGGAAGTCCCATCCCCTATATAACCCCTCCCATAATGGGAGTACCTCAGTTTTTTTGCCAGTGTCTAAGGTTAAGTTGTGTTACAAGAAGCTTCGCTGGAAGGTCCTTGTTGGGCCTAGCAAGCTATATACCGGATCTGTCCAAAGTGCCACTGAGGCCAAGGTGGACGATACCTGGGCCTCGGGGGAGAACGAGGTTTTGCCTGAAATGCCACTCCTAGGAGGGCTGGATCCTGGTTTCCAGTACATTTGTCATACCAAATACCAAAGGTTTTCTGTCAGGATGCAGTACAGGTCCAGGGGAGTGGAAATCCTACCCGGGAACCCGGTCCCTGAAGGTCTGCGCACATAGCCCGCCGTGATGGGTGAAGATTGGGCTGTCCGACATGTAAACATCAGAAGTGCAGCGTAGGCACAGTACATACATGACAGGGTGCTAGGAACAGCAGCAGGGTAAGGGTTAAAATATGTTTTCACAAGGAAAGTTGTTCTGCACTTACCTTATAGGACGGGCTGCAAGGGGGTGGAGCATTATAAAAGTTTGCAGTTCAGGGTGGAGTCACCAGTTCGTCGAGAGGTCAGCAGGAGATAGGGAATTTCCCGGTGGAGCTGGTACGTAGGCCTGGGGATAGAAAGTAGGACAGGATGAGCGGTTTGGAACACCTTTGGGAGCAGCTTAGGGCAGCAGCAGAGACCCATGGGGCAGACTGGTTACAGAGCCAGGTAACTGCTACCTTACAGGGAGCCAGCCAGGGACTGGTTGCTAGGCGACCGGCCTCCACACGTGCTAGGAGGGCTATCCCCCCCGGAGCGCTTGAGCCCGGATATTATACCCCCCAGGTCCCAGCGCAGGGTCAGGAGCCCCAGCAGGGTCAGTTCGGGCCCCCCAGCAAAGCAATTTTCCAGGTAGGCACAGAGGGGGAGGACCAGCAGAATACAGAGCCCGAGGGGGAGCGGCGGGTCACAGGCCGCCAGACGCCCCAGCGTGGTGGTGAGGGCAGAGATCCACAAGGCTGCAGCCCCTGGCGATGCTCCGGTCGGGGGGCAGCCCGGCGGGGGAGTACTAGATCCGTGAGCGCCGGCCTTGCCTGTACAGCGGCCGGCGGCTCACCTCGTGGCGGCGCAATCTTGGAAGGGGGAGGAGCCGAGAGATCTGCGCACAGAAGCTTGTTTCCTAAAAGCGACGGTCTGGAGGCCCCGCCTCCAGGACCGGCCTGGGTCCTGGGAGGGCTGGCCGAGGAGATGCCTGTGCGCTGGCCGCACCGGCGGCGCAGCCTGATGACATCATCGAAGACGCCGGTACGAGTGAGGACAGGGAAGGAAGACACCAGCTTCCCTTCCCTGCCCAGCTCTGCAGTGTCCAGGCCAGTTTCCAGCAGGATGGAGGAGCGATGCTCACAGCGCACGGAGGAAGCGGACAACAGCAGCTTGGAAGAGGGAGAGCTGTCAGAAGATCCACAGGTGGCGGCGAGGGTGTCCGGACAGACGGCTGGACACATCGGGTAGTGGGGACAGGGGGGATTTGGGGACTCGCTTAGGGACTTACTGCGTCGTTTGGAGGGTAGCGCTGTTCAACCTTTGACGCAAGTCAGCCCCTGGATGCCCCCATCCCGGGGTCAGCACGGGGTAGCTGGGGGCAGTCCGGTTACTTCACCATGGCCTGCGGCTTCAATGTCGGCAGAGACGCAAACGGAGAAGGACGTCGGGGGCACGGCGGCGGGGGAATTGGTTGCAGGCGTTTGCGATCTTTGCCAGCGTGATCGGGGAAAAAGCGCCAGAGAATTGTTCGGCTTTGTTCTGCTACCTGGAAGCCATTAGCGAGGCCCACAGGGTTTACGGGGGGCTGGCATGGCTTCGTTATGATGAGCAATTTCGTCAGCGGAAAGCAGTGCGCCCGTCAATTAGGTGGGATCACAAGGACATCAGCCTGTGGATGAAGTTGATGACGTCATCCAGGGCGGGTAGCCAGTTTTTTCCAGGGGGGGGCCAGCGGGGCCTCATCCGCAGGATCGCCGGCCCTTAAGAAGAAAGGTGTTTGGCAGTTCAACGAAGGAACTTGCCGATACGGGAGCTCGTGCAGATACAAGCACGAGTGCTCGGGGTGCAGCGGAATGCACCCATTCGCGAAGTGTTTCAGGCAAGGAAAAGGTCGCCCAGGGGAGGCAGCTGAAAAGAGGAGTGACGCCGGTGAGCTTGGCAAGGATGCTTCCTTTCCTAAGTAGGTATCCGGATCGGGCCGCGGCGCGCCTGTTGGAGGAGGGGTTTAGCATGGGTTTTAGGATCCCGAGTTCCCTGCGGGAGGTCCCTCCGGCGGCAAAGAATCTACAGTCGGCACGTTTACATCCGGAGGTGGTGTCGGCAAAATTGGCCAAGGAAGTGGCTTTAGGGCGCATGGCGAGACCTTAGTGGTTTTCCCGCTGGGTGTGGTTCCGAAGAAAGAGCCGGGTCAGTTTCGGATGATTCATCATCTGTACTACCCGAAGGGCGGCTCGGTTAACGATGGTATTGACCCGCAGGATTGTGCGGTTACCTATACATTGTTTGATGCTGCCGTGGCCTGGGTTAAAAAATACGGGAGGGGTGCACTGATGGCTAAGACGGATGTGGAATCGGCGTTCCGCTTGTTGCCAGTGCACCCCGGGAGCATGCATTTGCTGGGGTGTTGTTGGCAAGGGGAGTATTTTGTTGACCGGTGCTTGCCAATAGGTTGTTCGGTTTCCTGTGCATTGTTTGAGGCGTTTAGCTCGTTCTTTGAATGGGCAGTTAGAGAGGTTGCAGGGGTTAGTTCCATCATCCACTATTTGGATGATTTTCTTTGCGTTGGACCGCCGGATTCGCGGTGTTGTGGTCTCTTACTGAGTACCGTGCAGCATTTGCCGGGCAGGTTCGGGATTCCGCTGGCGGCGGATAAGACGGAAGGCCCGCAGACGGAGTTCATTTTTTTTGGTATCTCTATTGATTCCCTGGCCATGGAGTGTAGGTTGCCTGAAGAGAAATTGGTAGCACTGCGGAGGGAGGTATGTATGGCCAGTAAGCAACGCAAGTTGAAGTTGAGGGTGGTTCAGTCCCTCCTAGGTAAGTTGAACTTTGCGTGTCGCATCATTCCCATGGGACGGATATTCTGCAGGCGCCTGACGGCGGCCACAGCGGTGGTTAAGATGCCCAATCATTTTGTTAGTTTGACCAGGGAACTACAGGAGGATTTAAAAATTTGGGATGTCTTTTTGGACTCCTTCAACGGCAAGGCGATCTGGCAGGAGGGCCCGGTCAGAAATGCTGACTTGGAGCTGTTCACGTGGCTGGGTCCGGGGGATATGGAGCTTACTGTCAGGGGAAGTGGAGTGCGGGTCCGTGGCCGGAGAGCTGGAGGACGGCGGGTTTCCTGGGCAATTTTGTTTTGTTGGAACTGTTCCCCATAGTACTGGCGGTGGAATTGTGGGGGCAGGAGTTGAGCAATAAGAAGGTCAGGTTCAACTGCAACAACATGGGGGGTTGTGTGGGCGATCAACAACGTATCGGCCTCATCCCCGCCAGTGGTCCGGTTGTTGAGACACCTGGTGCTCAGTTGTTTGCGGATAAATGCCTTTGTATATGCGGTGCATATCCCTGGGATCGACAACAAACTAGCGGATGCTTTGTCTCGTTTCCAGTGGACGGAATTTCGCAAGCTGGCACCGGAAGCGAGGCAGGCGGGGGAAAGGTGCCCCCAGGAATTGTGGAAGATTGCACTGGAATCGCAGCCAGGTTGATATGTCAGTCCCTCAGCGCTAGCACGTGGCAAGCCTATAGGAAAGTATGGCAGGAATGGGGGGCGTTGGAAGAGGAGGTTGGCGGGTTGGAGGACCCGGGGGATGTACAGACCAGGGTGTTGTGTTTTATTTGTCAAAATTACATGGGGGGTATCTCTGCGTCCGCCATCAGTAAAAAAAATTACCGCTCTGGCCTTTCTGTTTCAGTCGAAGGGTATGCAGGATGCCACAAAGTCTTTTGTGGTATGGAGGGCTTTGAGGGGATATAGGAGAGGGTCACACAAGCCGGATTCCAGGCGCCCGGTGTCGTTTGCGGTGCTGGAAAAAATTGTGTCGGTTCTGGGTGAGGTATGTATGTCAGCCTTTGAAATAATTTTGTTTAGGGCAGTCTTCGTGGTGGCATTCTTCGGGGCCTTCAGGATAGGTGAGTTGGTCTCCCCCTCTAAGAGGGTAGCAGGGGGTTTGAGGTGGGGGGACGTGGCTCTGCTGGACGGGGCAGTGGAGTTGTGGATCAGAAGATCCAAAACTGATCAGGAAGGCAAGGGTGTCAGGGTGGAATTATTTGCCGGCAGGGATACCGATACCTGCCCGGTAGCGGCCCTAAAAAAGTTTTGGGACGTCCGTCCCAAAGTGGGGGGGGGCTTTCTTTATTCATCAGGATGGGTCGTGTCTCTCCAGGTTTCAATTCACGGCGGTGTTTTTTAGAAAATGCTTGGAGGTGAGTGGTTTTCCCCCATTGGAATACGCAGCTCATTCATTTAGGATTGGGGCGGCTACAGAGGCGGCTCGGTGGGGTCTTCCTGGGGACGCAATGAGAAGGATAGGCAGGTGGGAATCCACCAGGTACCGACTTTATGTTAGGCCTCACTTACTGTGAATGGTTGTACATGTATCCAGCGTATGTTTGTTGGATTCTTTCTGGGTATGATTTTATTTGTCTTTTCAGATCCCCCCAGATGTCTCGTGTGGATCATGGGACACTCATACGTTTTTTGGGGGGCCAGGAGGGTTGATGTTAGGCCCAATGGGAGACAGCTGAGGTTGGCCAGGGAGGATGGATTAGTGAGGTGGATAGGCCTTCCCGGCATGAGGTGGCACAGGGTGGTCCCCAAAGTGCACCAATTTGCACGTTTAGACAGGGCCCCGGATATCCTGGTCTTACAGGTAGGGGGCAATGACTTATGTGTCAGGCCCATGAGGAAAATTATCAAAGATATTCAGTGGGACTTATTCAGGCTTAGGTCATCTTTCCCGGACATGACAGTAGTTTGGTCGGACATTGTGTGCCGAATGTCTTGGAGAGGGGCCCGCTCTTGGGAGAGTTTAAACAAGACACGGATAAAAGTCAACAAGGAGGTGGGGAGATTCATCTCCCGTAATGGAGGTGTGGTGGTTCGTCACTGGGAGCTCGAGGTGGACACCTGGAGTCCTTATGGCTGCGCTGATGGCAGTCAGTAACTGTTAAGAAGTTGGGGGTCTGCGGTCAAGTTAGCGTAGCTTCAAAGATTTTTATTTTTAAACAAATTTTTCAAAATTTTTAAAAAAACAAAAAAAACAGAAACCATAAAGAACATACAAGAAAAATAAAAACAGTATATATCACATATATTCACTTGCATACATGTTGTATCTTGAAAAGGAATAAGCTGAAATGTCAGCATGGGTTTAGTTCATATTACAGTATATATAAAACGTACATAAGTCGAACACTGATGAAAAAAAAAAAAAACGCCTAAAAGGTAATGTTATGTGGTTATAGCAAGTAACCTCGAATCATATCCAGAGACATTATAGACATGCCTCCAGACCGCTTTACCACCCCATATGGGTTCATGCTGTGGCAAAGCGGGGGCAATTTGAAGTAAAAAAAAAAAAAGAACAGGTATACCATAGTAACGAGAGTATATAGGTATTACTTATCTTCACTACAGAACAAATGTATGGAAATAAGATCATACCCTGATAACTTCAGTGTTCTGAGGCTGCAGAATAAACTATCTGTTCGACTTAACATGCTGGTTATAATTATAAAAAATGTGATATAGAAACAATAATAATGAAAAAATAAGAGATTGAAGAGAGAAAGAAGGAAAGGAAGGAAAGAGTCTCTCCAGGTGATGATTACACTGCAAAATAGGATAATGAAAGATATTTGCTAAAAGAAAACCAAAGTTCTATTGAGGTAACAGTAGTGACTGGTCGAAATCAGGGGGCAGATAATGTTTTACCCATGGTTGCCAAATCTGTTTAAATTTATCAATATTATTATCTTCTATGGCCGACATTTTAGCGTAGGTCAAAGCTCTATTCATTCTGTGCTTAGCTTCCGCTACTATAAGGGTATTGGATTTCCATGCTTTAGCTATGGTTTGTTTGGCCGCTGTGCTGAGCTGAAGAAATAGCTTAAACTGAGGATGAGTCAGTGAAGAGGGTTTCAGGTTCAGCAGAGCCATGGCTGGATCCGGAGGTATAGAGCGTTCTAGAGCTTTGGAAGCCATAGCGAAAATATTTGACCAGAATTCTTGAACCACCGGGCATTGCCACCAAATATGGAAATGGGTACCTTGGGAAGTGCAACCTCTGAAACAATTAATAGGATATGTCGGGGAAAACTTGGCAATTCTAGCAGGTACTAGGTACCATCTAGCTAAGACTTTAAAGTTAGTTTCAAGAGCATAACAATTCGGGGAAGAGCTTTTAGTTGCATTCCATACATTAGACCAGTCATTAATGTCAAAAACCCGGTTCATATCTAATGCCCATTTCTCTGCATAAGAGGGTAATATATCTTTGGGAAGAGTAGTAAGCTGTTGATATATTAATGAAATAACACCTCTAACATGTGGGTCGCTTTTGCATATACGCTCAAATTGAGACATTTGATTAAGTGGTGTACCAGAATTTAGAAGCGGGGTGTAGAAATTTTTAACTTGCAAGTATCTAAAGGTTTCAGATCTTGGGAGTCCGTACGTGTCACATAATATTGGGAATTCCAGAATGTTGGAGTTATTACATAACTGGTATAATCGTGATAATTTTAAGGTGGACCAAACAGAGAATGATTTCGGATAACGCCAAGCTGGATAGAAGGCTGGGTTCCCGAGGAAAGAGAGAAGAGGATTATGTGGGGATTGGAGGTTGGAAGGTTTACCAAATTTATCCCATATAGATAAGGAGTGTTTCGTGATGGGGTTAGCAATATGTGTCCTATCTTTGGGATGAATCCATAAGAGATTAGCAATAGAAATAGGATCGCATTCTACAGACTCAATTAACATCCAAAGGGGTGATTCTTCTACAGAGTGGTATTTCGTAAGAATTGAGAGTTGTGCAGCAGAATAATAGGAAGCAAAGTTTGGTAAGCCTAGCCCTCCCTTCAATTTGCTAAGATATAATGTGGTTAATGGAATCCGTGGTTTGGTTTTACCCCAGATAAAGGCCAAGACCCTACGTTGTAGTATTCTAAAGAAATAGGCGGGTATTGGGATAGGTAAAACCCTAAATAAATAAAGAAATTTTGGTAAAATTGACATTTTTATTGCATTAATCCTACCCAACCAAGACAAGGGGAGAGAAGACCATAGTTTCATATAGTTAGTAACCTGTTTTAATAATGGGAGATAGTTAACTCTGAATAGTTCTTTGAGTGAATTTGTGAGTTGAACTCCTAGGTAGGGTAATTGATTAGATACCCAGTGAAACGGTAAAGTAGATTGGAGATGCAGGAGCTCAGCTTGTTCTAGAGAGATATTAAGCACATTCGATTTGGTGGGGTTAACTTTAAGTCCAGAGACCGCAGCAAATTTATCTAGTATGTTCAATAAATTTGGGGCAGATATAAGTGATTGGGATAAGAATATGAGAATATCGTCAGCAAAGAGACATATTTTATGTTGATAACCACCTAATTCAATACCCTTGATATTTATATTTGTCCTAATTATTTGTGCTAATGGTTCGATGAGGAGAGCGAAAAGTAAGGGAGATAAGGGACATCCCTGTCTCGTACCTCTACAGATGTTCAACATAGCGGATTTATAGCCAGCATATTTAATGTATGCTTTTGGGCTATTATATAACGAGGAGATCCATTGTAAGAAATGATTCCCAAATCCCCATTTCTGTAGTGTATACTGCATATAAGGCCAGGTGACAGAATCAAACGCTTTCCTAATATCAAGAGATACTAGGCATGAAGGAATGCGTCTAGATTTAGCTGCGTTTATGAGCAGTAGAGCACGTCTGATGTTGTCACCTGCCTGTCTTTTTGGCATAAAGCCGGTTTGATCGCGGTGTATTAATTGACCAATGACATTGTTGAGACGGGTGGCTAATATTTTAGCCAGTATTTTTATGTCAAGGTTGAGTAAAGATATAGGACGATAATTTGTCCAGGAAGTAGTGTCTGAGTGTGGCTTGGGAATCATCACTATAATAGAAGTAAGTGTTTCTGTACGGAAAGATTGGTTTTCAAGTAAGGAATTGAAGGCTCTGGTCAAAATAGGTGCTAATAAATGTGAAAACTGCTTATAATATAAAGCTGAAAATCCGTCTGGGCCTGGTCTTTTATTAAGTTTCAAGTGTTTTATTGCATGTAGGACTTCGGAGGTAGTTATAGGTCGTTCAAGGTTATCGTGTTGTAGTTGATCTAGGGTAGGAAGGTCTATAGTAGAGAACATGCTATCGGCTTTCGAAGTATCAAACTCTTGGTTAGAAGAGTATATTTTAGTTAATTTGGAGTGAAATACTTCCAGTATTTTAACCGGGTTACTAGTGTATCCGTCTCTTGAAGTCTTAAGCCTAAAGGAGGATTGTACTTTTTGTATCGTTTTCAAGCAGCGGGCCATAGGAGTGTCGGGCTTGTTGGCTTTGAGATATTGGATATGTTGGCGTTTACGCATTAGTTTGTCTGCGGAGTCAGTTAAAAAAAGGTCAAGGTCAAGGCGTGCTTTCTCAAGTTTCGTGTGATTGGCAGTAGTCGGTGAAGTTTGGAAGGTTGAGTGGCATGTGTTGAAGGCAGTTTCCAGTTTTGCAAACATAAGTTTGCGTTCCCTTTTGAGTGAGGATGATAGACGAATCAAGTTTCCTCGAATCACAGTTTTGTGTGCTTCCCACAACGTTAAGGAAGAAACATCGTCTGTATCATTAGAGGAGATGTAATCAGATAACATTTGCTCTATTGACTGTTTGTGAGATGGATGGGTTAGCAAGGTATCGTTAATATTCCAATTGGTATCATGGGATCTGGGTATAGTTGAGGCAAGGGTGGTAAAAACAGCACAATGATCAGACCATGGTAATGGGACGATTTTGGATGAGAGTATTTCTGGTAAAATACTAGATGGAACAAAGATATGATCAATGCGAGAGAAAGATTTGTGTGGGTACGAGTAATGTGTATAGCGCCTATTGGTAGGATTTAGTTCTCTCCATGTGTCTACTAATTTGTGTGTTGAAAGCAGGGGTTGTAGGGTCATCTTGGCAGAATTCGTATTAGGTGTAATCGGGGATTTGTCTAGGAAGGGGAATACGGTAGCATTGGAGTCTCCACAAATGACTAATGTGCCAAATTTATGGGTATCAATAGTTTGAAAAAGGTGAGACATAAAAGCTAATGGTCGCTTGTTAGGGGCATAGTAGGAGACAACTGTAATGGGGGCGTCAGCAAGATAACCAGTAACCAAAATGTATCTACCTTCTGGATCATTCAGTTGCGACACTAGAGTAAATGGGGTGCTACGGTGAAAACCTATAAGGGTACCCCTTTGTTTAACAGAAGCTGAGGAAACATAATACTGCAGATAATTAGAAGATAGAAATTTCGGATGAGCCTTTTCTATAAAATGAGTTTCCTGCAAACATATAATATGTGCTTTTTTTGCATGAAAAGTGCGCATAGCTTTTGAACGTTTGTGGGGGATATTAAACCCTTGTACATTTAAAGACAAAACATTTACAGGGGCCATGTCTGTGCAGTATTAGATACTATATAGATAAAGATATAACTTACTTCCAAGTACGAGATCATCACCTGGGGAGAGAGAGAAGTAAAGGGTGCAGGAAGGAAGAGAGTAAAATAAGAAGAGCAAAATCGATCAACCCTATTATAATAGCACATTAATGTTAAGTAAAGATAACAACTTAGGGTGTAGGAACGTCTACGGTGCATATTATGTATGCTCCGTGAGGTTCCAGAACCATCGTCAGAGACCCGCATAATCCTAGCGGGTGTCTGAGGATGTTACAGGGGGCAGCAAGAAGTTCCTGAGGGAGGAGCATCACCGAAGGACCACGGGATTATATAAAGAAAATATATATTAACCGAAAGTCCGCTTTGTTGAAGGACCTAGATAAAAAATAAGAGAAAAAATAATAATAATACATAGAAGCGGTTCTTTGTTCTATTAGTATAATTACTAATATAAGTGAAATAAGAGAATTGGGATTAAAAAAAAAAAAAAAAAAAAAAAAAAGCCTTGAGTTGCTACTGATACGCAAGGACTTAGTAAATACATTTGAAAAAGAATTTTGAGAGAAAAAAAAGTTTGTAGAAAGAAAGGTCAAGTTTTGGCAAAAAATTTCCGTATGAAAGTTAGAAAGTTTCGTGTAGATATTAGAGATTTTTAACTTCTCAACCAGCAATTAAAGCTGGGGGCAAGTAGAAGCAGGACGGATTAAATTAGTACATCAGTCCATAGAGTCCTCATTAGAGGGGGTTTGGTTTTCAAAACGTCCTCTCTTGTTTAAGTGGTGTCGAGAAGAGGAAGAGGCTCCTGCAGAGGTTGTCGTGTCTTTTTGCTGAGGTGATCTTGAGGCCGAACGTCTATGGGGATGAATATTTAGAGTGGATTTGTCAGCGATGCCCATTTTGACCAAGGCAGATTGCAAATCTTCAGGAGATCTACAGGTGTATTTGGTTTCCAGAAATGTAAATCTTAGGGAAAAAGGAAATCCCCATTGGTATGCAATTTGATGCTGTTGTAGGATTTGTAGCTGGGGCTTCAGTGCACGCCGTTTAGCGACTGTAAGAGGAGATATATCGGCAAAAAGCTGGTATGAATGACCCTGGAATTGCAGGGAGACTTTGTCCCTAGCCGTTGCCAATAATTGCTCTTTGGTTCTGTAATAGTGAAATTTAGCAATAATGTCTCTGGGTGGGCCATTTGCTTTGCGAGGGGCTAAAGCTCTGTGAACTCTATCAAGTTCTAGTCTTTCCAAGGGTATGCCTGGCTGTAATTCTTGAAATAGGGCTGTTATGGTGGCTGGTAGATCAAGGACTGTCTCAGGAATTCCTCTAATTCTCAGGTTCGACCGTCTGTCCCTATTTTCCTGCTCTTCTAAACGTGACTGTAAAAAAAGATTCTCCTCCTTTAAATTTTCAAGCTCTGAGGTATTTTGTGATGTAAGGCTATCCAGGTCATCCACTCTGATTTCTAACTCAGCAGTTCTTTGGCCCAGCTCCCTAATCTCTTTAGTCAGTTTGTCAGTAATTCTGTCAGAAGTTTTCTTTAAGGCTTTGTGTAACATGGTTTCAAATTATTTAAACATATCTGCATTCGTTTCTAGCTGAATTACCTCAGCATCTGAGTCTGAGCCTGAGCCTGCCGTTTCTTCTGTAGCCTGTGAGGGAGCTGTTTTACATCTCTGTGCTGTAGCCTGTGAGGAGACTGCCGCCGCCATCTTCAGCACCTGCCTGGCCGGCGCTGTTTTAGTAAGGGACGCTTTACTTTTTGGTTTAGTGCCCCTCAGAACCATTGTTTATTCACCTGTGGTCTAGGTGGAGCTTGTGGTGATGTTTTGTGCCGTTAGCGGAGCCGCTGGGACCCGTAGTCCTCCGGTTCTGTCCTCCCACGGAGCGGAGCTCTAAGCTAAGACATCCTCCCGCTCAGGCATCCGCGCATGCGCCCCCCCACAGCAGGAGATCAAGTTACAAAAAGTGACAGAAAGGTAAAGAAGTGCAGCGCTAACAAGTGAAAGGTCATTAAACCTCCACAAATAATATCGGGAAACTGGGAATGTAAACTTAGTGACAAAATGTCCAACAATTTGTAATTGAAACACAAAGGGGGTTATTTACTAAAGGAAAATCCACTTTGCACTAAAAGTGCACTTGGAAGTAAAGTCGCTGTAGATCCGAGGAGGACATGCAAGGAAAATAAAGCAGAGCTTCCCCCTCATTTCACATCTACCCCTTAGATTTAGAGTGACTGCACTTCCAAGTGCACTTTCAGTGCAAAGTGGATTTTCCTTTCATAAATAACCCCCAAAATGTCTTTTAAGAAAAAGAGAAACTTCAAAGTGCAAAAAGATGAGTGAGAATCTTCACCTTCATATGTGATCATCAAATATGGTACTAATGTGATAGTTTGATAGGAGATCCACCACCAGAAACACCAAATGCTTCCCGGAGGGATTGGACACAAGTAGGTGCCCACCTAGTGAGCCAATCAAACTTTGTGCTATAATATACCCAGAGGATATCAGCTTCACCATCCGGATATAACCTCCAGGAGGATATTGGAGGGAAGTAGGTTCAGTTGAATCGGACATTCAGCCCCACCATTAAAAGAAGAAGGAAGGTATATAGCGTAATTCCATTGAGAAAATGTAATGTATAAAAAACAGAGGAAATACACTCAGGTTTATGTAGTAAAAAAAATCATTTATAAAAAAATATCGTTTTTGAAAAAAATAAATAAAAAAATTATAATTTTTGAAAAAATAAAGTTGAAAAAATAAATAAATAAATATTTTTTGAAAAAAATAAAAGTTTTCAAAAGGAAAATACAATCAGGTTTATGTAGTAAAAAAAAAAAAAAATTATGAAAAAAAAAATCGTTTTTGAAAAAAAAAAAATTTAAAAAAAAATAATTTTTGAAAAAAAAAAAATTTTGAATAAATAAATATTTTTTGAAAAAAAATATCGTTTTTGAAAAAAATTTAAAATAAAAATTTTGAAAAAATAAATACATTTTTGAACACAAAAAAAATAAAAAAAAATTAGAAAAAAAATATATATTTATTTAAAAAAATATATATTTATTTAAAAAAATATATATTTATTTAAAAAAATATATATTTATTTAAAAAAATATATATTTTTGAAAAAAAAAAATAATTTTTGAAAAAAAAAATAATTTTTTTGAAAAAAAAAAATAATAAAAGAAAAAAAAATAATTTTTGAAAAAAATATCGTTTTAGAAAAAAATTAAAATTTCGGAAAAAAAAAACATTTTGAAAAAAAAAATACGTTTTGAGAAGGAAAATACACTAAGGTTTATATAGTAAAAAAATCATTTATAAAAAAATATCGTTTTTGAAAAAAATTTGAAAAAATAAATAAATATTTTTTGAAAAAAATAAAAGTTTTGAAAAGGAAAATACAATCAGGTTTATGTAGTAAAAAAAAATCATTTATGAAAAAAAATATCGTTTTTGAAAAAAATTTAAAATTAAATTTTGAAAAAATAAATACATTTTTGAACACAAGAAAAATTAAAAAAAATTAGAAAAAAAAAGTTTTGAAAAATAACAATTATGAAAAAAAATATCGTTTTTGAAAAAAAAATTAAAATTTTGGAAAAAAAAACATTTTGAAAAAAAATTAAAATTTTTGAAAAAAAAATATAAATAAATAAAAAACGATTTTGAAATAAAAATATTAAATTTTTTGTAAAAAAAAAATCAGCTCTTTCAGCCAATTCAACTTGTTTTACTTATTTAAAAAATAAATAAAAATCATTTGAGAAAAAAACAAAAATTTGGAAAAAAAAATGAATTTTTGAAAAAAAAAAGTTTTGAAAAAAACAAAAATTATTTATTTTATTTTTAATTCATTTTTGGAATTTTTTAAAAAAAAAAATCGTTTTTTTTTTTTATTAAAAATCATTTATGAAAAAAATACGTTTTGAAAAGGAAAATACACTAAGGTTTATATAGTAAAAAAAATCATTTATAAAAAAATATCGTTTTTGAAAAAAATAAATAAAAAAATAATAATTTTTGACAAAAAAATTTGAAAAAATAAATAAATATTTTTTGAAAAAAATAAAAGTTTTGAAAAGGAAAATACAATCAGGTTTATGTAGTAAAAAAAATCATTTATGAAAAAAAATATCGTTTTTGAAAAAAATTTAAAATTAAATTTTGAAAAAATAAATACATTTTTGAACACAAGAAAAATTAAAACAAATTAGAAAAAAAAAGTTTTGAAAAATAACAATTATGAAAAAAATATCGTTTTTGAAAAAAAATTAAAATTTTGGAAAAAAAAAATTTAAAATTTTGAAAAAAAAATTAAAATTTTTGAAAAAAATATATAAATAAATAAAAAACGATTTTGAAATAAAAATATTAAATTTTTTGTAAAAAAAAATCAGCTCTTTCAGCCAATTCAACTTGTTTTACTTATTTAAAAAATAAATAAAAATCATTTGAGAAAAAAACAAAAATTTGGAAAAAAAAATGAATTTTTGAAAAAAAAAAGTTTTGAAAAAAACAAAAATTATTTATTTTATTTTTAATTCATTTTTGGAATTATTTTTTTAAAAAAAATCGTTTTTTTTTAATTAAAAATCATTTATGAAAAAAATACATTGACCCCCTCATGATCAGCCAAAATATTATGACCCCCCTATGATCAGACAAAACATTATGTCCACTACATGATCAGTCAAATAATTTATGACCACAACATGATCAGCCAAAACATTATGACCACCCCATGAAAAAAAAAATTGCAAAAAAAATAATAATTTTTGAAAAAAAATTTTTTGGGAAAAAAAAAAAAAAAAATAAAATAAAAATATTTTTTTGAAAAAAAAATAAAAAAAATTTTGAAAAAAAATAAAGTTTTGAAAGAATACAAAATTCATTTTTGAAAAAAATAACATTTTTGAAAATAAAACCAAAACACTACACCCCAAACACTACACCCCCCTACACCCCAAACACTACACCCAAACACTACACCCCAAACACTACACCCCAAACACTACACACCCCAAACACTACACCCCCAACACACCCCAAACACTACACCCCAAACACAAACACTACCCCCAACTACACACCCCCCACACACAACACACCCCCACAACACCACACCCAAAACACCACACCCAACACACAAACACCACACCCCCACACAACACCCCACCCCCCCAACCCCACACCCCACACCCCAAACCCCCACCCCCCACTACACCCCACCCAACCCCCCTACACCCCCCCCACCACACCCAAACACACCCCAAACCACCCCACACCCAAACCACACCCCAAACACCACACCCCAAACACTACACCCCAAACACTACACCCCAAACACTACACCCACAACACCCCACCCTACCCACACACACCCCCCCCCAAACACCCCACACCCCACAAACCCACCACACCCAAACACACCACCCCACCACTACACCCCAACCCCACACACACCCAACCACCACACCCCAAACACCCACACCCCAAACACTAAACACCCCAAACACCACACCCAAACACACCCCCCTACACCCCCAACACCCCCCCCCCACAACACACAACCCCCAACACTACACCCCCCAAACACAACACTACCCCCAAACCCCAACCCCACCCACTAACCCCACACACACACACCCCACACACCCACCACCCCCCACCAAACCACACAACCCACCCCCCACACCCCCAAACCACACACCCACACACCCACACCACCCACACCCAACCAACACCCCCCCCCACCACCACCCCACCCACACCCAAACCCTCCACCCACCCACACCAACACCCCCACCACACCAAACACCCACCCCCCCAACAACACCACCAACCCCACCAACACCCCCCCCAACACCCAATCACCCACCCCCAACCCCCCCACCCCAACCACCCCACCACCCAACCCACCCACTCCCCACCACACCCTCCCCACACCCCCACACCCCCCCCCCCCCCCCCCCCCCCCCCCCCCACCCACCCCACCCCCCCACACACCACCCCACCCCACAACACCACCCCAACCAACACCCCCCACACACACCCACCCCCCCCCCCCAACCCCACCCCCACACCCCACCCCAAACACACCCCACCAACCACCCCAACACCTACACCCCACCACCACACCCCAAACCACCCCACCACACCCACACCACACCACCACCAACCCACCCCACACACACACCCCAACCCCCACACCCCCACACACACACACAAACACACCCACAACACCCCACACCCCCCCACACACCCCACACACCCCAAACCACCCCCCCACACACACCCCACACCACCCCAAAACACCCCCACCCCACCACACCCCACCACCCCCCACCCACACCCCACCCCAACACACAACACCCCCCACACACCACCCCCCACACACACCACCCCACACCCCCCAAACCACCACCAAACACCACCACCCCCCAACCCAACCCCACCCCCACCAACCCCCCACCCCAACCCAACCACCCCACCACCCCCCCCACCCACACACACACAAACACCCAAACCCCCCACCCACCCCAACCACACCACACCCCAAACACCACCCCACCCCCCCAACACACACCCCCCACACACCACCCCCAACTACACCACCCCACCACACCAAACACCACACCCCAAACCCACACACCCACCCCCCAACCACACACTACACCCCCACCACACACACCCACCCACCACACCCCACCAACACCCAACACCAACCCACACCACACCCCACACCACACACCCCCCACCCCACACAAACACCCCACACACACACACCCCACCCCCACCCCACACCCACACCCCAACCACCAACCCCCACACCACACCCCCACCCCCCACCCACCCACCCCACCCACACACCCACACACCCACACAACCCCCACCACCAAAAACACCACACCCCACCCACACACCCCACCCACCACCCACAACACACACACCCACCCCAACAACACCCCAACCCCCCCCACACACACCAACCCCCCCCACACCCCCACACACACACCCCCCACACACACACCCCCCCCCACCCACACAAACACAACCACCACACACACCCACATACCCACACCACCCCCCCACACCCCACCACACCCCCCCCCACCCCCCACACCCCCACACCCCAAACACTACACCCCAAACCCACACCCACACACCACACAAACCCCACACACCCCCCAACCACACACCCCCCCACCCCACACCCCACCCCCACACACCACACACCCCCACCCCCCCAACCCCCCCACACCCCCCACACAACCCAAACACACCCAACACACCCCCCCCCCACCCACACCCCCCACCCACCCCACCACACACCCCCCACACCCCCACCCCACAACACACCCCAACCCACAACACCCCCCACACCCCCCCCCCCCCCACACCCCACAACCCCCCACCCCACCACCCCCACACACCCCACCCCCCACAACACCAACCCCCCAACTACACACACACACCCCCACACCCCCCCCAAACACCACCCCACACACAACCCCCACACCCCACCCCAACCCCCCCCCACCCACCACACAACACAACCACACACACACCCCACACCCCCCACAAACACACCCCACAACCCCACACACAAACACCACCCCACCACCACCAACCCACTACACCCAACACCCCCACCCCAACCCACACACACCCCCACCCCACCAAACACACCCCACACCCCACACACACCCCCCCCACCCCACCACCCCACCCCCACACCCAAACCCACCCCCCCCCCCCCCAACACACAACACCCCACACCACACCACCCACCCCAAACACCCCACCACTACCCCCCACCCCCCCCCCCCTACCACACCCCACCCACACCCCACCACCCCCAACACCACCACCCCCCCACACACACCACACCCCACCACACACACCCCACACACCCCACCAACCCCAACACCCCCACCAAACCCCCCCAAACACCCCCACCACCCCACACCACAACCCACCACACCCCCAAACACCCAAACACCCCAACACAACACAAAACAACACACCCCCCCCACCCACCACACACACCCACCCCCAAACACTACACACCACCACTACCCCCCCCAACACTACACCCCCACACACCCCACACCCCAAACCCACCCCACCCCAACACCCCCACCCCAACACACCCCCCCACACCACACCCCACACACAAAACACTACACCCCAAACACCACCCCCACCACACACCACACCCAACACACACCCACCCCCACACCCCCCAACACACCAACACACACAACACCAAACCACACCCACACACCACCCACTACACCCCAAACCCCCCAACCCCCCACACCCCCACCCCAACACTACACCCCAACCACACCAACCCACACACCCCACCCCACCACACTACACCCCAAACACTACCCCCCAAACACTACACCCCCCAACACTACACCCCAAACACTACACACAAACACACACCCCACCACCTACACACCCAAACAACACCCAAACACCACCCCAAACACTACACCCCAAACACTACAACCACCAAACACCACCCCAAACACTACACCCCAAACACTACACCCCCCAAACACTACACCCCAAACACTACACCCCAAACACTACACCCCAAACACTACACCCCAAACACTACACCCCAAACACTACACCCCAAACACAACACCCCAAACACACACCCCAAACCCACACCCCACACAAACACTACACCCCAAACACTACACCCCAAACACTGCACCCCAAACACTACACCCCAAACCACACCCCAAACACACACCACAAACACTACACCCCAAACACTACACCACCAAACACTACACACCAAACACTACACCCCAAACACTACACCCCCAAACACTACACCCCCAAACACTACACCCCCAAACACAACACCCCACACACACCCCAAACACACACACCCCAAACACACACCCCAAACACACACACCAAACACTGCACCCCAAACACTACACCCCAAACACTACACCCCAAACACTACACCCCAAACACTACACACCCCAAACACTACACCCCAAACACTACACCCCAAAACACTACACCCCAAACACTACACCCCACAAAACCCCACTCCACCCCAAACACTACACCCCAAAACACTACACCCCAAACACTACACCCCACACCCCAACACCACCCCAAACACTACAAACCCCAAACACTGGAGGGATGGCTGAGCATGGATGGATGGATTGATGGTGACTGCAGAGCAGCGCTGTGGGCACTACAGATCCCGCCCACAGCGCTGCTGCCACCGATCCCTCCCCCTCTCCTTTCACACTGTACCGATTGGTACAGAGAGAGGCGAGAGGAACCGGAGTCATGAAATGAATGATAGGGTATGTGGCGCTAACCCTTACATAAATAATCTAAAAAGCTCAGAGAATCCGAAAGATAAGTGACCTTTGACAAAAATAAATATATATATATATAAATAAATACAGATATAAATAAATACAATTCCTTAATAACAATATACGTAAAATAGTGAATGCAAATAAGACGTGTATGAAAGTGACCAATCAATAAATAAAATCTTCAATAAAAGTAATATCCGTGCTGTAATAAATATAAGTGCTGGGGTAAAGAATGATGATGGTAATGGATTATAAAATAGTGAACAAGAAATCTTCCATAAATCAAGCAGTATAAAGTGCAACGTGCAAGATGTGTGAATAAAGAACCGATAAATTGATTCTGAAAGTGCAAGGAGAATAAATAACTGAACGAGTGTGCATAAATATCCCAAATAGTGACAAAGTGACCATACAGATGAAATGGTACTTTTTTTGCCATTGCCGAAAGATTGGATGGAGATTGTAAAATAAGAGGTCTGCCAGACGGAGATCTGTGTGTGTGTGGTGGCCCAGCAGACCAGTCTGCGGACAAACTGTGGGGTAATGGTGGGATAGTGTTGGTGGTGTGACTTGTGTGGTGGTGTGTGGACAGTGGGAAGAGTGGGTGACACCGGGGTTCTAGCTCATAGGATAGCTGGAGGAACCCTAGAAGTGTGTGATAATTGTTAGACTGCTCCCCAGATTGTATGTAAGATTCGTATCTTCCTGTGTGTGGTCAGCCAGCTTGATTGGAGTGGAGTCTTCCTTTTAATGGTGGCCAGAGGTAGTGTGGACTGTGAAAGTGTATCATGGCCAGTCTTATTAGCTTAGAATTACTCCCCCTCATTCCCCTCTACCCTAGTCAAGGTCCACGCCTCGGTTAGCTATCCGCCGCGGGCGTGTGTTCCGTGACAACAGGGATATGGTATATGGTGGTGACATAAATACACACACAGGTTGAACTGGTTGGACTGGAGTCTTTATTCATCCTTAGTGACTATGTTACGGTGTGAAGGAGAAATGTTGTGTTTGTGTGTAAAGATGAATCCTGAGAATCAACTGAATTCTAAATGATTTTCTCTTTGCAGGTCATTCCGTATCTTTTTTTTTTTTTTTTTTTATTCTTTATTTTCATTTCACAGGTTTTACAGTTACACAACGTAACATTCATATTTTCCTAATTAACATCTTCCCTTTCTAATTCAAATCAGAATACAAACAATAACACTCCTTTGTATTATCTTACACTTTCCCCCTAATATATTTTCCACTCGAGAAAAGAAAGAAAAAAAAAGAAGAAAAGGACATCAGTTAACCTTTCCTCTACTCCTGTAGTTCTATTTTCCTATTTTATTACCCCCCCCCCCTCCCTCCTCCCCCATTCTTCCCCCCAAGAAAGAAAGAAACCAAGAGAAAAAAAAATAATAATCACTTAGATTGGTTGGGTGGGCGGTCTCTGACTCTGTCGTTCCTCCTCCCCCCCCGGTCCCCCCCTCTTTGCTTCCCATATACTTTCTCACCCATGGGACCATTGGCGGTTTTGTTCCCTATATATAATATAGGGTGTCCATGTCTCCTGATATCTATCTTCTTGTTCTCTTAGCTTCATAGTAAGTTTTTCCATTTGTTGGATTTCTGATGTTTTCGCCTAGCCATTGTGCTCTCGTAGGGGCGCTAGTGTTTTTCCATAGGCTCGGTATGCACGCCTTCGCGGCATTCAGCAAGTGTCCCACTAATGAGTTTTTATATTCTCCAATAGATATCGGAGTGTCATGTAGCAAGTATGCTGCTGGATTTTCCCCCAGTGATACTTCAGTGATTTCTTCCACTGTTTCCCTTACCATCTTCCAGAATTCTTTGTCTCCGGGGCATTCCCAGAATATGTGTATCATAGTTCCCTCTTCCCTTTGACATCTCCAGCACGTGTTTTCTAATTGTGGATATATCCGGTTTAGCGCTGATGGTGTTCTGTACCACCTGGTCAGTATTTTATA
Source organism: Lithobates sylvaticus (assembly GCA_028564925.1). Taxonomy (NCBI): domain Eukaryota; kingdom Metazoa; phylum Chordata; class Amphibia; order Anura; family Ranidae; genus Lithobates; species Lithobates sylvaticus. Next base: position 785,940,321 of record CM053026.1, read on the forward strand.
TCCACCTTCTTGATATTTGGTTGCCCTTGATGTCTTATGTGTGAGGTGGTATATTTTACGTTTCTGTGATTCAGGGAATGTTATCCCCAGATCTCTTTCCCATGCCTGTAAGAATGTTACCTCTTGTGGCGCCTTAAGTTCTACCAATAAAGAGCGCATAACTGATAACCCGTGCTTCACTGGTTCCTCCTTCAAGCATAACTGCTCGAATTTGGACGTTGTCCTTACTTCTACTATCTGCGCTTTTATTGCTCGGAGGAAGGCCTTGAGCTGTAGTCTCCTGAAAAAAATGAATTTCTCCTGCAAATTCTAATTCTACCTCCTCCCCTGTCATCACTCTGTTCTCTCTAGTAAAGTCTTGGAGCCTACTAACACCTCTTCTCCTTAGATTCCTAAACTCTACCTCTACTAGACCTGGCTCAAAGCTTGGTGTGCCCAGGATGGGGATCATCGGACTTGGGGACTTTGATATCTCCGTTTTCCTAAATATCTTTTTAGTCACTTGGATTGTCGCCCCTATTGTGGGGTGTCTTTTTACCTGCTGAGGGATCTCTGTGTCCAATATCCATGCTATCCCTTCCAGGGGTATGCCAGTTATCGCTTGTTCCATACATAACCATGGTTTATCTCTTTTCACTGTGCACCACTCCATTACTCTCGCTAGATGTACTGCTTCATAGTAGCTCACTGGATCTGGAAATCCCACTCCTCCTCTCTCTTTAGGTTGAACTAAGATATCCCTCCGAATTCTCGCCGGTTTCCCCGCCCATATAAAATTTGCAAATCTCGTTCTCAGCTCTCTCAAGAACCCTGATGGGATCTTGATTGGTAATGACTGAAATAGGTATATCAATCTCGGCATAATATTCATTTTAATGATGTTGATTCTACCAAACCATGTAAATATTTCCTTGTCCCACCGCTGAAAGTCTGCTTTTATTCGTCGTATTAGGGATAGAAAATTCACTTCGAACACTTTCTCTAATTTCTTTGTTATTTTAGTCCCCAGGTAGCTTTTAAACACCCTTCCTTACCAGAGCACTTTTTGCGATTCGGCACTGCGTCACTTTAACTAACAATTGCGCGGTCATGCGACGTGGCACCCAAACAAAATTGACGTCCTTTTTTTCCCACAAATAGAGCTTTCTTTGTTATTTGATCGCCCCTGCGGTTTTTATTTTTTGCGCTATAAACAAAAGAAGAGTGACAATTTTGAACAAAAAACACAAATATTTTTTACTTTTTGCTATAATAAATATCCCATTTTTTTAAAAAAAAAACGCTTTTTTTCCTCAGTTTAGGCCGATACGTATTCTTCTATTTAAAGGTAAAGTGTTCAGATTTTAATTGTTGTTTGAAACGGGCAATCGCGTCATTTATTTCGGCCGGTAATCCGAGGACGTAATATGACGCCCACCCAGTTGGGAACCTCGGATTTACTGTCCATTTAAAGGTAAAGTGTTCAATTAATTGTTTTTGAAGTGCGTCATTTATTTCTACTCCCATTGCCTCGGATTTACCGTAATTTATTTTGAAGTTAGAAACCTCTCCGTATTTACGTATCTCCACTAATAATGAGGGGAGAGACGTGATTGGGGAGGTGACAAAGAATAACAGGTCGTCCGCATATGCCGCGAGTTTCTGTTCTTTTTCTTGAGTTGGTATGCCTTTAATATCTAAATTAGCTCGTATGGTTCTCAGGAAGGGTTCTAATGTCAAAATAAATATGATGGGCGAGAGTGGACATCCCTGCCTTGTTCCATTGTATATAGGGAAGGGTTCCGATATTATGTCATTTATTTTAACCCTCGCTCTTGGATTTGAGTACAGGCTTTTGATCCAGTTTAACATCCCATTTCCCAGGCCTATATATTGCAACGTCACTTCCAGGAATGTCCAGTCCACAAGCTTTTTCTGCGTCTGCCGAAATCAGAACCATGGGTCTCTTATGACATTGCGCCGAGTAGATTGCACTTTAGACTCTTTGCATATTTTCTCTGCCTTCCCTTTCCGGGGTGAATCCCACTTGATCTGGGTGTATTATGTTTGGGATATGTGACATTAATCTGGTTGCCAGTATTTTTGTTAGGATCTTTAGATCCACATTCAATAAAGAAATTGGGCGGTAGCTGGCGCATTGTGCTGGGTCTTTCCCTTCTTTTGGGATTACTGTGATATGTGCCATTAATGTCTCTACTGGCATCCTTGCCCCTTCCCTGATTGAATTAAATGCGGCAACAAATTCCAGTGCTAGTTTTTCTGCAAATGTCTTATAATAGAGCAGTGTATACCCATCAGGTCCTGGTGCCTTACCTGTATTCAGTGATTTAAGGGCTTCTGTAAATTCTACTATTGTAATTGGGCCGTCTATCTCATCTGCTTCCTCTTCTCCTATCTTGGGCATCCCTGCTGCTTCTATATACTCCTCTGCCCTTTCCCTTTTTTTTTAATCTTTCTTCCGATACATTACTCTCAAATTGGTATAGTTTAGTATAGAAATCTTTAAACTCTTTGGCCATTGCTTGTGAGGAGTTAACCAATACATCCCCTGCTGTTTTTATACACTCAATATGGTTCCGTGCTTTTGTCTCTCTGAGCGCGTTTGCCAGCATCCTGCTAGGTTTGTTTCCGTATTCATAGAATACTCGCCTACCATGTGCTATCTTTACTTTTGCTTTGTCCATTAGTAACAAATTTAGCTCATCGCGAAGGCGTGTCAATTTCTCTTCCGTTTGTATTGCTACAGTTTTTTTGTGGGCCTTTTCAAGCACCCGTATCTCTTCTAGCAGGAGGTCCAGCTTGGCACTCAGAGAGCGTTTTCTATGTGCCCCCAATGATATTAGGACGCCTCTAATAACACATTTATGTGTTTCCCAAATACACAAAGGTGTTAGTTCATCTGATTTATTCTCTTGGAAGTATAATTCTATCTCATGCGCAATTTTTTCCTCATATATTAGTTCCTTTAATAATGTTTCATTGATCTTCCAGTGCCACTCCCGTGTCACTTTCTCTCCCCATTCTATTACGCAATGAGTTGGTGCGTGGTCTGATAGTGTGAAAGAGCCTATTGAGGCGTCCAATACACTCGAGAGGGCATTCTGAGATATAAAAACATAATCAATTCTGGTATATGTCTTATGTCTTGTTGAAAAGAATGTATAGTCCCTCTCGTGTGTATTCCGGATTCTCCAACTATCCACTAATTGTAAATCTTGTAACATCCCTTTTGCTTTTCGAAGTTTTATGTAGGATATATGTGAGGTTCCCTTTGAGGAATCTAACATAGGCTCTAATGCCATATTTAAATCTCCTCCCATTATTAGGACTCCTTCTTTATTTTGGTATACTAAGTTTAAATATTTCTCCAAAACTCCTATTTGATCCACGTTTGGTAAATATATACTCACTAAAGTTACCTTTTGTTCCCCTATTTCTCCTTTCACAATAAGAAGGCGCCCATCATCATCTGTAATTATTTTTACCTCTTTCCATGGTATCTGTTTCGCTAAGATAATAGATACCCCACTTGCTTTTGAGGTCTGTGAGGCACTATGATACACTGTGGGAAATTTCCGGTTGCCCATCTTTGGGATTTTATTTTTTTTAAAATGTGTTTCCTGTAAGAAAATAATCTGTGATTTAAATCTCCCTAATTCCGCCAATAGTCTCATACGTTTTTCTGTTTAAACCTTTTATGTTATAAGAGGTCAAGGTTATTTTAGTCATGGTTTGGTCCGGGGAGGGGAGGAGGAAGGAGACAGTCGCCCCCAATCCAAGAGGAAAAAAAAAAAAAAGAGACGACCCTCAAAAAAAAAAATGAGCGTCTTAAAAAGAACAAAAAAATAAATAAAAATAAGTAAAAAAAAAAAAATATAAGAAAAAAAATATAAAAATAAAAAAAAAGTTAAAAAAAAGAGTCGACCCTCAAAAATAAAAATGAGCGTCCTAAAAAAACAAAAAAAAAACAACTAAGACAAAAAAAAAAAAAAGACAAAAAGGTGAAGCTCCTCTAGTTTACCTCCTCTTGGAGGAGAGGTGCTTCAGGTGGGGAAAGTGGTTAATCAGGGCGGTGTGTCAGAGTCCCTGCGTCTCTGCTCATGCACATGCACCCTGTCTACTACCATTTATTTACATGCATACCCATCCCTCTATATACCCATCCCTCTATAATTAGAATCTGTATTCTTTTCATACAATATCATTTTTACATATAATCCAACATTATTATTATTATTATTCTCAGGCGCCTCTCTGGGTTTCCCCCATTCCCTCAGTGATCCATAAAAGCCCAGAAAGGTAAGTAACGAACAGGCAGTACATTATGTTATTGTCACTTATTCACCGACATAACAATAGTTCTGATTTCCTCTATTCTCTTCTATGTCCCCGTCTGAAGGGGTCTGTACTATCCTACTTCTCTATATAGGGGAAAGGGGAGAGAAAGACAAAAAAAAAAAAAGAAAAAGAAATAAGAGAAAAAAAGGGGGGACCTGAAAAACCAAAAGAAAAAAAAAATAAAAAATCTAAAAACGCAAGTCCCCTAAAATAAAAAGCCAAAAAAAAAAGAAAAAAAGATGCCATGTCTACTTTCAGTCCCTTCTCTCCCACCCCCTCTCCTTATTGTGTTACTCTCTATGTGATTGCCCCTTCTCTATGTTCATCCCGTGCAATCAGTGCAAACAACTTCATCATTACCTCCCTAAATATTCTCATCCCCCCTTATCTAAATTGTGTTTCATTTCCTCCCTTAAACACCACAGAGAGTAGTAGTGGGGAAAAAAAAAAAAGACCAAGAAAATGTGCAGGAAAAGAAGAAAAAAAAAAAAAGGGGGCCTACTGTGATTACGCCCTGATTATACCATGGTGTGTCTGTGTAATTGTATATAATTATTATGAATTGTGTAAGAAAAATTATGTTTAATTCCTAAGTGCTTCCCTCCACCACCTGTATATCCTAATCTTCCGATTTATACCTCCTAACCACCCCCCCTCCCCTCTTAAAGGGACCTCTATTTAACACATCATCCAAAGTTATCAACCATAAAAACAAAAAAACAAAAAGGAGAACCACCAAACCCGGAGTTCCTTCCCTCCCTCTCCTCTGTTATTTAGAGTCCATTACTCTCTCCCATTACTGATCCCCACGTCTTCAGTCCAGCAGTTCTCCATAAGTTAACCTCCCGTGGGGGGCTGTGCTGCGAGGGGGGGAAAGCAACAAAACCAGAAAACCCCCCAAAAAAAAACTACTCCTTTCCCTCTTCCCCCTTCATCTCCAATTCATATCTTTATCCTTTGACCCTTCTGAAATATACTGCCATTTCCTTAGTTTCCTCCTTTCTCTTGATTCTTCTTCCCTTCTCTTTTTCCTTACTGTTGATTCTTTTTCCCTGATTTAAGATTCTTCCCTCCCTTCTGCCTCTGTTAGTGGTATTGGGGGTATTCGGTTGTTGCCGGTAGTTCGGTCCAGTCGGGGACCTCCATGGCCCCCACCCCCATGAAACCAAAAAGGTCCACCAACTGAGCCGGGTTCTGTAAATTGAAACTATGACCCCCCTTTTTAACAATCACTGCTAATGGGTATCCCCATTTATATGTAGCCCCATTATTAAGTATGTATTCCAGTAATGGCTTCAGCATACGCCTCCTATACTTCGTCTGTCTACAAAGGTCCGGGTATATTTGTATCTCTTTCTCGCCGTGTACCACAGGTCCCTCCCGCCAGGCCGTCCTTAGTATGTCTTCTTTTGCCCGAAAGAAATGTACCCTACACAGAACATCTCGTGGGTCCTTTTGAGCTGCCTTACGAGTGGTGGGGATCCTATGGACCCGGTCCAGTTCAATTAGTGTATTCAATGGGTTTTTCAGTATTTGGTTAAATATGGTCATAACCGTTTCTCTTAAATTGGGGCCCTCAATGTCCTCTGGAATCCCTTTCAGCCGTAGATTATTTCTCCTGCTCCTATTCTCGGATTCCTCAGATTGCAGCTGTAATGCAACTAACCTCTGATGCTGTCTCTGTATTTTGTCCTCAAGACTCTCCAGTCGTGTATTATGTACCTGCAGCAGTTTTTCCGTTTGTTGCGTCCTAGAGTCTACATTCTCTATATTATCCTGCATCACTTTAATCTCCTCCCTTAGAGCCCCCGTGGTATCATTCAGCATTTCCAATATGTCCGCTCTTGTAGGGAGAGCTTAGATAAGTTGTCTAATGTCTGACATAGTCCCCATCTCGGTCTGTGCTTCAGTCCCACATACCCCCCGAGATCCAGTCTCTGAGTAACACCTATACTCTGTTGACGTACATGCTCTTCACTGGTGTACGCTGGATCTCTGCTGGTGGGGTCGGAGAATGCAGGGGAATGTCCACTTTGTGCTCTTTGTGCTCCTTCCTGTGTCCCAGGTCTCGGCACTGGGACTGCTGATACACATGGAGCCTGTAGAGAGACTTCTGAAAGTGACCTCCTGGATGACATTATGCCGTCCATATTCTCCAAAGACTGTTGCGTCTCCTCTCTCCCTGCAGTATGCCGGGTGCTGTACAGGTGTCTTGGGGCGGTACTATGTAACTTCCCTGCGGTCTTCCCCCGTTTCGACATGGGCAGAGAGTCAGTCAATCAGTCTAACGGTCCTCCGTTCGCTTACGAGCTGGCCAGCTGCTGTATGGTAGTTGCAGTGTGATAGCTGCTGTATAATGCCGTGTAGTCTTTCGGTGAAGCTTTAGCCTCCGTCCGTCCAATGCTTTAGCCTCCGCCCGTCCTCCTCCGTCCAGTGCTTACTGCTTGTCAGCTCACCCGCTCCCCGCTATACACCGCAGTGTGCTGCTATACCCCTCACGCTCCGCCGACGTTAATCTCGATCAAGCTCGCCCTTGTCTCCACTCATTGCCGGTCTCCTGGAGGTGCATGTGTGCTGGTTAGACGCTGAGCTCACTCCTTACTCCTCACTCCGCCATGACAGACCACTCCCCCGGAAGGAAACATTTGTTGTCGGAAGGTCATTCCGTATCTGACCCATTTACAGATAGAAAATGGACGACACATATTGGTTATGGTGAGTATCATATTGTAGACACTCTATTTCTACACATTCCAGGTTTAGGTGGAAATATCTCAATGTAAATTAGGTGGGGCTCCTCCCTCCATAACTGTCATGGCCTCTGTAATGCTATTGGTGTTCCTCATCATACCATCCAATAGGATTCTCAGATCCCCAATACCTTCTCATTGTGTCCATGCCGTGTCCCTGGAGAGGAGATCAGTGTCCAGGGAGTAATGTGGGGGGATGGGAGCCTCCACCTCTCCACCTTCCATCCAATAGGATTCTCAGATCAATGTTTTTTGATGTATGAAGGAAGTGGCAGTAGTTACAACCCCCACAGGGGAATGTTCCTGCCCGTTTACATGGATCCTTACGCCCATCTGCTTTGAATTCACTAGAAGTCAGCTGGTCACGCAGGGATCTAGCTCATCTAAAAGTAAAAGAGGGGAAGTCTGGCACGAAAGGACCCAAAAACATTGTACTACCGAATGGTGAACGGTATAAACCCCGACACTATGCCAATTGCCAAACGCCCGGGGTGGTGTATCTCCTCCTCTGTGAATGCGCATGCTTTTATGTGGGCAAGACGATACAAGAGTTCTGGTGAAGGGCCTGTGGTCACATTGCTTCAATGAAGACATGGAATCCAAGCTTACCCCTTGGTAGACACGTTACCAACATACACAATGGAATCTGTCCCAGAGTCTCCTTCCTGATCCTCCACCGTATACATCCAGGTATACGGGGAGGCGACTGGAACAAGACTCTGTTACAGCACCAACAAAGGTGGATCTTCCGCCTCAATGCTACTCAACCACCTGGACTTACCGGTTCTGTCTCTTTCAGACCCTTCCTGGAGGGGGTCACCTCGGGGAGATCTGAATGGGAGCCATATGATCCCCCTTGAATAATAACAATAATAAGCTTCGTCTCCTATCAGGTTTTTTACAACCAAAAGGAATAAAATAATCTTGACCAATTTTGTGGACCTTTATTGATTAGTGTTACTATTCTGACCTGTCTCCCTAGGATCAGGGTTTCTTTACTTCTGGGAAAACATTTTCTTTATTGATGGTTAATGTCTGATAGAAATGTATTACTTACATGAATGCATGTGGGGTTTTCTCATAACATCTACTTATATCTTTTGGATGTTTTACAAAATCATAATGATGTCATCATTTTTTCTATTGCTGACCCCTTAGGTTATTTGGGGTGTTCTTTATCAAAGCCTTCTCATTTCTGTATATGGGATTCTGGAAGTACTGATGTCCTTCCTGTCCCTTTATACCTGATCTCCTCTAGGTTCCGGTCGGGCAGTGCTGTGTGCATCTTGGCACATGCCCAATTTGTCTCTCACTCGGCGCACGGAGGCCGCTCACGCCCCTAGTGACGTGTTCGGCCTCTATTTACTGTGGTATGGCGGCCGGGCAGTGTGCGGTTGCCGTGGCTACTTGCGTGCACCGCGGGAGGATGACACGGGACGGTGTCACCCCTACGTCACATCCGGTTCTGAAGCGCCGTCTCTAGTGACGTTTACCACGTCACATCCGGTGGCATCCTACACCGGACACCTCTCACCTTCTACATCTTCCAGAGATGGTTTGGTGGAGGCAACGTTCGCACGCCATCGTCTCGGGGGGTGTCCTGGTGGCCCCTCCCCCTCTTATATCCACTGTGAGGATTGGCCACTTAGTCCCCACCCACACATATAAAGCATGGTGCCAGCCCACAAACGATATGCTGCGTGTATGAAGCACCTAGGATCACTCCAAGCATCAGCCACATCTCAGGTAACTCCTCTGCCCCCCACTTAAACAATCCTGTCTTTGTATTACTCCTTTAGAGGGACACTTAAGATTTTCATATGAGGTGATTTGATCGCTCACCTCCTGTTTTTTGTATCACCCCCCCTCTCTATCTCACTATAGGTTTTTTGCTCCTTGGTAATATCCAGGAGCTTTCCTGTATTTTGTGGCGGCTCCACCTGGAATGGGTCCCTGGGAGTTTCCAGTATCCATGTGAGTGGCTGGAGGGTTTTCCCAGGACCCCCTTTGTGAGGGACCCCCCTTTGGGCATTGACACACCTCGAGTTGTAGCCCCGCCTTTTTGGACCGGAACTTGGGTGGACTTCTGGCCATAGTTTGACTTTAGCATTCTTTAATCGGATACAAAATACTTTGAATGTTTATACAATGTATATGGTTAGTATATGTACAATTGTGAGATGTAAATGCTTGTTATCATGATGTTGCCATGCATATATACCCTTACACATCGTCCTTTACTAATTATAGACGTATTCATGTCCTGTTGTAACCTCCTACCCCTGAAGAAGAGAACCAATATCAGAGACTTGAAACGCGTTGGGTATCTCTGTTGTCTTCATCATTTTGTCAACTGTTGCTATTTAATTGGATATATTTGTAGCTTCATCCAGTATATATTTTATGTATTGTACATCACACATTTTAACTTTGATCAATTAAAATGTAAACCTTTGTATCTCCTTGTGACCTCATAGTTGTTCACTGCCCCTTGGAAGTCCCATTTAGAGGAAATTTGTTGCTTTATTTAACACTTCGGTGTTCAGTCTTATGCTGCAGCCAGCACCGTGCAGATGAGGCGACATCGATCGCAGACCAGAGGTAACGATCAGCTCAGTAATCTATACACATAGATTTTTTCAGCAGTAATTCTCTCCAATATTTGATGGATTTGCATTCTTTACATTTTGCACTCTATCTTGTGTGTTATATATTAATTAGTATATTGTCTTGTAGATCTGTGGGGTGCGGCTTGTTCCTCTTTCTCCTGTGTTTGGAACATTAAATCTGCACGTTGTCAACTTCAATCCAACAACAAGGTGTGAGAAAATACAAAAAGTTGCGCTAATAAAAAAAAATTTACAATTATCAAACAATCACCACATAAGTGAAAAGTGCAATATATAAGTGAAATGACAACTGATAGTTGTCCGAAGAATCTGTGGATAAAATAAACAGAATTCAGCAACAAATGTTTGTGAGATTGTTCCTGTGAAAAAGGAAAAGTTCAACTCGGGGTGAATCGCAGGTTTGTTCGATCAAACTCCAGAGGAGAAAATAGTACAGTCCATATAACTAGTGAGCAAGTGAATATAGTGACTGTGTAGTTTCCAAGGAAACTCTTTATCCACCACCGCTAAGATTGCTCTCTTACCAGCTCCCAGGGTGGTGAAAGCAGATGGCTAGTACCCAGCCAGGGCCTTTTCCTCTCGGATCCTCTGTTGTGTCGATGAAACCATCACCATCTGCTGCTGTGCTGAGATCTCCGACCGTGGGACGTCAGTGAGTAAAACCCCTTTACTTCCGGTGTCCCAGTGTACACAGTGGGGACTCGGACATAGGAGAAAAGTAAAAACACAGAGAGGGGGATCATAGATAAGACCCACTAGGGGATTTATTTCGTAAATGTAGTTTAAAAAGCACCCCAATGTGCATATAATGAACAGATATGAACAAGATGTGTTTTCATTGGACCAATCTTTTCTCCATAGTAGATGACACCATTCCATCTTGGAACCATTTTTGTATTTATAAATGGATTTTCCTTGTGATGTTTTTCTTTCATCCCTCATGTTTTTTACTATAGACTGTTGGAGGGTGTGCCCGGGTCACTGCCCACTCACCAAATACTCCCCTCCCCCTCCTTTCTTGGTTGGAGGTTGGACGCCCTCTGTGTGTGGGGCCCATCATTTCTGACCTACCGGCTTTTCCATCTCGGCTGATCCGGGGCAGCGGAATACTTCTCCCCGTTTTAACCGGATGCATTTTTCCTGATATCTCAAGAAACATGGTTAGATGTCATGTTGTTATTCTATTATATGTTCAATATGTAATGCGTATTCATATATTCTGCATGATAATTGATTATTATGTTTGTTTTTGCTTTTTATTAATTTACAGACAACCAATGAACGACTAGCCCCTGAAGAACAGGTTTAATCGCTACAAACCTCAAAACGCGTCGGGCATCGTCTGAACCAGTTAACTACTGGCCAGTCTCCAGTGGTTGTCTGTATACATACACACACATGTTTCTTGATATTGTACTTTGTATGTTTGTATAATAGATATATGCATCCTGGAAGGAGGGCCCCCTCATTCACACAGCTGGGAGGGAATGGACGTGCTGACGTAGCGCGATCAGCACGGAGGGAGGGGCTGGAGCCCGTCAGCCAGGCAGGACAGGAGCGAGGCGGAGGAGAACGCCGGCACCTTGTGGAACGGGCGCAAGCTCGTGGATGACGTATGAGCCGCCCGAGAAGCAGAGAACACCGCGGCCCCGCCGGAGGATGTGAGGAGCGCACGAAGCGGCTTTCGGTGCTGCTCCGGTCCCCGGCGAGGGTGGCCTGATTGTCCTCTCCCCGGCCTCCCCCCCCACCTGTCGTGCACCCCCGCACGCTGGCCGGCCTCAGCAGGTCTCAGCAAAGGAAGAGGAAACTACAGACGGAGCCTCCACCCGTGGGAACGGTCATATCGGTTCGTGAGTATATGGCCTGGAAACAGGACCAAGGGGAAGGGCATACCTAAAGCGAGGTAAGACAGTAGAAGCAATCAAATGAGGTGAAAACTCTTCTGAAGATCCCGGGTGATAATGTATAGTATATGTCTATCTTATGCATGGAGGTTCTGGACTCAAACCCGATCAATACTTTTTCAAAATGAACTGAATAATGCTGTGTGGGTAAAATAAGGAGTATTAGTCGGCTGTGCCCCCTCATGACCCCCCTTTGCGCCAATAACTATTATTGCACTACAAACATCCAGGGACTTGGAAATCAAACCAGGGCGTCTCAAATTGAATAATGCTGTATGGGTGAAATAAGGAGCTTTATCCGACCGCAAGGAATTTGTGAGGCAGCGCCTCCCCATGACCCCCCATGCGACAACCCCTACCACAGACACTATAATCGCCCAGAGACCAGAAACCAGATCGATGAACTTTTGTATACTTTCTTGTACTAGTTTGTAAATCAGAAAAACGACTTTTAAATTGAAGTAAATGCTCTATGGGTGGAGCTAGGAGTAACAGTCGGGGTAACGGAATACAAGAGGCAGTGCCCCCCTACAACCCCCCGTGCACTTTTTTGTTTTCTGACAAACCAGAGAAGCGTTCCTCAAATTGAAAAAAAAAAAAAAAAAAAAAAAAAAAATGCTTTATGGGCAGAACAAGGTGTAACAGATGGTGGGACTGAATATGCGAGGTTGTGCCCTCCTATGACCCCCCTTACACTGAACCCCTACTAGGGGCATCATAAACATCCGGAGACCCGATTGACGATCCCCCGAACGCCCCTTGAGTGGTGTACCTCCCCTCGGGGCACCAAACCTACGTTACGGTCATTATAAACACCCAGAGACTTGACCGACGAACTTCTGAAACGCCCCTTGAGGGGTACACCACCCCCCCCCCGAGGTGGCGATCCGACCGGCCACAATAAGAGCTCTCTACCTACTAGAGCAAGGAGCCTGCTATCACAGGAAAGAACATTGTTTCATATTGGCTTATACCGGGGCTTGTGACAGGGTCCCTGGAGGGTGGTTTAATCATTAAGGGGATTATAGTATTTTAGCTAGACTAGGAAGGCCCCTGTCTCCCTCGGAATAGTCTACCTCTGTTCCTGCGAGCCCCTCTGAAACGCACAAGGCCTAACCCAGCCACCTCAGTAAATCCAGGGTAGCCTCAAGTCAAGTATAACCCTGCCAAAACCCTCTGGAGGGTAAGCTTCTGAAGTGTGGTGCAGGAGGGCCCCCCCCAGAGCAGCGTGTTATTCCCATAGACATATCTAATTAAAAAGGGAAGGGAAGTGAAGGGGGAAGGAGAAGGAAGGAGAAAAAAAAAAGTGAGGGGAATAAACATAGGCGACTGGAAGGATACACTGCTAAGCTGGGGAAAAGAATAAGAGGAACAAAAAGAAACATCATGAGCAAAGAGTCCAATAAACTGCCTAAGAAAGGGGCCTCAAAAGCACAAAAAAGCGACTCAAGCTCCATAAAGCACTATCTCAGGCAGGGGGTCAGCCCGACAGCTCCTGTACCCGACCACTCCCCAAAGGCCCCAAAGGACAAGGGAAAGGAAAAAGATAAATCCCATAAATCAGATATAGCCCAAGACCACTCGAGGGCGGAATCCCCAATAGAAAGCGAGGGGGACGTGAGCAGGATGGAGGAGCAGCCATTGGGCTCGCAACCCCCGTCCAAAAGGGAAATGGAGGAGATGATGCTGAGGCTGGAAAACGTGTTTAAAAGTGAAGTCGGCAAACTAAGAGACGATATGGGCCAATTGTTAACTAGGGTGGAGGGGACGGAGAGGAGGGCTGACAACACTGACCAAGAAATCCTAGAATTAAAGATACAACTCAAGAAAATCCAGACCCATCAGAGAGATATCTCCTATAAAATGGAAGATCGGGAGAACCGCGATAGAAGGCAAAACCTGAGAGTCAGAGCGATCCCCGAACGAAGGGGGGAGGACTTGGAGTTAATCATGAGGAACATTTTTTCCCCTATAATAGGAACAGGGGAAGACCAGTTCCCCAAAATTGAAAGAGTACACCGGATCGGCAGAGCAGATCGAGCAGAGGCGGGTAGAACCCGGGACGTCATAATTCGATTCAGTTTCTTTAAAGACAGGGAGGAAATATGGCAAAAGATCAGAGGAAAGACACCTCTCAAGCTTGAAGAAACTGAAATCCAGATCTATGCCGATCTGTCCGCCAGGACCCTAGAGAGGAGGAGGCTGCAGAGACCCCTCTTAGAGTCCCTCCGTAATAATAACATTAAATACAACTGGGGGTTCCCGGCATGCCTGGTAGGCTCAAAAGAGGGCCGTTCGGCTGTACTGAGACATCCTGAGGAATTGACAGAGTTCTGCAGGAAATTAGAGATCCCGGTCCCTGACCTTCCGGGTTGGGCAGAAATGAGTTAAAGTAAATAAGTTAAATCTAGGCTGGGGGTTGGCGTGTGGGGGGGTGGGGGGGGTCCGGGGGGGGAGTCGGGAGGCGGCCGGGTCAACAACGGGGGACCTATCCCGTCCGGGTACGCTCGGTTTAGCCTGGCACCCCGCACCCCAAGCCCCTTTACATCGGGGCGGGGGTGGCGGATTTGTAGGGACGGGCACCAAATCTTCCCTCTCCGGAGATCATGAGCTCAGGGGAGGCCAAGAGAAGTTGGCACCCTCGGGTTCAGAGACCCAGAGTTGGGCAAGTGAGGATAGAGGGATTAGAGGGGGGGGGGGTGGGGAAGGGGGAGGGGGGTGAGGTCGGGGGAGGGGGGGGGGGGGGGGGGAGGGGGGGGAGGGGGGTGGAAGGGGGAGGAGGGGGAGGGGGCGGGGAGGGGAGGAGGGGGGGGTGGGAGGGGGTAGGAGGGGGTAGGGGGATTGCTGGGAGGGAGAAAGGAGCATGGGAGGGGGACCCTGCCGCCGGGGGTCGCTACAGAGTGGCTGAGGGTACGATAACAAAAATAGGATGCCTGAAATCAAATGTCTGACCTATAATGTGAGAGGGCTGAATGCTCCAAGCAAGAGGCATAGGGTCCTGGATGAACTGAAGAGATATGGCGCGGACCTGGTCTTTCTGCAGGAGACTCACCTCTCTCTCTCATCCAATATTAAATTGTTCTCCCAAAACCACCCCACTTGGTACTATAGCGATACAGTTTCCAGTAGGACGAGAGGGGTGGCCATAGGGTTTGCAGGGGATCTGCAATTCAACTTAGAAGACAGGAAGACGGACCCGGAGGGAAGGTTCCTCTTTTTAAGGGGCACCCTCTACGGGACATCATATACCCTTGCAAACATCTACGCCCCAAACACGAGATCCCCGGAATACATGGTCGCGATCCTAGCTAAGCTAAGATCTTTTAGAAAGGGCTATTTGATATTGATGGGAGATTTAAATCTTGTCTTGGACCCGGGGGTGGATAGCTCGTCCGGTGCACAGGGGATGGGAAGTGCCCAACTGAAATTATTAAAAAAAAAGATGAGCTCCGAACAACTGGTGGATGTGTGGAGAATACAGCATCCTCAGATCAGAGACTATACCTTCTTTTCCCCTGTGCATGGGATGTACTCGAGATTAGACTACATCTGGGTGGACCATGGATTATTAGAGAGGGTGACAGACACTAAGGTCGAGATTGTAACACTCTCAGACCATGCACCGGTCAGCATGAATTTAAATATCCCTGAACATAAACTACCAAGTTGTGGGTGGAAATTGAATGAAGAGCTATTATTGGACAAAGAGATTAGGGAAAGCGTGGGAAAAGAGCTTGAATGGTTCTTCAAAACGAATGACAATGGGGAGGTAATGGGGTCAAGTCTGTGGGATTCCCATAAGGCCTTCATTAGGGGGGTCCTGATATCAAAGGCGTCGTGGAAAAAATGAGACAGAACGAGAAAAATACACAACCTGACGAACGACATAAAAACCCTAGAACAAAAACATAAGGGGGACCCCAACCAGCATCACGCAATACTCCGAGAGATAACCCATAAGAGGGAAGAGCTAAAAGAATGGACAGAACAGGAAGCCAAACAAGTCTTCAACAAAGCCACTAAAGATCGCTATCAATGGGGCAACAAGGCAGGCAAAGTACTTGCAAGGTTGCTCCAAAAAAATAAGACCAAAAACTTTATAGAAAAAATAAAAAATAAAAAAGGAGAGGTAAAGTTTCTTTCTAAGGATATCGCGTCGACGTTCAGGGACTTCTATGAGGAACTCTATTCCGTAAGGCAAAAGGGGGAGGGAAAAAAGGGCGGGAATAGAGATGAAATCGATAAGTTTTTGAGAGGGGCGAAACTGCAGTCTCTAGGGACAGAGGATAGGGAAGCGCTGGAAAGTCCAATTACCGCGGAAGAAATTCTAAGAGCCCTGAACAACTCGCCAATGGGCAAGAGCCCAGGCCCCGACGGGTTCACGGCTCTTTATTACAAAACCTACAGAGAGATTCTAATACCCAGACTTCTTAACTACATGAACGGCCTTGGCTCCGAGTTTCACATGAGTGAAGCCTCACTGTCAGCTACAATTACGGTCCTGCGTAAGGAAGGGAAAGACGACTCGACGTGCGCGGGGTTTAGGCCGATATCTCTGCTAAATTTCGAGACAAAGCTATACGCAAAGATTTTAGCGGAACGTATAAAGGGCTGCTTAGAGGGGTTGATTCACCCGGATCAAGTGGGCTTTATGCAGGGAAGAGAGGGTAGGGATAATAGTGTCCGAACTCTACTAGTGATGCAAGCAATGAGGGTCGCACGAACCCCCAGTCTACTAATGTCTATTGACGCAGAAAAAGCGTTCGACCGGGTAGACTGGGGGTTCCTGTTTAGGACATTGGAAGTCATGGGTTTCGGACCCAAAATAATCCAGAAAATAAGAGTATTGTATAGCCAGCCAAAAGCTAATATTAAAGTTAATGGAACCATCTCCTCCCTCTTTGAAATGCACAACGGGACAAGACAGGGATGCCCCCTGTCCCCCCTTTTGTTTATACTCTCGCTGGAACCACTGCTGGCATCAATAAGATTAAACCCGGGTATAGAAGGCTGCGTGGCGGGCGGGGAAGAACACAAACTTGCGGCATTTGCGGACGATGTCCTTTTCTATGTAAGTTCTCCGCAGAAATCCTTGTCCAATATTTTAAAAACGATCAGCACGTTCGGTGTAGTCTCAAATTTTAAGATCAACCAAGCAAAAACCTTCATACTTAGTATCAATATAAACAAGGCAGAGAAACAGGACCTCATGAAATTATATAACTTTTCATGGAAAAAACAGATTAATTACCTAGGAATTACCCTGACCAACACCATAGGGAAATTATACAAGGCTAATTATATCCCTCTCCTAGACGAAGTAAAAAAAAAATGCCAAGAGTTTAAGAATAGACCCATCTCCTGGCTCGGCCGCATCAACGCGATTAAAATGATGATACTTCCGCTAATAACTTACAAGTTTCAAATGGTCCCAATCTCCCTACCAGAACAATATTTGAGAAAATTAAAAACAATCATCATGGACTTTGTGTGGCAACAGAAAAAACACAGAATCTCACTCCAAATTTTGAAAATGGACAAAGGCCAGGGGGGCCTAGCAGTACCCGATATTATTAATTATTACTATGCAGCCGTGTTATTAAGAATTCCAGAATGGGGGAAGGCACAGGGCGGAAAAAGATGGGTAAGCTTAGAAGAGGCACTGAGTGAAGCACAACTAGGAAAAGCTATTTGGAATCCCCCGAAATTTAGAAGGCTAGGGGAAAAAACACATTCAATCACTAAAAACACTCTTAAAGTTTGGGATAAAATTCACAAAAAAATGAAATTGAAATTTAATTCACCTTTAATTGCACTAAAAGAAAATGACCTCTTCCCCCCAGGAAGAAGAGAACTGGGAGGAGATTGGTTAAAAAATGAAAACTCACGGTTAGGAGATTTAATAAGCAGGGGGAAAATCTTGGCGTTTCAAGATTTACAAAAAAAAAATGATTTATTCACAATTGATGAATGGCGGTACCGGCAGCTATGTCACTTCATAGGTTCGATCCCCCCTCCGTTGAGAGGACGGGAAGACCTTACGGCAATGGAACGCATCTTTACAGCGGAAAACACGAAAAAAATAATTACAAAAATCTATAAATTCTTGCTGTCGAAGGACAGACCGGAGGGGCCGCCGTTCCTCAAGAAATGGGAGGGAGAATTAGGTGCACCAATACATACGGGGTTAATTAAAAAAATATTTAAACACACCCATAGCTCAGCAGTCGACGTCAGAACCGCAGAAACCAACTATAAGTGCTTATCTGGCTGGTATTTAACCCCCGATAAAATAAATAGATTCCAGCCAGAAGCCTCAGCAGATTGCTGGAGAGGCTGCAAAAGTAGGGGAACCATGGGTCACCTTTGGTGGGATTGCCCCAAGATCAAAATATTTTGGAGCTCTATCCTCAAGAATATTGAGGAAATAACCCAAGTCGTAGTAAGAAACGACCCCTGGGTTGTATTGATGCACGCCACAGAGGAAGGAACCAGGCATTACAAAGGAACCTTAGTGCCTCATTTGCTCAACGCAGCAAAACGAGTGATCCCAAGAAGGTGGAGGGACCAAGAGACCCCCCCTATCTGGGAATGGGTCGACGCAGTGGAAAAAACATATACCCTGGAGTGCCTAGTAAACAATGGGGTAGAGGAAAGGGAGGCCACAAGAACTAAGTGGGAAGGTTGGAGAAAGTTTAAAAAGGCCTGGAGCTATGCCGAAGCCTTAAGAAAATAGGATGAGAGATAGTAAGTTGACGTTTGATTTAACTAAAAGCCAGTAAATCAAAATTAGACTTAAACTTTGTAAGCCACTGGGGGGAGATTCTGGCGGCAGGGGGGGGGGGGAAGGGGGGGGGGGGGGGGGGAGGGGGGGGGAGGGGGGGGAGGGGGGGGAGGGTTACTCAATGATTTTGAATTAGTAATTGAGCGAGCTCAAGCAAGAATTAATGGAAAAGCTCCCACAGGCTGTGTAAAGGTTGTGAATATGGAAAAAAAAATAAAAAAAACGAAGCAATCTCCACAATGAAAAAAAAAAAAGATATATGCATCCTATTGTGACTTCCCATAAGTGACCAATTCATATTAAACTTTTCAAAAAAAAATATCAATATATTTTATTACATTTATTTGTCAAGGAATTTCTGTCTTTAAAAGTCCCACAGAGGAACCTTCTTGTTTTTGTATCACTGTGCAGCTAAACACGGCCTTGTTGTAGTACCCCCTCCCCGAACGAGGCCTTAGATCTTGTTGTAGTACCCCCCTCCCCCGAACAAGGCCTTAGATCTTGTTGTAGTACCCCCCCTGAACAAGGCCTTAGATCTTGTTGTAGTACCCCCCTGAATGAGGCCTTAGATCTTGTTGTAGTACCCCCCAAACGAGGCCTTAGATCTTGTTGTAGTACCCCCCAAAATGAGGCCTTAAATCTTGTTGTAGTACCCTGGGTTCCCCGGAGGGGGCGACTCTGGTCAGTAGTGTAACATGTCTGTACCCTGGTAGTGGCTCAGCGTTTCTCTCTCTGGTGGTGCTGGGCAGCGTGGCTCTCTGGTGGCGCTGGGCAATGTGGCTCTCTCTTGTGGTGCTGGGCAGGGTGGATCTCTCTGGTGGTGCTGGGCAATGTGGCTCCCTCTTGTGGTGCTGGGCACCGTGGCTCTCTCTGGTGGCACTGGGCAGCGTGGCTCTCTCTCTTGTGGTGCTGGGCAGCGTGGCTCTCTCTCTGGCTTCCGCCCAGCACACTCATTATTTGTCCTGTAGATCTCTCTCCCTCAGCTTTTTTCCAGGCTGCAGTCACTCAATCTCTTTCTTGATCGAGATGTAGCCTCCTCCCTGTGGAAAATGGGGCCGCCAATCTTTGGGACTACATGTCCCATGATGCTCTCCTCTCCTAGTCTCCTTTGATTGACCCTCAGTTATGGCCAATAGGGAAGGAACGAAGTGGGCAGGAAGCTGGGCGGGGAACCTGGTGAGAGCCGCCGTCTCTGCTCCCTGACAGGAGAGGGGGAAACCTTTTGACAGCCCGCAGCTCGCCTTTCTCCGGTCACAGCGCCGCTGAGTTCTGTGCTGGACTGAGCAGGGAAAAGAAGTCACACTACACTGATGGGGGGGCTTGACAGCACCTTGATGGTGTCACCCCACTGGCAGGTGACACCCAGGTCGGGCTGCCCGATAGCGAAGCAACTGTGCTAAATTTAAGATCCAATCCCTGATTCCAGGGGGGGGCACTTGACCCCCCTTGCCCCTACCTGCGGACGCCCATGTACCCCCCCCCCCCCCCCCCCCCTGAATGAGGCCTTAGATCTTGTTTAGAAGTTCGGTTGGGAGGGGGCCTCCCGTAGGGGTGGTAGAAATCAAGTACAAACACGTTCCGGCCAGTCCAATGCCCGTCCCAAGGGGGATAGTCGTGACCGTCATTTTGACCAGCGTCCCTCACGGGATGATTTTGGTCACTATTACGATCAACGTTCCCCTATAGGGCACTCCTCCCCACAGTGGAGATATAAGAAAGGCAAAACGCCCCAACGACGTAATAACAGGGCTAATCAACCTAGGGGACCCCCAGATGTCAGAGACAGGGATGATCATTATGGAGTGGACACCTTGAATCGATTTGACCCTTTTAATAGCGAGACTAGGGAACACCTGAACCATATGATCCCCCAGCACTCATATAACCAGCCCCAGCTTGGCAGCCATTACCAACAGGGTTTTCAGGAGGGGACAAGGGGGGGCCACAAAAGAAACGTGGACGTAAGAGAGGCTGCAGAGGGGGGAAGCGCCTTAACCCCAAAAAGGAGAAGAACGTAGATACCAGTGGGATAATTAATCTGAGTACCAAACAACTCTCTAAGGATGAGCTGGTGACTCTGAGTAAAGGTTTAAAATTCGCCCCTCCCAGCAACCTTAATAGGTTCCAGACCTTTATTGATATTCAGAAATTTACCCGTAAGTTAAACATCAAAAGGTATTTAATAAGTAATCCAATTAGGCAACTAAATATGGAATCTTCGACCATTGTCCACTCGGGCCTTTCAAATGCCTCATTATTCAATCCACCTAACGTCTCAGCACCTAATATTAATGTATTTCGTGACTTGGTGATCAAAGACCTTAATGATCTTAAACTTAAACCAGCATTACCCTCAAGGGATTTTAAAACTGGTCTTGATCTTCTTTGCGCAAGACGCGATATAGTGGTCCGACCTGCGGACAAAGGTGGGGCCATTGTTGTTCTGGATAAAGAGATGTACTCTTGTGAGATGACAAGAATCTTGTCTGATCAGGATACATACTCTCCATTGCTAGTGGACCCCACCACACGGTTCAAAACTGAACTGAAAGAACTTGTAACAAAGGGGTATGATATGGGTATCTTGAACAAGAAGGAGAGTGAATTTCTGGTACCCCTGGCTCCTCGGCTGCCGGTAATTTACTCTCTACCCAAGATACACAAATCTATGGTGAACCCCCCAGGCCGACCCATCATCAGTGGTATCGACTCGGTAACATCCCGGGTCGGGAAATATATCGATCGTTATCTGCAGCCACTGGTGATGGGTACTCCTTCGTTTCTGAGGGATACTAAACATGTCATAAATGTTTTAGGTTCGCTCGAATGGAAACCCACTTATTTATTAGTAACTGCTGATGTTGCTTCTCTTTATACTGCAATATCGCATCATTTGGGTCTTGAAGCAGTTCAACATTTCCTCTCCCAGGATAAAACTATTTCAATACCCCAACGCAATTTTCTGTTGGAGTTGTTGGAGTTTTCTATGACTCACAATCATTTCTGGCACGATGGCTCTCATTTTTTGCAGATAAAGGGGGTGGCCATGGGGGCCAAATTTGCCCCCAGTATGGCCAACCTCTTCATGGCAAAATGGGAGGAGGATATTGTTTTGTTTAATAGGCCATTGCAGTTGGCAACCTGGAAGAGGTTTATTGACGATATCCTATTCATATGGGATGGGGATGTCCCCTCGGCCCAACAGTTCCTTTCCCATCTGAATGACAATGACCGGGGAATAGCCCTTAGTCACGAACTTAGCCCTACGGATATACATTTTCTCGACTTAAAAATATCTATTGTTGAGAATGCTTTGGTGACTACCACCTTCTTTAAACAGACGGATCGCAATGGATACATCCCCCTGGACTCGTGTCATCACAGTTCTTGGTTGGCTGCCGTTCCGAAAGGTCAATTTTTGCGATTAAAACGCAATTGCTCCAATCCCGCTGATTACACCAATGAGGCTTTGATCCTTAAAAAGAGGTTTTTGGCCAAAGGCTACGACGAGCCCACTCTGGATTCCATCATTTCAGAGGTGGGTGGGAGAGATCGTCTTCTGCTTTTGGCTGATAAACCTCAGGTAGCAGATAACACTAACTATGGACTGGCCTTCATCACGACCTTCTCCAGCCAACATTGGGCAATTAAGCGTATTATAAGAAAGCATTGGTCGATAATAAAAAATGACCGGGTATTGGGACCTCTTCTAGCAGAGAGGCCCAACGTTATATTTAGGGGTGCTACCAGTCTTAGGAACACTATAGCTCCCAATGTCCCGGATCCTCCAAAGAGGTTATCCTTTTTTGGGGACATTAAAGGTTTTTTCCCATGTGGCAAATGCAGGGCTTGTAGAATAAATGCCCAACGTGGCAGGAGGTTTACTGATTTCACGTCTAGTGGAACAGGCTTGACATACCCCATACGCACGTTCATCACTTGTTCTACTAAATGTGTCGTGTACCTCCTCAGGTGTCCGTGCGGTTTGGAGTACGTGGGGCGCACCATCCGCATGTTGCACATCAGGTTGGGGGAGCACCTCACGAACATTCGTAAGGGTTATGATAAGCATAATGTCAGTAGACACTATGACTTGGTACATAAAAGGGACCCCACTGGTACCATTTTTTTGGCCATTGAGAGCTATGTCCCCCATTGGAGGGGTAGCAATGGCAAGCGCTCTATCTCCCGTGCCGAAACTAATTGGATACACAAATTAGGATCCCATGTTCCTGGTGGCCTCAACGTGGAATGGGACATCAACTGTTTTATTAATAACAGTTGATGTCCCCGTTCCAGTTTTTGGTTGAAAGATCTAGGCACTTTTTTCCATGTATCTATATATTTTCTTCTGATTTGCCATTTTGCCTTACTATTATCATTTATCATGGTCACTGCATGGGGTTCTGGCATAGACATGTGAATTGAGATATGGTCCTTTATGTTGATAATGAAATAATCTGCACTAAATCATATGCACTTTTATGCTTAGCATAACAATATTTTTTCTTTATCAGTAAATGTTTAGTATATTTACATGTGTAATAGGTGAAATATTGGTCAGAGGTCATACAGATGGAAGGCATAGGTGCTGACTATATAGGCACTTTTATTTTTAATTTTTAATTTTTAATTTTCAGTTTATAGTTTTGTTATGCATTCCAATTAAAAGGGGGTGCATTAACCAATGTATCCACTAGATGGCGCTATATAAAACTTCTAGCAAGTCTATTTGTCATTTTTCTTTATTTCATTTGTACCTTTTTATTTCGATTTTATCCCTGCTCTAATTTCATATCAGGCAGGTGATGCAGATTTCAACTATAGTCTGGCGGTGCTTTAATTAACTTTTGCCCGCTTTTGTAATTTATATACACAGTAATTGTGTTTAGGGTCTCACTAGGTACTTCCTGTGTCGCTTGTGATTGGACCCCAGTGGTTTCCTGTCAATTCTGACTGACTGCCTGTCCGACCTATAGCGCCGCTGTACTTAGCCTCAGACCACTATTGGACGCTTAGTGGTTTCCTGTCAATTCTGATTGATTGCCTGTCCGACCTATAGCGCCGCTGTACTTAGCCTCAGACTACTATTTAAATGAATAGCGCGGAGGTGTGGGCGTACCCCTGATGATGTCACGCTGTGACGAAACGATCGTCGGGTAGTCACGCCCACACGCTCTGCGCATATGCGATCGCTTCTACACTCCCAGGCCAGGAGTTTTTATCTTTCTTAGCTACAAGGTAGCGAAACTGTTTTTATTTTGTATTGCTACTTATCTGTGCTGTACATTGGACCCATTGAGCCGGAATAAAGGCATCCCTTGTTTTAACATACTACACGATCCGGACCTTATTTGTTTTATTTTTGGTATCCCTGCGGGACTCTGATCGGACCCCCCAGAGGGGGTATATAGGCACTTGGTGGAGCCTGATGCACGCTCTGATGAGCGAGGAATTGCCCAGCTGATTCGCTGTACCTGGAACCTCGTTTGATGGGATATATGCGGTAAAGAACAGACATCTGGTAAGCCTCCTTTTCTTACTTTATATCTCTTGAAGGGAACTGCGAGGTCAATTTTAAGAAAATCTTATTACACTCAGAAGCGCTCTGTGTAGGAGACTGTCAAAGGCTACTGAACACTGAGGACTCTGTTTGATTGTTTTTTTTGCGTTTTTCACTGTATGCGATTTGGATGCACTTATCTGTTTGAACCTATAGATTTGGGTATTCACATATATTTTTTTTGCAAATGTTAGTTTATGTACTCAATATTCAGTACTGAGGACTCTGTTTGACTATTTTGATTGATTTTTTTGCGTTTTTCACTGCATGCGATTTGGATGCACTTATGTGTTTGAACTTATAGATTTGGGTATTCACATATTTTTTTGCAAATGTTAGTTTATGTATTTAACATATATCAACACATATTTGGTTTAGGTTTGCACTGTAATTAAGTTGTTTATAAGTTTATATGCACTCAAACTGTCGCAAGTACCAGTATCCATTCACATGGAATAGGACTTGATTCACTCACCTTTACCGTTATTGGTCAAGTTTTTTTATCTCATTTTTTATTTTTTTCTGATCTCATTTTTCTGAGCGCTGCACTTTTTCACATTTATTTCTATTTTTGGTTTAGTATCTAGAGCCATCGTGTTCAGCTGCTCTGGTTATTTCCTAATTTTTTCCGAGCGCAGATTTCTTCCACATTTTTTTTTTTTCATCCATCAAAGTTGTATAGGAGCTTCTATTCTGATGGGACTTCTGTGAGTCGCATTGAAGTTGTATGAAAGTTGGAAGCAATTCACACTGGAGATGGGAGGACAATGAGGTCTCAGCAGTGCGATCCGAGGCTGAAGGCTCTGCAAGTTTATTTAGAAGAGGAAATGTAACAACTGTGCTGCCCCATAAGGATTATAGAGGTCCCGGGACTGAAGGGACAATATGGGAATTATTGGTGTGTTATCATACTGGAAACCTCTCTGTTATAAAATAAATTGTGGCAATGTATGGGTTTAATCACTATCATGCATATCATATTGTTCCTTTTTTCTTGTTCTTGTTCTTTGGTTCTGATAGATTGCTATCTCAGATGATATCCCTTCCAGCTGTTGAGACTGTGTGGGAGGATAGATGGATTGGCTTGGTTTGTGTCTTTCCCGCCCTCATCCTTTCCCGTCCTCTCTCCCTTCCAGTCCTTCCCCCATGGGCTTAATTGCCCAGGTCCAGCGTATACTTTCCCATTTAAACATCTCAAGCTGGGGACCGGCGATGCACAGGGGCGGAACTAGCGGGGTAAGAAGTGCCTACAATAGGCAAGTATGGACACCCAAGGGCGGCGTCACTACTTGACAGTCCGCCCACCTTGGCCTCTGCTGACATCTCGCGCACGCGCCGCAATGACGTCATCACGCGGCACGCTGCCCATACGCCATGAATTATGGGCCTTGTAGGCTCACATGGACTCCGGGCACCCGCGCATGCGCAGAGGTTCTTTTTGTCCGCTGATTGGAGGGCGCCTCACCACGCCCTCCAATCTGGGAGACAGTACTTTAGCCGGCTCCGGCACTCATTAGAGTACCGGACACCGGAGGCGCCTGATGTAGCTGCAGTTCTCTCTAAAAGTAAGTTCCATTGACTCCATTCCTGCTAAACTCATACCTTTTTGCTCAGATTGCAATAGAGATTCTACTACCCATCCTAAATCTACACCATTAATCTTCAATGTTCACAGGTGACTGCTTTCAGCCACATTCACTAACCTTCAACTATCTGTTTGAACCAGTGCAATCTTGTCTGCATTTATATCAGGCCTGTTTGAATGCAGGTATGTTGCCACAGATCCTATTATAATTATTATCACTATATAAACATCTTTTTAGTAAATTTAATTTATTAATCATTAGAGGCACCTCCTTACCATCTCTATTAAACTATGTCCGAGTCCATCCAATTTTAGCTTCTATATTAAAATTAAAGTAAGTATTGAGACACAAGTCCATCATACAGTGATATGTCATACAGTTGCGGATTATTTTACTCCGCAATTGGACAACATTGTATACACCTTCTTTACCCATTAGATAGCAAAATTGAATGTAACATATCTACTAAATTCATTGCCAGGTCTAGTATGTCTCCTGCTTTCTGTTGATTGGCATCCATCAAGCTGCTCCGCCCAGGTGCACTGCCGGCCTCCAGATTGACACCATATTTGGTGCTTCCTGGGTAAGTTGGGGCTGGGAGTGGAGGGTGGCTTATTCCATCTCCCTAACTGGATAGGAGGGGCGAATATGTGGGCACACTTCCCTCCCCTTTTCAACCCTCTCCCCCCTCTCGCTCAGCTGTTCGGAAAGTCTGATTTTTGCACTATCAGTAATTATTGTCTGTTATCCATTTTTTGTAGATTTACTATATTCGCTTTGCAGGCCAGCCCTGAAGAAGCCATTATTATGGCGAAACATGTCGGATACTAAAATGGCCTGCACTATCAACTGAGGTTTTCCCTAAGTTGTATTAATGGTTACCCATCTGTGGAAATAATTTATATTGAACCATTTAACTACTGTTAAGTTTCAATGTTACTATTCTCTATATCGGGGGCTTTAGGCATTTGTAATGTTTGCCAATGGGCATTTGTGAATGAATCTTACCTTTTTTAAAATTATCTCTAAAAAATTACTAATTTTTTCAAATAAGCATTGAATTGTCAACAACCCTTATTTCATTTCCTTCTTGGCACTGCTATAATCCCTATAATCCACCTCCTATTCATATACATCTAATTACTAAAGGGATGAGGTGCTGTATAACGTTCTGGACCCTCTCTGCCATTCTTGCACACGAAGGGACAATAGTGATTGTAGTGTAGCGCCCCTCAGTGGGCTACTAGTGTTAGGTAAATGTAGTTTTTGGCCTCCCTGTAATCAGGGGGAGCGGTGATCGTTTGTTAGTGCCTGTTCTAGGTTCTGCTGACATAAATTTGAGGTTAAATATCTGCTACAGAAAAGAGGATTCCCCCATTCAATGGGACTTTAAAGGCTCAGAGAGGAAACATAGATTTATAAACTGAAGTTTTATTATAAAGAATTACATACAAAAGGTAGTAAATATATCAGAAATAGTACACAGTAAAAAGAAGGGGTACACAATGGCACAATGCAAAATCACACAGTATCAGTATTGGTATCTACATGCAGAGGTTGCATAGGCATATCCGACGCGTTTCGGAATCACTTGGCTCCTCCCTCAGGGATAGCTCTGCAGATAGTGTGGATATAGTAAAGTGTCCCCAAACTGTCACACCAGTAAAAACATTCAAGTTGTTCAACTGTCATCACATCCATAACCCCCCCATATTCCCACCTGGATGTGGAGCAGGGGGGAGGGTGGGAGCCTAAACCAAGCGGGGGTCAGTTCAGCGTACACTGAGACCACCTAATGTGGATGTGCCTGTAGTATCCAGATAGGGAGCTGATCAAGACAGGTGAGAAATACATAGGTGACCACCAATAAACAGAGGTATATAAGACACCAGGGGGCATCTAACACAGCTCTAATTATTGGCCTCCTGCACCATATCACACCGTACATCTAATGGTCAGCTGGTGCAGATCAACTACTTTCCCCGCATCCCACTGAATTCTGGGATATAGGGGGTGGAGGGACTTAGACCCTGGCAGGAATATTCATGCCTCTTCAGCCAATAGATTTTGGAGTATCCCAAAACTTCCCCTCCCCCTATCCCAGTTTTTTAAGCAGATAAACTGCAAAAGGACATTCAAGGCCTGATTTATGACTTGACGGTGGAAATGTGCTGTGCCTGGCTGCTCTGGGCCTATCAGGGAATGGAACCTGGGACTAGACATGTGCAATTCGTTTATTTCCAATTTCCGAATTCCAACAAATTTTAACAAATTTGTTAATTCCGAAATTTCCGAAATTTAAAAATTTCTGAAATTTCCGAATTTCCGAATTTTCAAATTTCCGAATTTTCAAATTTCCGAAAATTAAACATTTCAGAAATTCAGATATTCATGAATTCGGAAATTTTGGCATTTCGGAAATTTTGGCATTTCGGAAATTTGGGAATTTGAAATTCTGAAATGTAAAATTTTCAGAAATTGGAAATTCTAAATTATGGAAATTCGGAAGTTCGGAAGTTCGGAAATTCGGAAATGGGAAAATTTGAAATTAGGAAATTCTAAAATTCTAAAATTTGGAAATTTTAAAATCCAAAAATAATAATGAAAATCTGATAATTCAAAAGAAAAAAAATATGAAAATTCGAAAACCCGAAAATCTGAAACAATAATTGACTAATAATAACTATTAAATTATAGGTATTGAAATTTTGTTTCAAATTTGGCTGTTAGTGAACGTAACAAGTACGAATTTATCTGAAGTTATGAATTATCGGAAATAACGAATGTCATATATGAAAAGAATGGAACCTAACGATCTAATAATAATAAATAACAATAATAATAAAACCTTTTTATTATTATTATTATTTATTATTAATTTGTTCCATTCGATTTGTTTAAATGCGGCAATAGTTATTTCGGATAATTCGTAAATTTGTATTGGTTACATTTATTAACAGCCAAATTTGAAGGAAATTACAATACTTATAATTTAATAGTTATTTTTAGTAATTATTTTGAATTTTACAGATTTTCTTTTTTTTTTTTAGATTTTTGAATTTTCAAATTTTTTGAATTCCGAAAATAGCAAAATTGAAAATTAGGAAATTGTAAAATTGTAAAATTTGGAAATTTTAAAATCCGAAAATTTGAATGAAAATATTATAATTAAAAAAAAAAAAACTACGAAAATTTGAAAACTGAAAATCTGAAACAATAATTAACTAATAATAACTATTAAATTATAGGTATTGAAATTTAGTTTCAAATTTGGCTGTTAGTGAACGTAACAAGTACAAATTTATCCAAATTTATGAATTATTGGAAATAACCAATGCCATATCTAAAAGGAATGGATCATAACGATCTAATAATAATAAACAGAAATAATAATAAAACCTTTTTATTATTATTATTATTATTATTATTATTTATTATTAATTTGTTCTATTCCATTTGTTTAGATGCGGCAATCGTTATAAATTTGTATTCCTTACATTCATTAACAGCCAAATTTGAAAGGAAATTCCAATACCTATAATTTTTTTTTTTTTTCTTTTTTTTCTTTTTTTTTTTTTTCAATACCTATAATTTAATAGTTATTTTTAGTAATTATTTGGAATTTTACAGAATTTATTAATTTTTTTCAGATTTTTGAATTTTCAGATTTTTGAATTTTAAAATTTTTGAATTTCTGAATTAAAATTTTTGGAATTCGAAAATTTGGAATTCGCAAATTTGAAATTTGGAAAATTCAAAAATGGAAAATTCGAAAAGACCAAATTTTCAGATTTCCGAATTCCAAATTTTTGAATTTACGAATTTCCAAAAAAAGAAAACGAATGAAACCGAACAAATTTTTTGTCAGTGCACATGTCTACCTGAGACCAAGCAGCAGGACCAGTCTCGGGTCTGTGCTATACTAGTAATAGTCCAATCTGTCTGATTGTTATATCTATATCCAATCATTGATTAATATTCCCATATACAGAGCCGAGGATTTCCACTTCCACAGACTGTATACCCCTCCCCCATCACCTGTGCACACTACCACACCCACACCACAATCCCCGCCCCCTCCACATCATAACCAATAGTAACAAGACTAGCACTGGCTGTATTCATAGTGATAATCATCACAGCCAATCACAGTGAGGGGGAGGAGCAATCACAGATCCTTGGATTGGTCGTGTAAAGGAACCTGTGAGGACAGAAATGTAGGAATTCTCATTGTGGATATTAAAGTGTGTGTCTAGACAAATCCTATTGTTCTAGATTTGGATGGAGTGGGGGGAGAATTAGAACCCCTGTCAGGTTTTTACTGCTATCCGGGGCTCCATTAGAGAGATTTCTCCTCACTTCCTGTCCTGGTGACAACATTTTATCAGACAGGAAATGAGGGAAAATCTACAACAGGGACACAGACAGAAATAAAAGATCTGACAGGGGTTCTAATCCTTCCCCTATTATACTAAAGAAAAAGATTTTTATTTCTGTCTGTGTTGCTGTTGGAGAGTTCCCCTCACTTCCTGTCTGGGGAAATGTTGTCACAGGAACAGGAAGTGAAGATAAATCTCTGTAATGGAGCCCCAGATAGCAGTAAATACCTGACAGAGGTTCTAATCCTCCCCCATGCCAGCCAAAGCTGAAAATACCCCTTTCTTCTATAGATACACAGTGATGGTGGAGACCCCAGGGCCGTCATCCTGATTCTGGCTACACTATGTAGTGTGTCACTGACCCAGAACAAGCATGCAGCCAGTGAAGGCTGAACAATCTGACCTCCTGCATGCTTGTTCCTGGTCAGTGACACACTAGGTAGTGAAGTGAGGTTTAGGATGAAGATGACGGCCCCGGAACCTGCAGCTTTATAAATAAATCACTCATGTTTCCTGTCCTCTGCTTCCTCCTATTGGATGAGTATTCCACCAATCACCAATCAGATCATCCACCTTGTGATGTCTCTGGGCAGATCTCTCACTTCTGATTCCCCCCACATATCTTTATACAACCTCCCCCCCCTACCCATACCCCAGCATGGAGGGGCTCAGTGAAGGTGGTGGTGAAGGTGTGGAGATGTCGGATCGGGTCACACAGATCATAAAAGGAGATCCGCCCGGCCTCATAATCCAGATCTATCCTGACTCTCCCACTGGAGACAACGCCGGGTAATCGGATCTTATTACTGTCATGTATCACTGAGAGCTGATTACCGAACAACCTAACCCCCCTCTCCAAACTCCAGGACTTCTTATTATCTCCAATCCATGACTGACCTCCTCTCCTCTCTATACTGGGGTAACACATCCCGACTCTCCAGTACAATGATGACCCCCCGACATCCACTTCCCAGTAATGTCTCCCTGAGGAGAACCTCTGACTGCTCATCACCTGATTATACTCAAACCTCTCTGGTGTTTCTGGGCGATTCTGATGTGATGACCAGGATGCAGTTTTCCTGTCATCTGATATATGTAGATAATTACCAGCTGTCCTCACATCCAGTAATATGTCTGTAACCCCCGACACCCCCGATGTTTGCTGTGCAGCCCCAATATTTGGTCCTCCAGCCTGGAGGTGTGAGTGTTGTATGGTGGGGGAGGGTTGGGGAGGTCCCCTGGATGGTTGTATGGTGGGGGAGGGTTGCGGAGGTCCCCTGGATGGTTGTATGGTGGGGGAGGGTTGGGGAGGTCTCCTGGATGGTTCAGCATTGATGTGACCTTTGCCCTTTGTAGTAGAATGTGGATAGACATGTGTGCCTGGACATTTCTCTACATTTACCCCAGACATGATATCAGATAAACCTGTGTGTAATGTGTGTGAGATCCCCCCCACATCCAGACCCCCTCCATCATGGAGGATTTTATCATGTCTCTCTCTGTCCTCATCATCTCCATCCTCAGTATCACACAAGTCACCTGTGTCTGATTCCTGTAGGACAGTCAGTGGATCCGTCACGTTACACAGCTCCTCAATGTCCCCCATCTTCCTGGACAGCTCCTCCTTCTTTATTTCCACATCCTGGACCAGATCATTGATTATCACGGAGATCCGCTCTGCCTGCCCGGAGATTTCCCTCAGGACTCTCTTCTCCAGGTCTTCCAGACGTCTCCTGAGGTCTCTGAACAGGACAGTGACTCTCTCTGTTTCATCATCTGCTTTTCCTTGTACTTTCCTCCTGTGTTCCTGCAGACTCTGGACTCTTTTCTCCATCTCCTCTCTCTCTGTCATCAGTTTCTGCAGAACATTCCTCAGTTTCTTCTTCTTCATCTCAGAAGCCTCATCCAGAGTCTCCACCTGGTGTCCCCGATGTTCTCCATCCAGCCTGCAGGACATACAGATACAGGTGGAGTCCTCAGTGCAGTAATACTCCAGGATCTTCTTATGGACGGAGCATTTCCTGTTCTCCAGGGAAGTGGTGGGGTCACATAAGACGTGTTCTGGTGACTTGCTGTGGACTCTCAGGTGATTGTCACACAGAGAAGCTTCACAATGCAGACAGGATATCACAGCAGGTACAGGAGTGTGAATACAGTAAGTACAGAAGACCCCGGACTCCTCCTGATCTGGATGGGTGGACAGGAGATTCTCCACTATGTTCCGTAGTGTTATGTTCCTGTGCAGTGCAGGCCGATCCTGGAACTCTTCTCTACATTCAGGACAGGAATAACCTCCAGACCCCTCCTGTGTATCCAGCACACGACCAATACAGTCCCGGCAGAAGTTATGTCCACATTTCAGGGTTACAGGATCTGTATAAATGTTCAGACAGACGGAACATTCCAGCTCCTTCCTCAGATCAGCAGACGCCATCGCTGAGAGCAGAAGAGAGAAATGACACTGAACGTCTCTGACACTCCCTAACCAGTTCTGTACATTCCTACACAGGGCGGGGCTGACACTGAGACACGTAGTCATAGGATTCCTTATACAGAGGAACACAGATAATACAGTATCTCACAAAAGTAAGTACATCCCTCAGGATGCACTTGGCGGAAAACCGATATATAAGATATACAGTATCTCACAAAAGTAAGTACACCCCTCACATTTGTGTAAATATCTTATTCTATCTTTTCATGTGACAACACTGAAGAAATGACACTTGTCTACAATGTAAAGTAGTGAGTGTACAGCTTGTATAACAGTGTAAATTTGCTGTCCCCTCAAAATAACTCAACACACAGCCATTAATGTCTAAACCGCTGGCAACAAAAGTCAGTACACCCCTAAGTGAAAATGTCCATATATGGGCCCAAAGTGTCAATATTTTGTGTGGCCACCATTATTTTCCAGCACTACCTTAACCCTCTTGGGCATGGAAGTCACCAGAGCTTCACAGGTTGTCACTGGAGTCCTCTTCCCCTCCTCCATGAAGACATCACGGAGCTGGAGGATGTTATAGATCTTGCGCTCCTCCACCTTCCGTTTGAGGATGTCCCACAGATGATCAATATGGTTTAGGTCTGGAGACATGCTTGGCCAGTCCATCACCTTTACCCTCAGCTTCTTTAGCAAGGCAGTGGTGGTCTTGGAGGTGTGTTTGGGGTGGTTATCATGTTGGAATACTGCCCTGCGGCCCAGTCTCTGAAGGGAGGGGATCATGCTCTGCTTCAGTATGTCACAGTACATGTTGGCATTCATGGTTCCCTCAATGATCTGTAGCCCCCCAGTGCCGGCAGCACTCATGCAGCCCCAGACCATGACACTCCCACCACCATGCTTGACTGTAGGCAAGACACATTTGTCTTTGTCCTCCTCACCTGGTTGCCCCCACACACGCTTGTCACCATCTGACACCAAATACCTTTATCTTGGTCTCATCAGACCACAGGACGTGGTTCCAGTAATCCATGTCCTTAGTCTGCTTGTCTTCAGCAAACTATTTGCAGACTTTCTTGTTCATCATCTGTAGTAGAAAAACACAAAATGCAGCGCTCTGAACGAATGATCAAATAAATTCCAACATAGTACTGTATACATAAACAATGCTATGTATTCTATAAAGTAAAAAAATGATTGAACAGTCAAAGTTTAAAATAAATGGTAGTGAACGTTACCAGAGACCTCAGAGGGGGGAAACAATCATCCGGGAGGCTTTGCCTGGAGATGGTTTGAACATCAATCACCATCCAAGGAAATGGAGGGGAGAAAATTCAGTTCCCAGATGGGGGGGGGGGAATACTGGCTGCTGGCAAAACCTGCCAGCTCCAGGTGGATGCCACGGCTGGATGGTGGTCAGCAGGATGGATAGAAAGGCAACCTGTGTGATGTAAATGGCCCCAGAGGGAACAACCAAGCCGAGCAGTGTCCATATTCTCAGCGCTCCCTCTGTGATGTCACTGCTGTGCCGGAGATGAAGGGGAAAGGTGTCCTGAGGTCAGTTGTGTAAGTGTCCACTCTTCTGTTGTCGTGACTTACATGTTTCGGCCAGGATGGCAACAGAAGCTAGATATAGATATAGAGAGAGAGAGAGAGATAATTACAAGCCTGAGGATAATTGTCACCTCCTCACTGCTCAGTCTTATAGGGGTAGGCTATAAAAAGCTCCATATGAGAGGTACAATTCAAACAGAAGAACAACTGTTGTGGAGCAATAAAAGCATTATAGGGGTAGGCTATAAAAAGCTCCATATGAGAGGTACAATTCAAACAGAATAGACATAAAAGGCCATAAATTAGCAACTATCTATTGTAAGAACAACTGTTGTGGAGCAATAAAAGTGATTGTCATATATATGAAAAGAAAACAAACAAAAACAATAAAGCACAACAGTTCCTATGCAAAAACAATAATAACATAATAAAAACACACAAATACCCATGACCATACATAAATGAATGCATATAACAGTCATCTGGGCAGCACAGTGGTGTAGTTGTTGGCACCTTTACCTTGTAGTAAAGAGGGTCGCTGGTTAGAATCCCGACCACAACACCATCTGCCTGGAGTTTGAGTATTCTCCCTGTGCCTGTGTGGGTTTCCTCTGGGTACTCTGGTTTCCTCCCACACTCTAAAGACATGCTGGAAGGTCCAAATTGGCCCCAGCATGTATGAATGTGTGTCAGGGGCCCCAGGCTGCAAGTTCCCTGAGGGCAGGGACCGATGTGAACACGCAACACAAAGCACACCACAAATTCATGGTGCCACATAAGTACCAGAAATAAATATGTCTAATATAAAAGATTATCAATATATAAACATCCAAAAATGTAATCAGAGGATATAAATATATAAAAACACACACATACTAAAAATTAACCTACAATAAAATGTACGCAGGGTGGGTGAAATGAAATAAGTTCTTCTTTTGCCCCAAGCCATGGGGAGAAAGCGACCATGGCTTGTTCTCTTCCGGTTTACTCAGCTGCCAACGGCACCGATTTAAAAAAAATATATATAACAGTATTCAGAAACGACAATTTTGGCGATTTGAATACTTTTAAGTGCAAAGGAGGGATTTGGGGTCTTTTAGACCCGCCGATCCCTCCATAAAGAGGACCTGTCACCACCCATTACTGTCACAAGGGATGTTTAAATTTCTTGTCACAACAACAAAAGTGATCAGATTTTTTTTTTTTTAAAGGGACGTCCCCGCGTGCTCGCGCAGCAAAGAAAACGCATATGTAAGTCGCGCTGTAAACGGTGTTCAGACCACACATGTGAGGTATCGCCGCGATCATCAGAGCGAGAGCAATCATTTTAGCACTAGACCTTCTCTGTAGCTCTAATGGTAACCATTATTTTTTTTAAAGTGTCGCCTATGGAGATTTTTAGGTACTGTAGTTTGTCGCCATTCCACCAGCGTGCGCAATTTCAAAGCGTGACATGTTAGGTATCTATTTACTCGGCGGAACATCATCTTTCCCATTATACAAAAATATTAGGCTAACTTTACTGTTTTGTGGTGGAGATTTTGAAATCCATATTGTTTTATCTCAAGGAGCTTCAAGGGAACCATTGTGAGGACTTTCTAGTTAGATTACCATGCCCCGTTTTGTGCATATATATATATATATGTGTATGGTTTATAGGAACATGTATACTAGAAGATGGGCCTATTTACTGTTTTTGGTATCTCAAACACACCAATGTGTTGGTCTGCTCTCTGCATAGTAGCTAAGTTACCCTATTGTTCGTAGAGACGGTCATTTCAGACATAGTGCCTCTTCCTGATCACAAGTCCTTGAAATGCTAATTCATGTTATATCAAAGAGGGCTGACGGTTGTAAATCAAGAGATGATTAAACAGGTACTTAGGTTTTCAGACACAGAGGCACCAGAGTTGGCCTCTTGTTGGTGTGGGAAGCATGCTTCTTTAACTGGGCTTGGAATTACAACCAATCAGAATTTGAGGCAACTCAACCAATGAACATTAGGCTGCAGGGGTAGCCAATCAGGATTCAATGCCACTTCTGAACCAATGAGGTGACCCTGAGTTTTGATTGGTAGGAGAGGGTTATTCTAACAACATAAAAACCAACAGCTTAGGGATGCGAGTTCTCCTAAGCCTCATGGACTGGACCCGTAAGATTCCTGTGTAATGGATTCCCTTATCTCTCTTTACTTTTCTTCTATATTAAGATTTTGCCTAAGATTCAAGTAACAGCCTGTGTGTCTCCATTGTAACTATATCCCCTTTTTGCATTACTTATCTTTGTAAACACTGGTAACACTGCATTTCTAACATCTCTATACTATATTGGGTAATCTCTGATTATTCTAATCTTCCTTTTCTGTATAAATAAATGTGATTGTTATTCTTTTTACACTGTTATCATTCCTTATTGATTTCATGGGTTATAGATGCAACCGCATGCTTTGATTCATATAGATAAAAGGTTTTTATCACTTATTTTATGTATAGGTAAGTATATAAGTGAGGTAGGTAATAATAGCCATGTCAGATGGTGCCCCCTGTGTGAGGAAGTTTAATGTTTGGGGTGAATGCGATTTCTTGTATGGACAAAGCTGGGTTTGTGTCTCCCATTTGAATACCCAGACTAAAAAAACTTATCAGAACTTTCCTGTTTACCTTTTGTCTGTATTAATACTTTAATGAGACTGATTTTGAATAATGTGTATATATAAAATGAAATTGTACGTGCGAATGATAAGGGCTCCATTTGGAATCTTGGAGACGGTGGGAAAGGATAGGTGCCTCTGCCAAAAAGCAATTTCAGTTGACCCTTTGCATGAGATTAGGCCAATCGTTGTGATTGGGACACACACAGGTGGGCATAGCGCTACGTTTTCACTGGTGCAACTCCAAAGTCGCATGATTTAGAGTGTGACTGTGCGGTGCGACTTTGGTGTGGCTTTAAATGAGACTTTGATCCAAATTTACACTCTGGGTCGGAGTCGCATCCGGAGTCACATAGGAGTGGTGCAGGTACCTTTTCATAGTCATTGCAGCTTTGAGTCGCATAGATTGGGACTGGTGATATTGAAATCAATGAGCTGCGACTTGTAATGCAACTTTGTGTCCAAAATCGCATGGAAAACTGCATTAGTGAAAACGGAGCCTAGGTCCCACAGAATGATCTTGTGTGTATGAATTGGGGCTGCAACTGACGATTGTTTTCATGATCGATTGGTTGACTGATTATTGTTTTGATTAATCGGTTAATGGCCTTGGGAGAAAGGTTGGTGTATGATTTGGTTAACAGGTGGAGTTTGAAGAAAGAGGCGGTTTGTTCTTAGATATCTCTATGTAGTGGTGAATGTAAATAACCATCTATATAGTTAGGGAGCAGGGGGTCTGGTCCACTCTGGGAGTGGCAGACAGAAGAGATATGCTGTGTGTACTGTTGGGGGATGTATGCTGTGTGTAGTGTTGGGGGATGTATGCTGTGTGTAGTGTTGGGGGATGTATGCTGTGTGTATTGTTGGGGGATGTATGCTGTGTGTACTGTTGGAGGATGTATGCTGTGTGTACTGTTGGGGGATGTATGCTGTGTGTACTGTTGGGGGATGTATGCTGTGTGTAGTGTTGGGGGATGTATGCTGTGTGTAGTGTTGGGGGATGTATGCTGTGTAGTGTTGGGGGATGTATGCTGTGTGTAGTGTTGGGGGATGTATGCTGTGTGTACTGTTGGGGGATGTATGCTGTGTGTAGTGTTGGGGGATGTATGCTGTGTGTAGTGTTGGGGGATGTATGCTGTGTGTAGTGTTGGGGGATGTATGCTGTGTGTAGTGTTGGGGGGTGTATGCTGTGTGTACTGTTGGGGGGATGTATGCTGTGTGTACTGTTGGGGGTGTATGCTGTGTGTACTGTTGGAGGATGTATGCTGTGTGTAGTGTTGGAGGATGTATGCTGTGTGTACTGTTGGGGGATGTATGCTGTGTGAACTGTTGGGGGATGTATGCCGTGTGTAGTGTTGGGGGATGTATGCTGTGTGTAGTGTTGGGGGATGTATGCTGTGTGTAGTGTTGGAGGATGTATGCTGTGTGAACTGTTGGGGGATGTATGCTGTGTGAACTGTTGGGGGATGTATGCTGTGTGAACTGTTGGGGGATGTATGCTGTGTGTTCTTTTTGGGGATGTATGCTGTGTGTAGTGTTGGGGGATGTATGCTGTGTGTACTGTTGGGGGATGTATGCTGTGTGTACTTTTGGGGGGTGTATGCTGTGTGAACTGTTGGGGGATGTATGCTGTGTGTACTGTTGGAGGATGTATGCTGTGTGTAGTGTTGGGGGATGTTCGCTGTGTGTACTGTTGAGGGATGTATGCTGTGTGTAGTGTTGGGGGGTGTATGCTGTGTGTAGTGTTGGGGGGTGTATGCTGTGTGTAGTGTTGGGGGGTGTATGCTGTGTGTAGTGTTGGGGGGTGTATGCTGTGTGTAGTGTTGGGGGATGTATGCTGTGTGTAGTGTTGGGGGTGTATGCTGTGTGTAGTGTTGGGGGATGTATGTTGTGTGTAGTGTTGGGGGATGTATGCTGTGTGTACTGTTGGGGGATGTATGCTGTGTGTAATGTTGGGGGATGTATGCTGTGTGTAGTGTTTGGGGGTGTATGCTGTGTGTAGTGTTGGAGGATGTATGCTGTGTGTAGTGTTGGGGGGTGTATGCTGTGTGTAGTGTTGGGGGGTGTATGCTGTGTGTAGTGTTGGGGGATGTATGCTGTGTGTAGTGTTGGGGGATGTATGCTGTGTGTAGTGTTGGGGGATGTATGCTGTGTGTAGTGTTGGGGGGGGGTGTATGCTGTGTGTAGTGTTGGGGGATGTATGCTGTGTGTACTGTTGGGGGGGCAAGGAAAATCGCCAACTAGATTGTGAAAGAATGAAGGTCGTGTCGGAGGATTGATGGTATTGGGGGCGATCTTTCCTCGCAATGAAGACACTCCTCTAAAAATGACTTTCCGTTGTTCCGGAAGTACAGTTTTCAGGACACGATCATTTCTGAGTACATCCCAATGATGACGGATGAGGTTTTTCATTTCTCTATGTTGGACTGAAAATGTGGTGAACATGGAAGATTTCAAGGAATTATCTTGTTCCCGAGGAGGTTTCTTTACCAACAAAGAACTCCTATCAATCCCTTTATCCACTTTATTTAGTTGTGAAGTTCCCAGTACTGGATCATATCCCTTCTCTATAAATCTTTCTTTCAGTGTTGGCGCCGGAAACAAATAAGTGTTTCCGTCAGTACAATTCCTACGCAGTCTCAGGAACCGGCTGCGAGGAACGGAATGTAACCAGGATTGACCACCGCGTTACGTTTTTGTCCCACTGACACCGGCGCCATTTTGTTTGGTTGTCAACGCCTGATATGGTGTAACAGTCTGACGTCATATCCGCTTCCGTATGTCAGAACGAGGCTTGGGACGCACGCTATGGCGCCATCTTGGCTGAACCAGGAAGTAACCTTAGAATTGCATCACCAATCAGACGGAGCTGCTATTCATTATGGGGGTACTTAGCATATATAAAAACACAGTGACCACAGTGGATCAGCACCCCAGATGATGACTCATAAGTCGAAACGCGTCGGTTAGCCATGCTGAGACCACTGTCACTTTTTATTCAAGTGCTTTTTTACTACATAAACCTGAGTGTATTTCCTCTGTTTTTTATACATTACATTTTCTCTTCGGAATTACGCTATATACCTTCCTTCTTCTTTTAATGGTGGGGCTGAATGTCCGATTCAACTGAACCTACTTCCCTCCAATACCCTCCTGGAGGTTATATCCGGATGGTGAAGCTGATATCCTCTGGGTATATTATAGCACAAAGTTTGATTGGCTCACTAGGTGGGCACCTACTTGTGTCCAATCCCTCCGGGAAGCATTTGGTGTTTCTGGTGGTGGATCTCCTATCAAACTATCACATTAGTACCATATTTGATGATCACATATGAAGGTGAAGATTCTCACTGATCTTTTTGCACTTTGAAGTTTCTTTTTTTTTTTATCCACTTGCTTACTTTGCACTTAAACCCCCCTCCTGCCCAGATCAATTTTCAGCTTTCGGCGCTGACGCACTTTGAATGAAAATTGCGCGGTCATACAACACTGTACCCAAATTACATTTTTATCATTTCTTTCCCACAATTAGAGATTTCTTTTGGTGGTATTTAATCACAGCTGGGTCTTTATTTTTTGCTAAACAAACAAAAAAAGATCAAAAAAATCATGTTTAATAGTTTGTTATAAAATTTTGCAAACAGGTAATTTTTCTGCTTCATTGATATGCACTGATGAGGCGGCACTGGTGGGCACTGATAGGCTGCACTGGTGGGCGCAGATAAGGTGGCACTGGTGGGGACAGATAAGTCGGTACTGATGGGCACAGAAAAGATGGCACTGATGGGCACAGATGGGTGGCACGGATGGGCACTGATAGGTGGCACTGATGGGCACTGGTAGGTGACACTGATGAGCAGCACTGTAAAGGCACATTGTGGGCACTGGCACTGTGGGCACTGACAGATGACACTGTGGGCACTGACAGGTGGAGCTACTGGGCACTGGTAGGCGATTACCAGCTCTGTTATTATCACATGATCAGCTGTCATTGGCTGACAGCTGATCACGTGGTAAGGGGTCGGGATCGAGGGGGCGCGCAGGCCGCTCGTGGCCGGGACGATGTCAATAGACGTTGTCCCGGCATCTCAGATCTGCGCTGTAGCCGTCATTCGGCTATAGCGCGGATCTCAGGTAGTTAAAGACATTTTGGGGGTTATTTATGAAAAGGCAAATCCACTTTGCACTGAAAGTGCACTTGGAAATGCAGTCGCTCTAAATCTAAGGGGAAGATCTGAAATGAGGGGGAAGCTCTGCTGATT
Source organism: Lithobates sylvaticus (assembly GCA_028564925.1). NCBI lineage: Eukaryota > Metazoa > Chordata > Amphibia > Anura > Ranidae > Lithobates > Lithobates sylvaticus. The sequence continues at coordinate 785,981,164 of CM053026.1, forward strand.
TTATCATCCAATCATGTGCGAGCTAAAATTCATTTTTTTTATTTTCCTTGCATGTCCTCCTCGGATCTACAGCGACTTTACTTCCAAGTGCACTTTTAGTGCAAAGTGGATTTTCCTTTAGTAAATAACCCCCTTTGTGTTTCAATTACAAATTGTTGGACATTTTGTCACTAAGTTTACATTCCCAGTTTCCCGATATTATTTGTGGAGGTTTAATGACCTTTCACTTGTTAGCGCTGCACTTCTTTACCTTTCTGTCACTTTTTGTAACTTGATCTCCTGCTGTGCCGGCTGCTATTTTCCTCGCTCTTTAGACAGCGCGGTATATGTGCATTTATAGTTTCTGCAAATATTGCCTAAAAAAACAGTAGCTCCTTCTTTTTATTCTGCGGGTCATGTGCTTTCAGGAAATGTCTGGTTTGGGGGGTCGTTCACAAACTCTGATAGCTGGAAGGGAAAAAAGAAAAAGAAAAATTGGTAAAATGTTGCGACCAGCCGAGTTTATAAAGTGGAGTGCAGGGCCTGGCAGACAAAGGGTTAAACTATACGGAAACTTTCCAGTTTCGGGTTCCTGAAAAGACAATCATGTGATTTGTGAGAAATGAGAGCGTGTGATCAGATAGTTTCATTCTCTCTACGTATGTACTTGTTATCCTGGGATTGGCTACAGTTCAGCCGCCTCCCTCTTGTGTCTTCTGGTATGCCGAGCTCCTGGGAGAGATCTGATCCAGCAGAAGAGACACAGAAGTCTGCGGAAGATTTACCCCCCGGGGTATTATCAGAGGAACCCAACACCTCTGCACTCTGATATACATTCTTACACATTTCTACCAAACTTTACATGAACACAGGAATTTATAGTTCCCATTAGGGATGAGCCGAACACCCCCCGGTTCAGTTCGCACCAGAACCTGCGAACGGACCGAAACTTTGCAAGAACATTAGAACCCTACTAAATACAATGGACGCGAACGTTCGAAATCTAAAGTACTAATTATAACGGCCAATATGCATGTTATTGTCCTAAAAAGGGCTTGGGGACCCGGGTCCTGCCCCAGGGAACCTGTATCAATGCAAAAAGAAGTTTTAAAAAGTTTTTTCGGGAGCAGTCATTTTATTGATGAAAAGTGAAAAAAAAAGTGGAATTTTCCTTTAAATATGGTACCTGGGGGGTGTGTAAAGTATGCCTGTGAAGTGGCATGTGTTTCCCGTGTTTAGAACTGTCCCTGCACAAAATGACATTTGTAAAGGAAAAAAAGAAGCCATTTAAAACTGCTTGCGGCTTTAATGTCATGTCTTGTCCTGGCAATATGGATGAAAATCTTTGAGAAAAATGGCATGGCTACCCCATCACCCCCCCCCCCCCCCCCCCCCCCCCCCAGCCCCTTTGGGTCTTGTATGGATATTAAGGGGGACCCCGCACCCAAAATAAAACCCTATACCTACAACCCTATATACTCTGAACAGCAGTATATAGGCGGTGCAAACAAGACACGGACTGTAGGTTTGTTCTTAAGTAGAATCTGTTTGTAATTTTGAACAGGTACATTTTTAAGTGTAGCTCCATCCAAAAAAATCAATTTTTAATCTTTTTGGAGAACATAGGGAAGGGTTATCACCCCTGTAACATTTGTTTAGCTGTCTGTGCACCTGTTCAGAACATTTCACCTCACTTTCCGTCCCAATGACAAATGTTTTTGGAAATTGGGGTTTTTATTGAAACAAGGATTGGTGATAAAGCATCAGTAGAGAGGAGATACCTTTTTCCCAAATTAAATCTAACAGGATAGAATTTCCCTTCCTAGGGGTAGATTTCCCTCTCACTTCCTGTTTTCTCCTTCCGTTTGCAAGTAGGAGTCGTTTGTAAGTTGGATGTTTGAAAGTAGGGGCCTGGCGTATATACTCTGCAGAAATTTGCCCCATTAGATGTTGGTGTTGCCACAACACTGTAAGCCCTCACAGTTACTCTTGGTGGGCGCAGGAATGGGCCCTGCTGTGAATTTATTAGATCAAGATTTGTAATTACATGCCCCTGTTGAACAGGGCAGAAAAATTGGGCCTTTGGTGGTGGTGGTGGACGGTGTTGCCACAAAGACTGTAAGCCCTCACAGTTACTCTTGGTCGGCGCAGGAATGGGCCCTGCTGTGAACTATTAGATCAAGATTTGTAATTACATGCCCCTGTTAAACAGGGGCTGAAAATTTGTGCCTTAGGCACCGGTGCTGGGGCCACAACACTGCAACCCCTCACAGATTCTGTACTCTGAGCACAGCAATCAGCCCTGTTGCGAAGCATTGCTTAAAAATTTGTAATTACACGCCCCTGTTAAACAGGGGCTGAAAAATTGGGCCTTAGGCACTGGTGCTGGTGCCACAACACTGCAACCCCTCACAGATACTGTACTTGGAGCACAGCAGTCAGACCTGTTGCGAAGCATTGCTTAAAAAATTGTAATTACACGCCCCTGTTAAACAGGGGCTGAAAAATTGAGCCTTAGCCACTGATGGTGGCACCCAGAAACAAAAATGTTCTTCCAAGATATCATCAGGATCATTGAGGAGGAAGAGGATAGTCAGTCAACATAACAGGACAGTCACTCAGCATCAGCATAGGCAGTCTTGAAGGGATGTGACATTATAAATTATTCAGTTATATCAACTTCAGGTGCCTGGTAGCTGGTGGTGATCCAAGACTGATTCATCTTTATGAAGGTCAGTCGATCAACCGAGTCGGTGGCCAGGCGCACCCTGTGATCGGTGACAAAGCCTCCAGCAGCACTGAATGTGCGTTTGGAAAGAACGCTGGATGCAGGACAGGCCAGTAGCTCAATTGCATACTGTGCAAGCTCTGGCCAGTGATCCATCCTCAAGACCCAGTAAGCCAGAGGATTTTCGGTGGCAAAGGTGTCCAAGTCTGACCTTGCCCCTAGGTATTCCTGCACCATGTATATCAGACGCTGGCGATGGTTGCTGGAACCGATCATACCTTGGGGCTGCGGACTAAAAAATTGTCTGAACGCATCGGTCAGACTTCCACCTTCCCCACCGCTCCTTCTGCTACTGACCGAAGCCTCAGCAACTCGTCGTCCAGGACCAGGAGTTTGTAACCTCCCAGTCTCTGGGAACGCGTTGCACAGACCTTTCTGCAAGGCCTCCCTGAGATGTCTCATCCTCTGCTCCCTCTGCGACGGCAAGATAAGGTCCGCAACCTTACCCTTGTACCGTGGATCAAGGAGAGTGGCCAGCCAGTAATGGTCCCTCTCCTTGATCCGAAGAATACGAGGATCCTTTCGCAGGCTTTGCAGGATCAGGGAGGCCATGCAACGTAGGTTAGCTGAGGCATTCGGTCAGGAGTCTTCTGGGTCACTGAGGACGACATGATCGCCAGCCACCTCCTCCCAGCCACGTACAAGTCCACTGGTTTGTTGGGACTGTAAATCATCCCTAAAAAGACTGCTGCTGCTGCTGCTGCTGCTGATGCTGAGTGCCAGGCTCCACCTCCATGCTGACACAATCCTCCTCCTCCTCCTCATCCTCTTACTGTGTGATGGGTGGGAGAGAAGGAACACTGTCTGGATAAAGGGGGCCTTGAGAGGCAAGGAAGTCCTCCTCTTCTGCCTCTGTTCTGCCTCAAGTGCCCTGTCCATTATCCCACGCAGCATATGCTCCAACAGGTGGACAAGAGGTACAGTGTCACTGATGCATGCACTGTCACTGCTCACCATCCTCGTGGCCTCCTCAAATGGTGACAGGACAGTGCATGCATCCCTGATCATGCTCCACTGGCGTGGGGAAAAAAATCTGAGCTCCCCTGACCCTGTCCTGGTGCCGTAGTCGCACAGGTACTCATTGATGGCCCTACTGCTGTGTGTGCAGTCGCTGCAGCATGGCCAACGTTAAGTTCCACCTGGTGGGCATGTCACATATAAGGCGGTTCTTGGGTAGGTTCAACTCATTTTGCAGCTCAGCCAGCCGAGCACTGGCATTATATGATCGGCGGAAATGCACACAGACTTTCCTGGCCTGCCTCAGGACATCCTGTAAGCCTGGGTACCTGCCCAAGAACCGCTGCACCACCAGGTTAAGGACGTGAGCCATACAGGGCACATGGGTCAGCTGTCCCTGTGGCAGGGCGGAGAGGAGGTTGGTGCCATTGTCACAAACCACCATTCCTGGCTTAAACTGGCGTGGCGTCAACCACCTCTCGGCCTGCCCCTGCAGAGCTGACAGAACCTTTGCCCCAGTGTGGCTCCTGTCCCCCAAACACACCAGCGCAAGCATGGCATGGCATCTTTTTGCCTGCGTACTTGCGTAGCCCCTTGGACACCTACGGAGCACCGCTGGTTCCGAGGACAGAGCACTCGAAGAGGCCATGGAGGAAGAAGAAGAGGAGGGGGTGGAAGAGAGAGGTGTGTCACAACCAGTAGTAGCATTTTGGAGGCGTGGTGGTGGAACAACCTCCAACACTACTGCACCTTGTCCTGCATCCTTCCCAGCTGCCAAAAGAGTGACCCAATGGGCCGTGAAAGACAGATAACGTCCCTGTCCATGCCTGCTGGACCATGAGTCAGCGGTAATATGCACCTTACCGCTGACCGCCCTGTGCAGCGAGGCATGGACATTGCCTTCCACATGCCAAAATCGCCTTCCGTGAGAAAAAGTAGCGTTTGGGAACCTGCCACTGAGGAACCGCACATTGAACAAACTCACGGAAGGGGGCCGAGTCTACCAACTGAAAAGGCAGCAGTTGAAGTGCTAGCAATTTAGCCAAGCTAGCATTCAACCGCTGGGCATGTGGATGGCTGGGAGTATACTTCTTTCGACGGTCCAGCAGCTGGGGCAGGGAAATTTGCCTGGTAGAATCAGACGTCGGTGTACTGCTAACAGAGTGCCTGCAAGTACTTGGCTGTGACACACCTAATTCTACACCTTCATTCCTCTCAGTGCAGCTTTCAGAGAGGACTGAAGGTATAGTGGGGTTGGAGATCCCAGCTGATGAGGAGCAAGGAGAGGTCCGCTTTGTTCTTTGGTGTGGGTCTTTAATGTGCGCTTGCCAACGAGCTGCATGGCAGGTCTACATATGTCTGGTCATGCTTGTGGTGCCCAAGCCGCTGATGTTTTGGCCACGCGAGATACGCTTGAGACATATGTTGCAAATAGCAGTGGTGCGATCTGATGCACTCGTCTCAAAAAAGGCCCACACCAAAGAACTTTTGTGATAACGTGCAGAGGCAGCGCCCTGCACAGGCGGAGCTCTGCGGTGTGATTCAGTTGGTGTGCTGGCCTCAAGCTGGCCCCCGGAGGGCATCCTGCCTCGTTGGACATGTGCCACCTCCTCCTCCTCCTCTCTCCCTTCAGGCACCCACGTGGAGTCAGTGACCTCATCATCCCCTCCCTCTTCACCACTGGAGCAAACCTGGCAATAAGCTGCAGCTGGTGGAACATGACTGCCAGATTGCTGTCCTTGAGCATCCCCTCTCTCTGCGATCACACTACTGCCTTCCTCTAGCTGGGTATCATCATCCGAGACTTCAAAACGCTGGGCATCCTCCTGGAGCATGTACCCAACACTGTGCTCAAACAGTTCGGGGGACTCCTCAGGAGGACATGGTGGGTCTAGGGAAGGGGTGCCTGATGATGCCATTGAGTATGCGTTGGCAGCTGCTTTGCCAGTACCCTGAGCCTGGGTGAGAGAGGATGAGGAGGATGAGGAGGGCTTGGTCATCCACTCTACCAAGCCTTTGGCATGATGCGGCTCAACGTGTCCAGCTGCCGAAAACAAGGACAAGCGTGTCCCATGGCCACGTGCTGATGACGATGCACCACGTCCACGTCCACGACCAGCACTGTTGTCTCTAGACACAGAGCCTGCTTGCCCTGTGTTCTTGCCTCGGGTTTGTCTGCCTCTCCTTGTCGGTCTCCCAGGCATTGTAGTGGGTAGTGTATATTGTGCTGGAGTCACACAGCACACACACTAACTCCTGCAGATGGCTGCCTTAGATGACAACAACAGGGCCTTACGGCAGATAGAGGCTGAGGTGGTGGCTGCCTTAGATGACAACAAAAGGGCCTTATGACAGATAGAGAGGCTGAGGTGGTTTATTGTGTGCTGTACTAACACAGCACACACACACACGCTAGCTCCTGTAAATGCCTGGCTGGCTGTCTTAGATCACAACAGGCCAGAAGGATAAAGGTGATACTGCAATGCTGTACTAACAGCACGCACACACTAGACTAATCCCCAGAATCACAGCAGATAAAGTTAGAATCAGCAGCAAATAATGTCACCACTCAGCACAGCAGAATGTATAACACAGCACAGCACTGCAGATACTGTCAGCAGCAGTGCAATTAGCAGAATGAATATAAATTCAAATGATCACTCAGTATGAATCAGCATTAGCAATGTAGAACAGTCTTCCTATATCACAGTCACCGGAACACAGTACACTAGGCCGCCAGAGCGGCAGCCTTTTATAGAGTGGGGCGTGTACTAAAGCCCCTGAGCTATAATTGGCTACAGGCATCCTGCCTGTAGCCAATTATGGCTCTCCTCGCTGCCGGCACTGTGATTGGCCAAGCATGCGGGGTCACAGTGCATGCTTGGCCAATCATCAGCCAGCAATGCACTGCGACTGGCGCAGTGCATTGCGGGCCGCTCGCATCACACGAATGTGATGCGAACGGCCCAAATATTTCTGGGCTCGCCGAGCGGGCGAACGCCCGGTGTCCGATTCGAACGTGGGTTTGAATCGAACACCGGGCCCATCCCCAGTTCCCATACATTGCAATACATGATATAGCTGGAGGACTATGTCATAGTGAGGCTCCATGCACAGTAGAGGCTCAAAAACGGGTGAAAATACATTGGATAAAAAAATGCTGATATTTAGCGCTTTTGAAGTGTTTAGAAGCTGAACAACAAACCCCATTAAAGTCTATGGGACCCAAACTGGAAAAATCAAACGTGCCCACTTTGAAGGCTTATATGCAAGTTATTGGGCAACCGGCCAGCGCCGATCAATAGAGTCTGTGGACAGACGCACTCTTTTATCTGTCACAAAACCTCCAGCAGCACTAAATGCCCTTCTGAAAGCACGCTGGACGCAGGGCAGCCCACACTGGCATACTAGGCATGTTCTGGCCAGTGGTCTATTCTCATGACCCAGAAACAGAGTGGATCATAAACTGGAAAGCTCTCCATGTCTGTTTTTGCCCCTAGATAATCTCCCACCGTATGATGCAGATGATGCTGATGGGATGTGGAAGCTGACAGCCCTGGGTGCCAAGGACTAAAAAAAATGAAATGCATCACTGAAGCAGCCTCCATCTCCACCGCTCCTCTCTTCACCAGCAGAAACCTCAACACTATGTTTTCCACCAGACTGTAACCTACCAGAGTCTAGAAAGGTGTTACATAAACTCCTATTTAAGGGTTCCTCAAGATATTTTATCCTCTACTCCCTCTATGGGGACGGGATGAGTTCCAAGACTTTCCCCTTGTAACGGTGGTCAAGGAGGGTTGCCAACCAATAGTGATCCTTCGTCTTCATGCCACAAATTCTCTGGTCCTTTTGCAGGCTTTGAAGAATGAGGGAGGCCATGCACTGCTAGTTTGCAGAGGCATGAGAAGCAGAGTCCTCATGGTCACTGAGGATTACAGTATTGGGAACTGCCTCCTCCCAGCCACGTACCACTCCCGAGGGTTCTGGGGGCGGAAAACCATCTCTTAAGGTTTGACGTATGTCTTCCTCTGCTTCAATGTCTCCAAAACTGCCAGAATCCCCCTCCTCCCTCTCCTCTTGTGTATTCTGTGGCATCGCAAGAATGGTGTCTGCATAAAATGGTCCTTGATAGGATAGGAAGTCCTCCTCTTCCTCCCGCTGCTCTGCCTCGAGTGTCCTGTCCATAATGCCACGCAGAGTATGCATTGTCATGGCTCCCCATCCTTGTTGCCTCCTCAAATGGTGACAGTACAGTGCATGAATCCTTTTTCAGCAGCCATTGGCGTTGGAAAAAAAAACAGAGGTGGCCTGAGACTGTGAATAATAAAAGGGCATACAGTACCCCTGCTCATTCACCAAAAAAGTGTAGTGTAAATAAAGACAGGAGGCAGTTTTTGACAATTCCTTTAAAAAAAAGAAACAATGTCCCCTGGTGTAGATCCATCATCAATCACGATGACCACCAGCTATCAAACCAGATTAAAAAAAAGTTTGCACACAATGAAGACTCTCATCATCTGGCGGCTCCACCACCTCCCGCTGCTAAATATACCAAGGGGTATCCCCCCTGTGACATCCTCAAACCAGCATGCCCCAGCTGATGACATCACAAGGGGTGGGGTCACTCAGTGACATTGTCAGGTGGCCCCTCCCCTTAGTTTATTTCGAGTTGGGAGGCCTTTCTCTTTTCTGGGTTGGCAGCCGGCATTCATTGTGATTGACGATGGATTTACACTGAGGGACATTGTTTTTTGTTTTTATTACTAAAGAACTTGTCAAAAAATGCCTTTTGTCTTTATTTACACTACACTTTTTTTATTGGTGAATGAATAGAGGTATCCCCAACTCATTCACATGGGGGGCAGGATGTGGGGGCCACTTGTTAAAAAGGGCTTCCAGATTCAGATAAGCCCCTTGCCCGCAGACCCCCTTAAGCACCGGTTGTGGGGAAGAGGACCTTGTCCTCATCAACATGGTGACAAGGTGTTTATGGGGGGGAGCCCCCTACCCCAAAGCAACCCCCCCATGTTAAGGTCATGTGGCTTGGTAAGGTTTAGGAGGGGGGAACAAGCAAGATTTCCTGGCCTGCCAGGCTGCATGCTCGGATAAGGGCCTGGTATGGATTTGGGGGGACCCCACGCACTTATTTTTATTTTTGGCATGAGCTTCACCTTAAAATCCATACCAGACTGGTATGGATTAGGGGATCCCACAATGTTTTTTCTCCAATCTTTATTGCTGGCAATTGTTTTGTTTACATTCAGCTGTCAGTGGGGAACCCGCTGACAGCTGATGAGTGATCCGTTGTTAAGGAATGCGGTGGGCGGCTTCCCGGGCCGCTCCTAAACAAATAGCTTTACATTGGTTATTAAGGACACCAGGAGGCCACAGGATAAGACAAACAAATGCTGGAAATTGGTGCTTAGGAGCGGTTAGCAGCATGTAGGAGCTTCTAGGAGCTGTCAACTTTCTTTTGTGCTGGTAAATCGCTCCCGACAATGCAAAAGAAATACATTTTTTTCTGCCCCTAGAAGCTGAAGCTTGAAAAATCCTTCTAGCCTACAATAGTGTTCATGGACTCAAAGTGGATTGATTGGTTACGGATGACACAGAGAAGGCAACTGTACTAAATGCTTTCTTCTCCTCAGTGTTTACACAGGAAAAGGAGGGGTATACCGACCACCACTATTGTTAATAACACATCACAGGATGTACCCTTGTGGCTAACAGAGGCCGGAATCAAGAAAAGACTAGAAAATAAAAACTCCTACGCGTTTCGATGCTAGTGGTCATCAACAGGGTCGAAACGCATAGGGATTTTTATTTGATACTTCTTACATTGCCCTTTACTGTTTTTATGCCTGTACATTTTAAACTGGACTGTTTTCGTTTGCTCCTTCATTGTGAGACTTTTTATTTCCAATAAAACGTTATTGGTTAATTTGCACCATATGGAGCATTTTTTTCCTGTTTTTTACACCATGTTCTACCATTCGTGATCCCGGATGAGTCGGAGTTACATTTCCATACCATGTGCCAACCACCTGGATGATTTACCGTGCGTCTACTGGACGATCCATCGTGTGCCCACTCCTGGATGGTTTGATGATACCCCAAGGCTGAGTGTTCACATCCTGAAGGCGTGCCTATAGGACCTGGAACCACCTCCCATCATCCAAAAGGAGAAACACACAAGCGCTTTTGACTCACTGCCGTATGGTATGTGCGTCCATCCCTTCCGGTAAGAAGTACCTTATCAAGGGTTTAATTTCCCTGGGATTACATTCACACATTTCTGTGTGCATAGCACCTCTACAATATCAGATTGTACCCATGACCACGTTCGGAAGAGAAATCTTCATCCATCCACCTCATTAGTGTCCATCTTGAAATAGAGAGACTTTTTTCCACTAATAATACCATTATTTATTGTACTCTAGTATTGTTGCACTTTTTTATATATTTTATACATATTTATTTTCTCTCTTTTAGTTGTAGCGGGGGTGTTCCCCTTTTAGGGAAAAGATGGTTTCTGCCAGCAGCAGCAGGGATATTTATTTTCTCTCTTTTAGTGTTTAGTTTTAGCGCTTCACATACCTTTTCCATGTTTGCTCGAGTGTAAGCAGCTTTAGAAAAACAATTTTCTTATCACCTTTTTTTGGGGTACAGCGCAGTAATATTCCCCCTCCACTATAACATCAATAGTAGGTTAATTATTGGAGGGGATGATAAGGGACTATATCCAAGAATATGCTGAAGAAAATAGCATCATTTTTAGTAACCAGCATGGGTACATGAAGGGTCATTCCTGCCAGACCAATCTGCTGACATTCTACGGGGAAGTAAGCTACCACCTAGATAGGGGAAGACCTGTGGATATGGTGTATCTGGATTTTGCAAAAGCATTCAATACAGTTCCCCATAAACACTTACTCTACAAACTGAGGTCTCTAGGCATGGACCATGGGGTTTGTTCTTGGATGGAAAACTGGTGTCCAATGGGTGGTGATTAATAACGTGTACGCAGACTGGTCTGGAGTGGTAAGTGGGGTACCCCAAGTTCCTTGGGACCAATTCTATTCAATTTATTCATACATGATATAGAGGATGGGATAAATAGCTCAGTCTCAGTTTTTACTGACAAAACAAAGATAAGCAGGACAAACACTTCACATGAGGATATGGAAATTTTACAGAAAGACCTGAATAAAATAACGGAGTGGGCAACTACATGGCAAATGAGGTTTAATGTGGAGAAATGTAAAGTGATGCACTTCAGAACTAAAAGCATAAATACAAACTACTCACTAGGGGGAGAACCTCTGGGGGAATCAAGGATGGAGAAGGATCTGGGGGTCCTAGTAGAAGACAGATTGAGCAATAACATGCAATGCTAAGGTGCAGCTACCAAAGCCGGCAGAATATTAGCATGTATAAAAAAGGAGATATACTCCAGAGATAGAAGAATAATCCCGACACTTTATAAAACTCTGGTCCGGCCACATCTGCAGCATTCTGTCCAGTTCTGGTCACCAGTCCTCAGGAAGGATGAGCTGGAGCTGGAGAGAGTCCAAAGAAGAGCAACAAAACTAATAAGGGGACTGGAGGATCTCCATTACGAGGAACGACTACAAGCACTAAATGTATTCTCGCTGGAGAAGAGACGCTTGAGAGGAGATATGATAGAGATTTACAAATATCTCAATGGTGATCCCAGCGTAGGAAAAATATGATTCAGTCTCAGGAAGTGTAAGAGGACACACAGTGAGATTGGAGGAGAAGCGGTTTAACCTTAAGGTGTGTAGGGGCTTTTTCACTGTCAGGACAATAAGGACGTGGAACTCTCTTCCACCATTGGTGTCAGCAGGGAGTATTGATATTTATAAAAGACTCATGGATGTGCATCATATTGAACCCAATATACAGGGATATGGGAAATGATTACCGACACTGACTCACGTACACCTACACAGGTTGGACTGAATCGATTAACAAAAATAGGACTCCGCGCTCGTATGGGAAGGCGCCCTGGAGGTGTACACAGACCACAAGGTAAGATATAGGGAAACCAAAAATAGGGATTACAAATGTCTCTCAGTGAGAGGGACAATGTCCATAGTAGCAGTCTATGAAAGGAGGAGAATCCATGTTCCAGCACTAAGGGCAGCCAGTGTGAGGAGCAAGAAGCAGTCTCTGCAAGGCAACAAGGAAAAGGACACGGCGCCTCCAAGTGCAGTATTAAGGAACCATTTCATGATAAAAGCAAATAACAAAATAATCACAAAGGGAGCGTGAATGTTCACTTCCGGGTGTGGGGTGAAAGGAGGAGACTTCACGCTCGGAGCATGCGCACTGCTTTCGAAGTCGCTTCCTTTTACCCTGCGCCCGGACGTGATGTCATCCCCGATCTGCCTGCGTTTTGTATAGGCTGCGAGTGCTGAAATCCACCCGTGCGATCCGCCAGCTGCACCCCGGAGACACGGACATCCAGGAGTGACCACCCCCGCATCCTACTTGGGGTTCAAGAACAACTGAGTTCCATATTTTTCTTCATTTTTCTTCATTTCAATGTTATTTATTTTTATTTTTATCTATTTATTCTCTGGGCCCCCCAATGTCACACATGCATGTGTTGACGTGGTTGGGAGAGACCTATTATATATATATAAGGCTTTAACATTATCTGATTTATAGTATTTCATCATCAGGTACCTTTAAAGATTTCATATGGGCATATCCCCAAGGGGGGCGGAATCACTAAATATGATATACCTGCCATACAAGGTCCTTTTCCCTCTTTCCACACATAAAAAAAATATACATATCTTGTTCGATCTATTGAATAATAATTTTAGATTTTTATCAATTCTAAAACTACTTTTAGTATTAACATCACATATATTTCAAAAAAATAATACATTCCATCTCTCATATTGTGGACTCTAGAGAGGGAATGGAACTCTCCTTTTTGATGGTTTCATTTTAATTCTTATTTTAAATCCAATTTAATTTCATATATTTTTATTTTTTTCTTATGTAATGGGTTCTTAGCTTTGGGAATAGCAATACATTTGTGATTTGATGTGTGTTTGGATTGTAAGTGTGGGGACTCCAATTAAACTGAAGTTTTGCAGTGATTTGCAAAGATATTATTTCCAGAATTCATCTTTGCTGGAGATTTTTGGTCTAATATCGAGACGCTGACGAAATTAAGCGTTTTATCCAAACCCGATGTTCTGTTATTCAGCGCATCGTTCGGAATGACAATACATGTCCTTTTTGGATACACATCGTTTAGGGATGATGTAGAGGTTACAGACTTCTGTCCTCAACATCACATCCAAAATGGACACCGGCATGTAAGAACAGATTGTTTTATTTGTATATCAGAGACGGACAATATTTTGAGGCTATCCGATGCCGGACTTCGGTCCTCGAAATCATCAACAAAATGGCCGCCGTAACTCTCACTGCGCAAGCTCAGTGGAGTTGCCGCACACTATTTCAACCCAGGAAGTGTAGCAATATGGACGTTCCAGTCGACGTCTGATGACGAAACGCGTAGAGAGGCATTGCGTCACTTCCGGTCTAATGGCACAGCTTGTCTTATGTTTATTTTCGCTTGGATTTTCTGTACAAATGTGAGTACATTACTTATTATGATAAATTTAAAACCATTTTAATACGGATTCACACTATGGGCTTTCCCTTCTTTTCTTATGTGGTGAACAAATGAGATACCAGTAGAAATAGCGCTATTATACAAGGGCCCAGGATCCACAGACTGCTACACAGTGGCACATACTGTGAACGCGCAGTACCCCTGGAGGGGTGAGGCTCTCTGGTGAGTGCATTTGTAATAGGAGCACGGATAAGAACCACAGCACCAAGTGCCCCCCATATGAGAAGAAATTTCCTGAAAAAGTTTTCACTGGACACTTTTTGTATTGAGCACAAGTCACTTTGTTTGCCCGTTTATACATTCTTTATGAAGCTGCAATAAGTTGTTTTTTGCACAAAGGTCATATTTATTTCACTTTTTTTCAGTTTTTTTTAATGAAGAAAATGGACACACTAGATTTTTTATTAAATTACATTTAAATTTTATTTATTTATGGATTAATTTATTAATTTCTATTAGCATTTTTCCTGTCTGGAGATCATTTAACCACTTCAGCCCCGGACCAATTTGCAGCCAAAGGACCGGGCCCCTTTTTGCGATTCGGCACTGCGCCGCTTTAACTGACAATTGCGCGGTCGTGTGACGTGGCTCCCAAACAATTTTTTTTTTCCCCAAAAATAGAGCTTTCTTTTGGTGGTATTTGATCACCTCTGCGGTTTTTAAATTATTTGCGCTATAAACAAAAATAGAGCGACAAATTTGAAAAAAAAATACAATATTTTTTTTACTTTTTGCTATAATAAATATCCCCCAAAAATATATAAAAACTTTTTTTTTCCCTAGGTTTAGGAGGATACGTATTCTTCTTCTACATATTTTTGGTAAAAAAAAAAAAATTGCAATTAGCGATTATTAATTGGTTTGCGCAAAAGTTATAGCGATTACAAAATAGGGGATAGTTTTATAGCATTTTTATTAATATTTTTTTTTTTACTAGTAATGGCGGCGATCAGCGATTTTTATTGTGACTGCGACATTATGGCGGACACATCGGACATTTTTGACACATTTTTGGGACCATTGTCATTTATACAGCGATCAGTGCGATTAAAAATGCATTGATTACTGTAAAAATGTCACTGGCAGTGAAGGAGTTAACCACTAGGGGGCGGGGAGGGGTTAAGTGTGACCTATGTTTTTATCGGTGGCGGGAGAGGTGCCACCCCCCCCTCCCGCCGCTCTCCCGCGCCCTCCGCTGCTTACCGGAGCCGTCGGTATCGGCGGAGGCGATCGGGTCCTGTGACAGCCCTGGTTTTTCCACTAAATACTCAACATACACTTTCATCATCATCATCATGGATCTCTTTACCAAAAAAAATAAAAAAATTGTGGATTTTGAGTTGGTGCCGCAAACGACTTCATCTGTCGCAATGGAGAAATTTGGATTTGAAAAAATGTTCAGATGGTACAATTGGAAAAAAAATACGCAAATTATTAACAACGGAAAAATACCAAAATATCAATCATCAATCCGACATCTGGCATTATGTTAAAAATTTGAAAAGAAAATTGATGCAAATTTCGCCAAAAAAAATGTATCGTCCAATTTTGCTGTGAATTGGAGCCATACTGACCCCTTTCTATTGGTGTAGAACTTGTGAAGGAAATGAGGAGCGTTTTAAAGTTCTTTGGGAATCTCTACTACATCATGTAGTAAATGTCCATGTATGGAAAATTGGAGATCCAGAAGACAAATGCCTACATGATGAGATCGATGTGCTTCTACGACTGTTCCCTGGCTAAGCCAACACACACCGGCATTTCATGCATTACCCACAATTGTTTTGGATGCCCAATTGGCAAAGGACATGAAACATCTCACTTTCGTTATACAGGTGTTATAGAAACGTATCACAGTACGATTCTAAAATATCGTCCAAAAAGAATACATTTCAGGATGGATTCTATGGATGCCAGAACTAAATTGGCGGCTTTATGCCCCAATCATAATGTGATACGGAAACCCGCTCTGACAAAAATAAAGGATGCTGGTGGTGAGGAGATTTTGGTGGAAAGGAAAAACCTGGAGTTTCCCCCAGAGGTCGCAAAAAAATGGATCGTTCGGAATGTTTTTGAAAAAATTGGATTCCTAATGCTGGCGAACATGATTTCTATTATCGAGGGGACAACAACAAGTTCATGGACATCCAAAAATGTTCATATGCCCAAAAACATTTCACCAGTGGAAAGGCCAGAAACAAGTGCGGCAGTCAGAGAACATGTGACCCGCTTTCCAACTGGTGCAAAACGAAGCTAGAAAAGTCTTATTTGTTTTAGTATGTAAATAAAACTTTAATCTTACTGTAAAGTATAAAAAAAAATAATATATATATATTAGTTGTATATAGATGTTGATTTAGTTGTTTATATAATGTTGTATACTTTTTTTTGTGAAATTTCTTCTAAATAAATTTATCTTCTAAAAAATTAATTTTATATATTTATTTCAGATTTAATGTTATATGCTTATGTTCTTTATTCGTATCACAATCATTAAGCAAGAATAACATTTAGTATCTCCAAAAAATTCAAAGATTATTCCTGTTAAAGTAAATTTTATTTATTGATAAGAGGAAAATAATTTTTTTTATACAAAAAAAGTAAACAAATATCAGTAAACATTAACAAAAAAAAAAAAGGTTATTTAAAAAAAACAAAAAATAAACTTTAATGAAAAGCCATTTCTGACGCATCATAGTCATCTGAGTACTGAACTCCTACATATGTCCCATTTGGATCAGGGAAAATCTGACGCACAATTTTAACAGCACATGATGGGATGACCCTTTGCTTTCCCTTCCCTAGGAAACCATAGATCCAAGCGATAAAAGCACGATAGGCAGTTTTACGTAATCTCCTTAAAAAAAAAAAAAAAAAAAAATACTATAAAAGCAAAGAGTCTAAAATCACAGAGTACTTTTTATTATGAACAATTATACAATTTAATAATTTTTATAGTTGCTTACCTCTTGTTGTCAGGATCCACAACAGGTAGGTCCTCTAAATACAATGCGGTACACATGAGTCGGACGTGTTCCTCTGTAGCTATTTGAGAACAGAACAGATCTGCCTCTGTTATACATTTTCTGCCTTCTGGTATCCATCTTTGTACCTCATCGATTTCCCTACAACAGACTGATTCCACTTGGGTAGGCATTGGTATACAGCCCTGACACAGACACCAGTGTATGTTGCCTATTCGATCCTCCGCAGTGTCTTGTGATTCTGAGGTAGAAGGAGCTATACTGGAAGAAGGAACCGTTGGGTTGTTTGGGAAGGCGCGATCAGTGTCTCGTGCCGGGTACCTGGCTAATAACTGTTTTATTAACATATTGTACTAAAATAAATGAAAAAAAAAATAATAAAATTTAAAATATTAAAAAAATATAGTTTAATATTTATTTCAATATTCTTAATTTTTTTTTTGCTTGAAAATAAACTTTGAATTTAGAAAATGGTATATAAATATTAGACAGAATCAGATAAGTATAGGTTATTATTCTTTACATTTAAAAAAAAAATTGTATCTCTTTATATCTCTAGAGATAAATATGGATATATACTGGCCCGGACTGGGACAAAAAAATGGGCCCGGGCATTTTAAACTGAGAAGCCGGGGGGGGGGGGGAGCAGCAGCGGCTCTTCGTGGGGGCGGTTGATGATGGGATGTGGGGTTCCAGCACCTTGTACCGCTGCCTCTGGGCCCCTTTACATTACACAGCCCCCCACAGTTCTGGAGTTCCCTGCATGTTACACAGACCCCCCTACATTACAGAACCCCCCCTACATTACAGACCCCCCTACATTACAGACCCCCCTACATTACAGACCCCCCTACATTACAGACCCCCCTACATTACAGACCCCCCCCTACATTACAGAACCCCCCCCCTACATTACAGAACCCCCCCTACATTACAGACCCCCCTACAATACAGAACCCCCCCTACAATACAGAACCCCCCTACAATACAGAACACAATACAGAACCCCCCCTACAATACAGAACCCCCCTACAATACAGAACCCCCCTACAATACAGAACCCCCCTACATTACAGAACCCCCCCCTACATTACAGACCCCCCTACAATACAGAACCCCCCTACAGCAAAGTGTCTACTCCTGTGTAGACAGAGGAGGGGGAGGCGGCTTCACTCTACTCGGCTGTGTGAGACAGCCGAGCCGAGACTGATCAGAGCCGTGCCAGAGAGAAGGGGATCATTGCGGGTCCCACCCCCTAATGTGCCGACGGGTGTCACTTGAGTGTGGATCTGAGGCTCGCACGCACCCACCCCCCACTGCAAAGTGCAACTACAGCACTTAGTACATCACTGGTGGAACATCAGCGGCCGGTGTTAGAACACCAGTCCTGCATGTCAGAAGCCACGGCCGACTCTGCATATCCCAGACATGCAGCCCAGCGGCCTGGTGGCCCCCGGCAAATGCCCGGTCTGCCCTATGGCCAGTCCGGGCGTGGATATATAGATATATTTTTATAAAAAAAATTTGTAAAAATTTGTATAAATTAGTAAAAATGCTAAGATTCACAACTAACAACTGTCTATAGTTCTTACGAATAGTGATATAACTTACTCTTTCCTCTTGACTCAAAGAACTATAGTTTTTAACTAAGTCTCCTGTGGTTACTGGATTATTAGCCTACAAATAAATAAGAAAAAGAATAAATGTAATTGTAATTAAATTGTAACCCAAATACATAATTACATGTTATTACTCAAATTTCACTTACCATTTATATATATATATATATATAGTATAAATAGTTCACTGTTCAGTTTTTAGTCTTCAATCTGAAAAATTATAAAGTGATAAAAATCGAATCTTTAATAAAATTTTAAATATTGGTTTGAATTTCTATTAACATTCTGCTTATATGGTGTATTATGTATATGGTGTAAAATATTTTCGAATCCGCTTGAAATAGTATCAACGTGATTTGAAATTATTTCAACTGCATATGAAATTTTTTCAACTGCATTTGAATTTTTTTCAACTGCATTTGAAATTTTTTCAACCAAATTCGAAAATATTTTGCGACCCGAATTTGGGTCCATGTATCTCGGGGTTACTTGGTGATAGAAATTGTTTCTAATGCAGATGAAATATTTTCAAATCTGGTTGAAATAGTTTCTAATGCAGTTGAAATAGTTTCTAATGCAGATGAAATATTTTCAAATCTGGTTGAAATAGTTTCTAATGCAGTTGAAATATTTTCAAATCTGGTTGAAATAGTTTCTAATGCAGTTGAAATAGTTTCTAATGCAGATGAAATATTTTCAAATCTGGTTGAAATAGTTTCCAATGCAGTTGAAATATTTTCAAATCTGGTTGAAATAGTTTCTAATGCATTTGAAATTATTTCAACCGAATTCGAAAATATTTTGCGACCCGACTTTGGGTCCACGTATCTCGGGGTCACTTGGTGATATAAACCGCAAATTTGGAGAGGTTGTAGTGCTAGTTCTACTGTGTTTGCATACCAAATTTGGGGTTTCTAGCTATAAGTGGCCCCGAGATACGTGGCCCCAAAGTCGGGTCACAAAATGTAATTCTCTGCTGTAGAAAAGTACTTGACATATGCCCCATATCTGGGGGTCACTTGGTGCTAGGAACCACATAACTTGTGGCAGGTGACATGGCAAGTGGACAATCCACAACTTGGTCACGGGGCAGGTCACGTGGCACTTGTGGTTGGTCACGTGGCACTCATGGCAGGTGTCTTGGCACTTGTGGCAGGTGTTGTGGCAAGTGGACAGTGACGTACAGCATATGTACTTGCCTTGCGATCGACATCCGTGACAGCCATTTCACATCTTTTTTTTTATGTGACAGATGTATATAAGTAAATAACCATCTTCCAAAATGTATAATTCAAATAGAAAAGATTAGAACAGAATAGAAAAAAATATATAATTTAATAGCAGATCTCCTGTAGACTATTAACAGCCATTTCACTTCTTTTTTTTTGCAGATCTTCTGCAGACTGTTAGAAGAATCAATTTCATTTTTTTTTTCAAAGTCGGGTCGCAAAATATTTTCGAATCCGCTTGAAATAGTATCAACGTGATTTGAAATTATTTCAACTGCATATGAAATTTTTTCAACTGCATTTGAATTTTTTTCAACTGCATTTGAATTTTTTTCAACTGCATTTGAATTTTTTTCAACTGCATTTGAATTTTTTTCAACTGCATTTGAAATTTTTTCAACCAAATTCGAAAATATTTTGCGACCCGAATTTGGGTCCATGTATCTCGGGGTTACTTGGTGATAGAAATTGTTTCTAATGCAGATGAAATATTTTCAAATCTGGTTGAAATAGTTTCTAATGCAGTTGAAATAGTTTCTAATGCAGATGAAATATTTTCAAATCTGGTTGAAATAGTTTCTAATGCAGTTGAAATAGTTTCTAATGCAGTTGAAATAATTTCAACTGCATTTGAAAATATTTCAACTGCATTTGAAATTATTTCAACCGAATTCGAAAATATTTTGCGACCCGACTTTGGGTCCACGTATCTCGGGGTCACTTGGTGATATAAACCCCATATGTACTTGCCTTGCGATCGACATCCGTGACAGCCATTTCACATCTTTTTTTTTTATGTGACAGATGTATATAAGTAAATAACCATCTTCCAAAATTTATAATTCAAATAGAAAAGATTAGAACAGAATAGAAAAAAATATATAATTTAATAGCAGATCTCCTGTAGACTATTAACAGCCATTTCACTTCTTTTTTTTTGCAGATCTTCTGCAGACTGTTAGAATCAATTTCATTTTTTTTTTCAAAGTCGGGTCGCAAAATATTTTCGAATCCGCTTGAAATAGTATTAACATGATTTGAAATGATTTCAACTGCATTTGAAATTATTTCAACCGAATTCGAAAATATTTTGCGACCCGACTTTGGGTCGGTGTATCTCGGGGTCACTTGGTGATAGAAACCCCAAATTTGGAGAGATTATAGTGCTAGTTCTACTGTGTTTGCATACCAAATTTGGGGTTTCTAGCTATAAGTGGCCCCGAGATACGTGGCCCCAAAGTCGGGTCACAAAATGTAATTCTCTGCTGTAGAAAAGTACTTGACATATGCCCCATATCTGGGGGTCACTTGGTGCTAGGAACCACATAACTTGTGGCAGGTGACATGGCAAGTGGACAATCCACAACTTGGTCACGGGGCAGGTCACGTGGCACTTGTGGTTGGTCACGTGGCACTCATGGCAGGTGTCTTGGCACTTGTGGCAGGTGTTGTGGCAAGTGGACAGTGACATACAGCATATGTACTTGCCTTGCGATCGACATCCGTGACAGCCATTTCACATCTTTTTTTTTATGTGACAGATGTATATAAGTAAATAACCATCTTCCAAAATGTATAATTCAAATAGAAAAGATTAGAACAGAATAGAAAAAAATATATAATTTAATAGCAGATCTCCTGTAGACTATTAACAGCCATTTCACTTCTTTTTTTTTTTGCAGATCTTCTGCAGACTGTTAGAATCAATTTCATTTTTTTTTTCAAAGTCGGGTCGCAAAATATTTTCGAATCCGCTTGAAATAGTATCAACGTGATTTGAAATTATTTCAACTGCATATGAAATTTTTTCAACTGCATTTGAATTTTTTTCAACTGCATTTGAATTTTTTTCAACTGCATTTGAATTTTTTTCAACTGCATTTGAATTTTTTTCAACTGCATTTGAAATTTTTTCAACCAAATTCGAAAATATTTTGCGACCCGAATTTGGGTCCATGTATCTCGGGGTTACTTGGTGATAGAAATTGTTTCTAATGCAGATGAAATATTTTCAAATCTGGTTGAAATAGTTTCTAATGCAGTTGAAATAGTTTCTAATGCAGATGAAATATTTTCAAATCTGGTTGAAATAGTTTCTAATGCAGTTGAAATAGTTTCTAATGCAGTTGAAATAATTTCAACTGCATTTGAAAATATTTCAACTGCATTTGAAATTATTTCAACCGAATTCGAAAATATTTTGCGACCCGACTTTGGGTCCACGTATCTCGGGGTCACTTGGTGATATAAACCCCATATGTACTTGCCTTGCGATCGACATCCGTGACAGCCATTTCACATCTTTTTTTTTTATGTGACAGATGTATATAAGTAAATAACCATCTTCCAAAATTTATAATTCAAATAGAAAAGATTAGAACAGAATAGAAAAAAATATATAATTTAATAGCAGATCTCCTGTAGACTATTAACAGCCATTTCACTTCTTTTTTTTTGCAGATCTTCTGCAGACTGTTAGAATCAATTTCATTTTTTTTTTTCAAAGTCGGGTCGCAAAATATTTTCGAATCCGCTTGAAATAGTATTAACATGATTTGAAATGATTTCAACTGCATTTGAAATTATTTCAACCGAATTCGAAAATATTTTGCGACCCGACTTTGGGTCGGTGTATCTCGGGGTCACTTGGTGATAGAAACCCCAAATTTGGAGAGATTATAGTGCTAGTTCTACTGTGTTTGCATACCAAATTTGGGGTTTCTAGCTATAAGTGGCCCCGAGATACGTGGCCCCAAAGTCGGGTCACAAAATGTAATTCTCTGCTGTAGAAAAGTACTTGACATATGCCCCATATCTGGGGGTCACTTGGTGCTAGGAACCACATAACTTGTGGCAGGTGACATGGCAAGTGGACAATCCACAACTTGGTCACGGGGCAGGTCACGTGGCACTTGTGGTTGGTCACGTGGCACTCATGGCAGGTGTCTTGGCACTTGTGGCAGGTGTTGTGGCAAGTGGACAGTGACATACAGCATATGTACTTGCCTTGCGATCGACATCCGTGACAGCCATTTCACATCTTTTTTTTTATGTGACAGATGTATATAAGTAAATAACCATCTTCCAAAATGTATAATTCAAATAGAAAAGATTAGAACAGAATAGAAAAAAATATATAATTTAATAGCAGATCTCCTGTAGACTATTAACAGCCATTTCACTTCTTTTTTTTTTTTTTTTGCAGATCTTCTGCAGACTGTTAGAATCAATTTCATTTTTTTTTTTCAAAGTCGGGTCGCAAAATATTTTCGAATCCGCTTGAAATAGTATCAACGTGATTTGAAATTATTTCAACTGCATATGAAATTTTTTCAACTGCATTTGAATTTTTTTCAACTGCATTTGAATTTTTTTCAACTGCATTTGAAATTTTTTCAACCAAATTCGAAAATATTTTGCGACCCGAATTTGGGTCCATGTATCTCGGGGTTACTTGGTGATAGAAATTGTTTCTAATGCAGATGAAATATTTTCAAATCTGGTTGAAATAGTTTCTAATGCAGTTGAAATAGTTTCTAATGCAGATGAAATATTTTCAAATCTGGTTGAAATAGTTTCTAATGCAGTTGAAATATTTTCAAATCTGGTTGAAATAGTTTCTAATGCAGTTGAAATAGTTTCTAATGCAGTTGAAATAATTTCAACTGCATTTGAAAATATTTCAACTGCATTTGAAATTATTTCAACCGAATTCGAAAATATTTTGCGACCCGACGTTGGGTCCACGTATCTCGGGGTCACTTGGTGATATAAACCCCATATGTACTTGCCTTGCGATCGACATCCGTGACAGCCATTTCACATCTTTTTTTTTTATGTGACAGATGTATATAAGTAAATAACCATCTTCCAAAATTTATAATTCAAATAGAAAAGATTAGAACAGAATAGAAAAAAATATATAATTTAATAGCAGATCTCCTGTAGACTATTAACAGCCATTTCACTTCTTTTTTTTTGCAGATCTTCTGCAGACTGTTAGAATCAATTTCATTTTTTTTTTCAAAGTCGGGTCGCAAAATATTTTCGAATCCGCTTGAAATAGTATTAACATGATTTGAAATGATTTCAACTGCATTTGAAATTTTTTCAACCGAATTCGAAAATATTTTGCGACCCGACTTTGGGTCCACGTATCTCGGGGTTACTTGGTGATAGAAACACCAAATTTGGAGAGGTTATAGTGCTAGTTCTACTGTGTTTGCATTCCAAATTTGGGGTTTCTAGCTATAAGTGGCCCCGAGATACGTGGCCCCAAAGTCGGGTCGCAAAATGTCAAGCACTTTTCTGCAGCAGAGAATGACATTTTTCGACCCGACTTTGGGGCCACATATCTCGGGGCCACTTGTAGCTAGAAACCCCAAATTTGGTATGCAAACACAGTAGAACTAGCACTACAACATATCCAAATTTGGTGTTTCTATCACCAAGTAACCCCGAGATACGTGGACCCAAAGTCGGGTCGCAAAATATTTTCGAATTCGAAAATCAGTTGAAAACTAAACGAAATCCGAAAACGAATTTAACAAATGTAACGAATCTTACTAAACGAAATTAATTAATTAACGAATTAAAACGAAACTAAACGAAACGAATTTTTTCCTTTTGCACATGTCTAATGTCGGGTGGTGTGTCGGGTGGTGGGTGTGTATGTCGGGTGGTGGGTGTGTATGTCGGGTGGTGGGTGTGTATGTCGGGTGGTGGGTGTGTATGTCTGGTGGTGTGTCGGGTGGTGGGTGTGTATGTCTGGTGTGTCGGGTGGTGGGTGTGTATGTCTGGTGGTGTGTCGGGTGGTGGGTGTGTATGTCTGGTGGTGTGTCGGGTGGTGGGTGTGTATGTCGGGTGGTGGGTGTGTATGTCGGTTGGTGGGTGTGTATGTCGGGTGGTGTATGTCGGGTGGTGGGTGTGTATGTCGGTGGTGTGTTGGGTGGTGGGTGTGTATGTCGGGTGGTGGGTGTGTATGTCGGGTGGTGTGTCGGGTGGTGGGTGTGTATGTCGGGTGGTGGGTGTGTATGTCGGGTGGTGTGTTGGGTGGTGGGTGTGTATGTCGGGTGGTGGGTGTGTATGTCGGTGGTGTGGTGGGTGTGTATGTCGGGTGGTGGGTGTGTATGTCGGTGGTGTGTTGGGTGGTGGGTGTGTATGTCGGGTGGTGGGTGTGTATGTCGGGTGTGTATGTCGGGTGGTGGGTGTGTATGTCGGGTGGTGGGTGTGTATGTCGGGTGGTGGGTGTGTATGTCGGGTGGTGTGTTGGGTGGTGGGTGTGTATGTCGGGTGGTGGTTGTGTATGTCGGGTGGTGGGTGTGTATGTCGGGTGGTGTGTTGGGTGGTGGGTGTGTATGTCGGGTGGTGGGTGTGTATGTCGGGTGGTGTGTTGGGTGGTGGGTGTGTATGTCGGTGGTGTGTTGGGTGGTGGGTGTGTATGTCGGGTGGTGTGTCGGGTGGTGGGTGTGTATGTCGGGTGGTAAGTGTGTATGTCGGGTGGTGTGTTGGGTGGTGGGTGTGTATGTCGGTGGTGTGTTGGGTGGTGGGTGTGTATGTCGGGTGGTGTGTCGGGTGGTGGGTGTGTATGTGGGGTGGTGGGTGTGTATGTCGGGTTGTGGGTGTGTATGTCGGGTGGTGTGTTGGGTGGTGGGTGTGTATGTCGGTGGTGTGTTGGGTGGTGGGTGTGTATGTCAGGTGGTGGGTGTGTATGTCGGGTGGTGTGTCGGGTGGTGGGTGTGTATGTCGGGTGGTGGGTGTGTATGTCGGTGGTGTGTTGGGTGGTGGGTGTGTATGTCAGGTGGTGGGTGTGTATGTCGGGTGGTGTGTCGGGTGGTGGGTGTGTATGTCGGGTGGTGGGTGTGTATGTCGGGTGGTGTGTTGGATGGTGGGTGTGTATGTCGGGTGGTGTGTTGTGTATGTCGGGTGGTGGGTGTGTATGTCGGGTGGTGTGTCGGGTGGTGGGTGTGTATGTCGGGTGGTGGGTGTGTATGTCGGGTGGTGTGTCGGGTGGTGGGTGTGTATGTCGGTGGTGTGTTGGGTGGTGGGTGTGTATGTCGGGTGGTGGGTGTGTATGTCGGGTGGTGTGTCGGGTGGTGGGTGTGTATGTCGGGTGGTGTGTTGGGTGGTGGGTGTGTATGTCGGTGGTGTGTTGGGTGGTGGGTGTGTATGTCGGGTGGTGGGTGTGTATGTCGGGTGGTGTGTCAGGTGGTGGGTGTGTATGTCGGGTGGTGGGTGTGTATGTCGGGTGGTGTGTTGGGTGGTGGGTGTGTAAGTCGGGTGGTTGGTGTGTATGTCGGGTGGTGTGTTGGGTGGTGGGTGTGTATGTCGGGTGGTGTGTCGGGTGGTGGGTGTGTATGTCGGGTGGTGGGTGTGTATGTCGGGTGGTGGGTGTGTATGTCGGGTGGTGTGTCGGGTGGTGGGTGTGTATGTCGGGTGGTGGGTGTGTATGTCGGGTGGTGGGTGTGTATGTTGGGTGGTGTGTTGGGTGGTGGGTGTGTATGTCGGTGGTGTGTTGGGTGGTGGGTGTGTATGTCGGGTGGTGTGTCGGGTGGTGGGTGTGTATGTCGGGTGGTGGGTGTGTATGTCGGGTGGTGTGTAGGGTGGTGGGTGTGTATGTCGGTGGTGTGTCGGGTTGTGGGTGTGTATGTCGGGTGGTGTGTTGGGTGGTGGGTGTGTATGTCGGTGGTGTGTTGGGTGGTGGGTGTGTATGTCAGGTGGTGGGTGTGTATGTCGGGTGGTGTGTCGGGTGGTGGGTGTGTATGTCGGGTGGTGTGTGTGTATGTCGGGTGGTGTGTTGGATGGTGGGTGTGTATGTCGGGTGGTGGGTGGGTATGTCGGGTGGTGTGTTGGATGGTGGGTGTGTATGTCGGGTGGTGGGTGTGTATGTCGGGTGGTGGGTGTGTATGTCGGGTGGTGTGTCGGGTGGTGGGTGTGTATGTCGGGTGGTGGGTGTGTATGTCGGGTGGTGGGTGTGTATGTCGGGTGGTGTGTTGGGTGGTGGGTGTGTATGTCGGTGGTGTGTTGGGTGGTGGGTGTGTATGTCGGGTGGTGGGTGTGTATGTCGGGTGGTGTGTCGGGTGGTGGGTGTGTATGTCGGGTGGTGGGTGTGTATGTCGGGTGTGTTTGTCGGGTGGTGGGTGTGTATGTCGGGTGGTGGGTGTGTATGTCGGGTGGTGTGTTGGGTGGTGGGTGTGTATGTCGGTGGTGTGTTGGGTGGTGGGTGTGTATGTCGGGTGGTGGGTGTGTATGTCGGGTGGTGTGTCGGGTGGTGGGTGTGTATGTCCGGTGGTGGGTGTGTATGTCGGGTGGTGTGTTGGGTGGTGGGTGTGTATGTCGGGTGGTTGGTGTGTATGTCGGTGGTGGGTGTGTATGTCGGTGGTGTGTTGGGTGGTGGGTGTGTATGTCGGGTGGTGGGTGTGTATGTTGGTGGTGTGTTGGGTGGTGGGTGTGTATGTCGGGTGGTGTGTCGGGTGGTGGGTGTGTATGTCGGGTGGTGGGTGTGTATGTCGGGTGGTGGGTGTGTATGTCGGGTGGTGTGGTGGGTGTGTATGTCGGGTGGTGTGTCGGGTGGTGGGTGTGTATGTCGGGTGGTGGGTGTGTATGTCTGGTGGTGTGTCGTGTGGTGGGTGTGTATGTCTGGTGGTGTGTCGTGTGGTGGGTGTGTATGTACTAACAGGAGTGAGGGGGTTGAGTTGTTTGATAAATTAAGGTTATTTCTAGGGGGGAGGGGTTTATGATCAGGATTTTGAATTGTATTTTGTGGGATGGGGATAGGTGTGGGGGAGGGGGTGAAGGGAATATTGATATGTCTGGGAAGGAGTTAGGGCAGGGGTCTCAAACTAGCGGCCCTCCAGCTGTTGCGGAACTACAATTCCCATGAGGCATTGCAAGGCTGACAGTTACAGGCATGACTCCCACAGGCAGAGGCATGATGGGACTTGTAGTTCCGCAACATCTGGAGGGCCGCTAGTTTGAGACCCCTGAGTTAGGGGATCTCATTAATACTTTTAGGTTAAGGGATATTGGGAGGGATGGATGGGGGGTTACGTATTTTAGTGATAGAGGAAATGTGGTTTCACACATTGATTTTTGTTTTTGTCCCGGGAAGTGGAGTGTGGAATCATTTTCTGTGCGGAGAGAACCTTTCACGGATCATGGACGGACTGAATGTTCCTTACAGTTGGATGGAGGGAGGCGGAGTGGTGGAGGTATATGGAAAGTGATTGTAAGTATGTTAGAGGATGAAATAATTAGGAAAGAATATGGGCCTTGGATTGAACAATTGAAGAGGAGAGTGAAGGATTTTAAGAGTATTATTGAATGGTGGGAATGGGTTAAAATAAGGACAAAATTCTTTTTTTATTTGGAAAAGATGTGAGAAGGCAAGAAATATGAGAGAGGAGTCTGATCGATGGCAGAAGAGGTTTGAGTATTTAAATGAGTTGAGAATGATGGGTGAGGATGTGAAGGCTGAGATTGAAGAGACAAGAATGAGGTGGAATGAATTTATGAAGAAGAAGGGGAGAGATATTTTCTCACAATCTAGAACAATAGTGAGAGAAAAGGATGAGAAGAGATCAAAGGTTTTTCTCTAAGAAAATATATGGTGGAAAAGTGGATATGGTGAGTGTTTTGGATGAAGGGGGAGGGAGGTGTATTGTAGTGAGGAAGTGAGAAGGGTTGGGTGGGAGTTTTATAGTAAATTATATAGAGAGAAGAAGGGATGTGAAGAAGTGTTTGTTAGGTGATGATGTGGAGAAGAGTGAGTTGGAGGTATGTTGGAGTAAGATGAATAAAGGGAAAACGCCCGGGGGTGATGGGTTGCCGGTTGAATTTTATTGTGTGTTTTGGGAGGTGATAGGTGAGTGGTTGTAGAAAGTGTGTATAGGGGTTATGAAAGGTGGTAAATTGCCAGAATCAATGTGTGAAAGTATTATTGTATTATTGTTTTAACCTCTTGCCATCCGCGCTATAGCCAAATGACGGCCACAGCACGGACCTGAGTTTCCGGGAGGCCGTCATATGACGTCCTCCCCTTTGTACGCCCCCTGCACGGCGCACGCTGTGATCACCGAGTCACTGAGACTCGGGTGATCACAGATCCGAGTAAGGGGCCGATCCCGGCCCCTTACCACGTGATCAGCTGTCAGCCAATGACAGTTGATCACGTGATGTAAACAAAAGCTCTGTAATCACTTTTTTTCTTCTCAAGCTGACAGCGTGAAGAGAAAAAAAGATGATCACCGGCTTATGCACAAGGGACATCAGTCCCAAAGAGGAAGGAGGCAATTCTGCCTCATGTGTACCCACAATTACTGCCTGCCAGAGCACACAGTGCCCACCAGTGCCACCTATCAATACCCATGAGTGCCACCTATCAATGCCCACAAGTGTCACCTATCAATGCCCACCACTGGAGCCAATCAGTGCTGCCTATCAGTGTAACCTACTAGTGCCGATCAGTGCCCATCACTGGTGCCAATCAGTGCCTCCTCAGTGCTGCCTATCAGTGTAACCTATTAGTGCCATTTATCAGTGCCCACAAGTTCCACCTATCAATGCTCTTCAGTGCCACCTTTCAGTGCACACCAGTGCCACCTCTCAGTGCACACCAGTGCCACCTATCAGTGCCCACCAGTGCCACCTCTCAGTGCCCACCAGTGCCACCTATCAGTGCCCACCAGTGCGGCCTATCAGTGCCCACCAGTGCCGCCTTATCAGTTCTCATCAGTGCAGCCTATCAGCGCCCATCAATGAAGTAGAAAAATGACCTGTTTGCAAAATTTTATAACAAAATATAAAAAAAATATTACATTTTTTTTTTATTCAGTCTTTTTACATTTTTTTTAACAAAAAATAAAAACCGCGGAGGTGATCAAATGCCACCAAAAGAAAGCTCTATTTGTGGAAAAAATGGGTACAGTGTTGTATGACCGCGTAATTGTCATTTAAAGTGCATCAGCACTGAAAGCTGAAAATTGGTCTGGACAGGAGGGGGGGGGGGGGGGGGGGGGGAGGGGGGGGGGGGGGGGGGGGGGTTAAGTACCCAGTAAGCAAGTGGTTAAGAAAGGAAATAAGGAGGATTTGAAAAATTGGAGACGGATTTCTTTAGTAAATGTAGACTATAAGTTGATAGGGAAAGTAATTGGTGATGGGTGAGGTGAGGTTGTGTGTACAATGGTGGGTGAAGAACAAGTGTGTGTTGTGCCTGGAAGGTGAATTGGTGAAAGTTTGGTGGGATTTCGGGATGTATTGTGGTATAGTAAAGAGAGAAAGCAGGCAATGGCCGTATTGGCAATTGATTTTGAATAAGTGTATGGTAGAGGGTCACATGAGTTTATGTATAAAGTATTGGAGAGGATGGGAGTTCCTGAGAGAATGATTAGATGGATTAAATGTCTGTATAATGGAATGGTGAGCAAAGTGCAGATAAATGGGTGGATGACGGAGGAAGTGTATATAAGGGCTGGTGTGAGGCGGGGGTGTCCTTTGTCCCCCGTGTTGTTTATATGTGTGATTGAGCCGTTGTTGAGAATGTTAGTAAAGGACACGTTTGTGGAGGGTGCAGAGGGGCCTGGGAGCGGGGGAAGGTATTTAGGTATAATTGGATATATGGATGACGTAACAGTGGTGTGTAAGAATATTGCTGGTCTGAGGAGAGCGACGTTATTGGCTTTGCTCTAAATATGGATAAAAGTGAGTGTAAATGTGGTTGTGAATGGAATGATAAGGAGGAATGTGGATGGGAGGCGTGTAGTGGGAGTATCAAAATTTTAAGAATAAAGTTTAATAGGGATTTATATGGGAGAGAAAGTTGGGATGATGTGTGAGAAAAAATCCAGAAAAGAATCATTTCTGGTCCTTGTGGACTCCAACCTTGGAGGGACGGCCTTCATTATTAAGTGTTTCTGCCTCTAATGCTGTACATTTATTATGTTTATGTATTATATTTTCTCATCCTTTTTAGTATGTCTCCTATTATAGGGGTATTATAGTGCATTACCATTAAGACACTTACTTTATTATTTTAACCCTTCCATGCCTAAGCCTGTTTCTGACATTTGTTGCTTACAAGTTAAAATCTGTATTTTTTGCTTGAAAAATTACTTAGATCCCCAAACATTTTATATATATATATATATATATATATATATATATATATATATATATATATATATATATATATATATATTATATATTATATATTTTTAGCAGAGACCATTAGAGAATAAAATGGTGATCGTTGCAATATTTTATGTCACACGGTATTTGTGCAGCGGTCTTTCCAAAAAATTTCATGAATTAAAAAAAAAACTAAACAGTAAAGTTAGCCAATTTTTTTTGTATAATGTGAAAGATGATGTTACGCCGAGTAAATAGATACTGAACATGTCACTCTTTGAAATTGCGCACGCTGATGGAATGGCGACAAACGACAGTACCTAAAAATCTCCATAGGCGATGCTTTAAGAAAATGTAATGGTTACCAGGTTAGAGTTGCAGAGGAGTTCTAGTGCTAAAATTATTGCTCTCGCCCTGACGATTGCGGCGATACCTCACATGTGTGGTTTGAACACTGTTTACATTTGCAGGGGGGACTTACGTATGCGTTTTCTTTGCTGCGCGAGCAGCAAAAAAAAAATTATAATCTGGTCACTTTTGTTGTTGTGACAAGAAATGTAAATATCCCTTGTGACAGTAATAGGTGGTGACAGGTCCTCTTTATGGAGGGATCGGCGGGTCTAAAAGACCCCAAATCCCTCATTTACACTTAAAAGTATTCAAATCGCCCAAATCTGCGATTCTGAATACTGTCATTTTTATTTTAATTGGTGCCATTGGCAGCCGAGTAAACAGGAAGGAAAGGGGGGGACAAACGAGCGCCCTACCTCCTGGACCATACCAGGCCACATGCCATCAACATGGGGGGGTGGGTGTTTTGGGGCAGAGGGGGCCCCTGCGCCCCCCCACCCCAAAGCACCTTGTCCCCATGTCTGCTCTTTTGCTGAGTCTTCTCTCCTCTCCGGTTCCTCCTCCCTCTCCGGTTCTTCTCCTCTCTCTGCTTATCAGTGCCCATAAGTGCAGCCTATCAGTGCAAATCAGTGCCGCCTCATCAGCGCAGGAGAAAAATTACTTATTTACAAAATTTACTGACAGAAACAAAGAAATTATTATTTTTTTTTAGAAAAAAAAATAAAAAACCCAGGAGTGATTAAATACCACCAAAAGAAATCTCTCTTTATGTGAATACAATGATAACAATTTCACATGGTTACAGTGTATCATGACCGCGCAATTGTCATTCAAAGTGCAACAGCGCTGAAAGCTGAAAATTGGCCTGGGCAGGAAGGGGGGTAAGTGCCCTGTATTAAGGTGGTTACTGGCTGTGTGTTGAGTTATTTTGAGGGGACAACAAATTTACACTGTTATACAAGCTGTACACTCACTACTTTACATTGTAGACAAGTGTCATTTCTTCAGTGTTGTCACATGAAAAGATAGAAGAAAAGGTTTACACAAATGTCACTGGGGGGTGTACTTACTTTTGTGAGATACTGTATTA
>CM053026.1:786013018-786067861 GCA_028564925.1 Lithobates sylvaticus
AGGAGTTGTGGTGGACAAGGCCGGACACAGCCAGTGGAGGTCCCAGAACCAAGGACGGTATCCGGAGTGGTGAGCGAGCGAAAGCTCATCTTATGCCTGTTGCCTTACACTTTATGCCTATTAAGCCCCATACACACACGCGGATTATCCGAGGACCAGGTCCGTCAGACCATGTCCGTCGTACTTTGTCCGATGTTGGTTTTGCGTACACACGGTCGGACAAAGTTGTCGGAAAATCCGATCATTCTGAACGTGGTGACGTTTGTTGCATACGACGGGACTACGTAGAGGCTAGTAGCCAATAGCTTTGGTCTTGTAATGTGATCTGAGCATGCGTAGCACTTTGTCCGTCGGACAACGCTACACACGATCGGATTTGGTGTGATCGGACCGTGTTGTCAAAAAATCTATCCAGCAGGAGATAGGACTTTGTCCGTCGGACATACACACGGTCGGATTTTTCAACAACATTGTCCGATCGGACAGAATCCATGCGAAAATCCTACCGTGTGTATGGGGCTTTAGACTTCCAAGGCTATTACTTCAGTATGCAGAAGATTGTTTCCTCCTTTGTGGATTACAAGTACTTTGCTTAAACCTATATGTGCACCACCTCTACAGATCTTGTGCCGTGAAGAATATTGTGTTCCCTCAACGACTGAGCTCCATAGTTAGGGATCAGGCCTGGTCCGTTAGGTAGTCGCAATTAGGTTGTTGCACCTCAGTGGTGCTTAGGTAATGGTCGCTACACGTGGCGCTCCGTTCTTCCCCCCCCTCATTGCGGTTCAGTTATATTATTGTAATACATACTGCAGGGACCTGCTTATGTGTTGTAAGCCAAATGTTTGATGCATGTTACCACTTTCAAATTACCAGAAGTAAAGACAGTTATTTCAGCTAGAAGATTGTCTGTGAGTTTGAATCCATCACACTTAGAGCATAAGTGATATTATGTGTGCTGATATATATATATATTAACTGTGCCAGAGCGGGTAGAGCAGATGATAAGGGACTATATCCAAGAATGTGCTGAAGAAAACAGCATCATTTTTAGTAACCAGCATCTGTACATGAAGGGTCATTCCTGCCAGACCAATCTGCTGACATTCTACGGGGAAGTAAGCTACCACCTAGATAGGGGAAGACCTGTGGATATGGTGTATCTGGATTTTGCAAAAGCATTCAATACAGTTCCCCATAAACACTTACTCTACAAACTGAGGTCTGTAGGCATGGACCATGGGGTTTGTTCTTGGATGGAAAACTGGTGTCCAATGGGTGGTGATTAATAACGTGTACGCAGACTGGTCTGGAGTGGTGAGTGGGGTACCCCAAGGTCCTTGGGACCAATTCTATTCAATTTATTCATACATGATATAGAGGATGGGATAAATAGCTCAGTCTCAGTTTTTACTGACAAAACAAAGATAAGCAGGACAAACACTTCACATGAGGATATGGAAACTTTACAGAAAGACCTGAATAAAATAACGGAGTGGGCAACTTCATGGGAAATGAGGTTTAATGTGGAGAAATGTAAAGTGATGCACTTCAGAACTAAAAGCATAAATACAAACTACTCACTAGGGGGAGAACCTCTGGGGGAATCAAGGATGGAGAAGGATCTGGGGGTCCTAGTAGAAGACAGATTGAGCAATAACATGCAATGCCAAGGTGCAGCTACCAAAGCCGGCAGAATATTAGCATGTATAAAAAAGGAGATATACTCCAGAGATAGAAGAATAATCCCGCCACTTTATAAAACTCTGGTCCGGCCACATCTGCAGCATTCTGTCCAGTTCTGGTCACCAGTCCTCAGGAAGGATGTGCTGGAGCTGGAGAGAGTCCAAAGAAGGGCAACAAAACTAATAAGGGGACTGGAGGATCTCCATTACGAGGAACGACTACAAGCACTAAATGTATTCTCGCTGGAGAAGAGACGCTTGAGAGGAGATATGATAGCGATTTACAAATATCTCAATGGTGATCCCAACGTAGGAAAAATATGATTTAGTCTCAGGGAGTGTAAGAGGACACACAATGAGATTGGAGGAGAAGCGGTTTAACCTTAAGGTGTGTAGGGGCTTTTTCACTGTCAGGACAATAAGGACGTGGAACTCTCTTCCACCATTGGTGTCAGCAGGGAGTATTGATATTTATAAAAGACTCATGGATGTGCATCATATTGAACCCAATATACAGGGATATGGGAAATGATTACTGACACTGACTCACGTACACCTACACAGGTTGGACTGAATCGATTAACAAAAATAGGACTCCGCGCTCGTATGGGAAGGCGCCCTGGAGGTGTACACAGACCACGAGGTAAGATATAGGGAAACCAAAAATAGGGATTACAAATGTCTCTCAGTGAGAGGGACAATGTCCATAGTAGCAGTCTATGAAAGGAGGAGAATCCATGTTCCAGCACTAAGGGCAGCCAGTGTGAGGAGCAAGAAGCAGTCTCTGCAAGGCAACAAGGAAAAGGACACGGCGCCTCCAAGTGCAGTATTAAGGAACCATTTCATGATAAAAGCAATTAACAAAATAATCACAAAGGGAGCGTGAATGTTCACTTCCGGGTGTGGGGTGAAAGGAGGAGACTTCACGCTCGGAGCATGCGCACTGCTTTCGAAGTCGCTTCCTTTTACCCTGCGCCCGGACGTGATGTCATCCCCGATCTGCCTGCGTTTTGTATAGGCTGCGAGTGCTGAAATCCACCCGTGCGATCCGCCAGCTGCACCCCGGAGACACGGACATCCAGGAGTGACCACCCCCGCATCCTACTTGGGGTTCAAGAACAACTGAGTTCCTTATTTTTTTTTCCATTTTTCTTCATTTCAATGTTATTTTATTTTCATCTATTTATTCTCTGGGCCCCCCAATGTCACACATGCATGTGTTGACGTGGTTGGGAGAGACCTATTATATATATAAGGCTTTATCATTATCTGATTTATAGTATTTCATCATCAGGTACCTTTAAAGATTTCATATGGGCATATCCCCAAGGGGGGCGGAATCACTAAATATTATATACCTGCCATACAAGGTCCTTTTCCCTCTTTCCGCACATAGCAAAAACAAAAAATATATACATATCTTGTTCGATCTATCAAATAATAATTTTAGATTTTTATAAATTCTAAAAATACTTTTAGTATTATCACATATATTTAAAAATAATACATTCCATCTCTCATATTGTGGACTCTAGAGAGGGAATGGAACTCTCCTTTTTGATGGTTTCATTTTAATTCTTATTTTAAATCCAATTTTATTTCATATATTTTTATTT
Organism: Lithobates sylvaticus; assembly: GCA_028564925.1. Lineage (NCBI taxonomy): Eukaryota > Metazoa > Chordata > Amphibia > Anura > Ranidae > Lithobates > Lithobates sylvaticus. The sequence goes on from CM053026.1 coordinate 786,016,320, forward strand.
TTTTCTTATGTAATGGGTTCTTAGCTTTGGGAATAGCAATACATTTGTGATTTGATATGTGTTTAGATTGTAAGTGTGGGGACTCCAATTAAACTGAAGTTTTGCAGTGATTTGCAAAGATATTATTTCCAGAATTCATCTTTGCTGGAGATTTTTTGTCTAATATCGAGACGCTGACGAAATTAAGCATTTTATCCAAACCCGATGTTCTGTTATTCAGCGCATCGTTCGGAATGACAATACATGTCCTTTTTGGATACACATCGTTTAGGGATGATGTAGAGGTTACAGACTTCTGTCCTCAACATCACACCCAAAATGGACACCGGCATGTAAGAACAGATTGTTTTATTTGTATATCAGAGACGGACAATATTTTGAGGCTATCCGATGCCGGACTTCGGTCCTCGAAATCATCAACAAAATGGCCGCCGTAACTCTCACTGCGCAAGCTCAGTGGAGTTGCCGCACACTATTTCAACCCAGGAAGTGTAGCAATATGGACGTTCCGGTCGACGTCTGATGACGAAACACGTAGAACGGCATTGCGTCACTTCCGGTCTAATGGCACAGCTTGTCTTATGTTTATTTTTGCTTGGATTTTCTGTACAAATGTGAGTACATTACTTATTATGATAAATTTAAAACCATTTTAATACGGATTCACACTATGGGCTTTCCCTTCTTTTCTTATGTGGTAAACAAATGAGATACCAGTAGAAATAGCGCTATTATACAAGGGCCCAGGATCCACAGACTGCTACACAGCGGCACATACTGTGAACGCGCAGTACCCCTGGAGGGGTGAGGCTCTCTGGTGAGTGCATTTGTAATAGGAGCACGGATAAGAACCACAGCACCAAGTGCCCCCCATATGGGAAGAAATTTCCTGAAAAGGTTTTCACTGGACACTTTTTGTATTGAGCACAAGTCACTTTGTTTGCCCGTTTATACATTCTTTATGAAGTTGCAATAAGTTGTTTTTTGCACAAAGGTCATATTTATTTCACTTTTTTTTCAGTTTTTTTTTAATGAAGAAAATGGACACACTAGATTTTTTATTAAATTACATTTAAAATGTATTTATTTATGGATTAATTTATTCATTTCTATTAGCATTTTTCCTGTCTGGAGATCATTTAACCACTTCAGCCCCGGACCAATTTGCAGCCAAAGGACCAGGCCCCTTTTTGCGATTCGGCACTGCGTCGCTTTAAACTGACAATTGCGCGGTCGTTTGACGTGGCTCCCAAACTAATTTTTTTTTTCCCAAAAATAGAGCTTTCTTTTGGTGTATTTTGATCACCTCTGCGGTTTTTATTTTTTGCGCTATAAACAAAAATAGAGCGACAAATTTGAAAAAAAACACAATATTTTTTTTACTTTTTGCTATAATAAATATCCCCCAAAAATATATAAAAACTTTTTTTTCCCTAGGTTTAGGCCGATACGTATTCTTCTTCTACATATTTTTGGTAAAAAAAAAAAAATCGCAATTAGCGATTATTGATTGGTTTTGCGCAAAAGTTAAAGCGTTTACAAAATAGGGGAAAGTTTTATAGCATTTTTATTAATATATTTTTTTTTACTAGTAATTGCGGCGATCAGCGATTTTTATTGTGACTGCGACATTATGGCGGACACATCGGACATTTTTGACACATTTTTGGGACCATTGTCATTTATACAGCAATCAGTGCGATTAAAAATGCATTGATTACTGTAAAAATGACACTGGCAGTGAAGGAGTTAACCACTAGGGGGGCGGGGAGGGGTTAAGTGTGACCTATGTTTTTTTTTTTTTACTGTAGGGGACGTGGCTTGGCGTGTGACATCACTGATCGTCTTTCCCTATGACAGTGACAGGCAGTGTAGGAAGCGCGAGGAGAGGTTTGTTACACAGACCTCTCCCCGTTCTTCAGCTCTGTGACCCGATCGCGGCCACGGAGCTCAGGACTGGGTCGCGAGCTCACCGCCGGCGGCACGTCGGTCTTCTTTATATATATATATAAGTCCCTCCTTTCTGCCTGTCCGCGCCCGTCGGGACCCCTGTGAGTCCGATCGCGGTCCCCGGGGACTCGATCGCCGCGGGGACATCCCGATCGTCTCACGGGACGGCTGAACGGGGAGATGCCGAGATAAACAGCATCTCCCCGTTCTGCCTAGCAACTAGAGACGCCGATCTCTGCTCCCTTTGTTTGGAGCAGAGATCAGCATTCACTAGCTGAAAGCCACGCCCCCCCACAGTAAGAAACACACCCCTAGGCATACTTAACCCCTACACCGCCCCCTTGTGGTTAACCCCTCGCAGATCTCCGCCATTACTAAAAAAAAAATAAATTATTAATAAAAATGCTATAAAACTATCCCCTATCTTGTAAACGCAATAACTTCTGCGCAAACCGATCAATAATCGCTTATTGCGATTTTTTTTTACCAAAAATATTTAGAAGAATACGTATGGGCCTAAACTGAGGGAAAAAATGTTTTTTAATATATTTTTTGGGGATATATATTATAGAAAAAAGTAAAAAATAATGCATTTTTTTCTAAATTGTCGCTCAATTTTTGTTTATAGCGCAAAACATAAAAACCGCAGGGGCGATCAAATACCACCAAAAGAAAGCTCTTTTTGTGGAAAAAAAGGACGTCAATTTTGTTTGGGAGCCACGTCGCACGCCCGCGCAATTGTCATTAAAGCGACGCAGTGCCGAATCGCAAAAAGAGGCCGGGTCCTTTGGCTGCAAATTGCTCCGGTCCTTAAGTGGTTAATATTACTATCTCACAGAGGATTTGGTACATTTATTAGGTTTAACTGAAATCACAAGTAACCCGTCACCTTCACAGGAGAACACAGTTTAACTACTTATTATCTAACAATTTCTGTCATTTATCGGTGGCGGGAGAGGTGCCACCCCCCCCCTCCCGCCGCTGCGGGATCCCGTTATCGGTGGCGGGAGAGGTGCCACCCCCCCCTCCCGCCGCTCTCCCGCGCCCTCCGCTTACCGGAGCCGTCGGTATCGGCGGAGGCGATCGGGTCCTGCTGTGTGATGGGTATGGAGATAAGTGAGGCTAAGATGGCCCCCCACCCGTCTCCATACCATAGGAGGGCGGAAGCGACCTCAAAACATCACTTCTGCCCACACCTCTTAAAGGAACATTTTTTAAAATTACTTTTTTTATTTATTTTTTTGCAAAAATATGAGATCTGATGTCTTTCTGACCCCCCAGATCTCATATTTAAGAGGACCTGTCATGCTTTTTTTCTATTACAAGAGATGTTTACATTCCTTGTAATAGGAATAAAAGTGATCCATTTTTTTTTTAAAACAGTGTAAAAATTAATAAATTGAAGTAAAATAAATAAGAAAAAAAAAATAAAAAATTAAAAACACCTCGTCCCGACGACCTCGCGCGCAGAAGTGAGCGCATACGTGAGTAGCGCCCGCATATGAAACCGGTAGTCAAACCACACATGTGAGGTATCGCCGCGATCGGTAGAACGAGAGCAATAATTCTACCCCTATCTCTGTAACTCAAAACATGCAACCTGTAGAATTTTTTAAACGTCGCTTATGGAGATTTTTGAGGGTAAAAGTTTGACGCCATTCCACGAGCAGGCACATGTTGGGTATCAATTTACTCGGCATAACATTATCTTTCACAATATAAAAAAAAATTGGGCTAATTTTTTTATTCAAAAAAGTGATTTTTTTTATTCAAAAAAGTGATTTTTTTTTATTCAAAAAAGTGATTTTTTTTATTCAAAAAAGTGCGCTTGTAAGACCGCTGCGCAAATACGTGTGTGAAAAAAAGTATTGCAATGACCGCCATTTTATTCTCTAGGGTGTTAAAAAAAATAACAATATATAACGTTTGGGGGTTCTAAGTAATTTTCTAGCAAAAAAAAAAAAAGACTTTTTAAACATGAAAACATTGAGTCTGAAAAACAGGCCCGGTCCTTAAGTGGTTAATTTAAATACTCAATTTTATCAACACCTGTCTGGAGGGGCAATTAAAACACATTCACTTTTTTATACACAGAACTCATCAGCCAGCTGAGGGGTTACATCACAGCAATCCAGCATTCAACAGGCTGAGGGTCTAACACATCAAAGCTTTTTTTATATATATATAGAATTCACTAACATTTTTTTGCTTCGGCAAATATAGTGTGGTGTATATCCCCTATTTTTTTTTTTTTTTTTAAAGGACAACTTTTAATTAAATTATTAAAACTTTATAATTTTTTTATTTTTTTAAACTTATAAGTTCTGATTTTTTAATCATAGAATTTCGAATTTATCAGTTCCTGCTGTATATGAATCTTTTTTTTATATAAAATTGTAAGAAGTATGTATTTTTGGTAATTTATTAATAATTTGACATTCATTTTTGTATTTTTTTTTTATTCCATTTTATTTTAGTATGTTACACGTGAAGTAGAATTTAAAATAGTTCAACGCTCGCTGCATTTCATTTAAAAGGTATTTAAAAAGTTAAATTAATTTTTAATAATATTATTTATTCTTAAAATGTTTTTATATATATATATATTTTTTTTTTTTTTCATTTATCTATTTTTAATAAGGCTTAATTTGAGTTACTAACGTTAATTTTTCTTTTGTTCCTGACATTACAGGTACTGAAGAGCTTGTAACAAACATCTTTTTTTTCCATAGATTGCCTAAATTGAAAATGATCAGTTACACTAATTTAAAAATTGTGCTATTTATTGATTTTTATGTAATCTATCCCTCTTCCTTACTGTCTTCTTTTGTGTTATAGCTTCTCTCTCTCTCTCTGACAATGGAATTTTGACAATAAAATTCCTATGATAACAAAAAATATTTAAATGTTGTCAAATATAATATGTTTATTCTGCTGTATTGGTGTTCTCTCTCTCTCTCTTTTTTCTCCCTTTCTCTCTGTCTCTCTCTCTCTCTTTTTCTTTCTCTCTTTTTCTTTCTCTCTTTCTCTCTCTCTCTCTCTCTCTCTCTCTCAAGGAAATTGTGTCAAAAAAATTCCAAAAATATATAAAAAAAATGTTGATGTTGTCAGATATAATATGTTTATTCTGTATTGGTGTTCTCTCTCTCTTTTTCTCTCTCGCTCTCCCTCTCATTCTCTCCCTTTCTTTCTCTCCCTCTCTTTTTCTTCTCTCTCTCTCTCTCCCCCCTCTCTCCATATCTCTCTCTCTCTTTCTCTCCATCTCTTTCTCTCTTTTTCTATTTTTATTTCTCTCGCTCTCTCTTTCTCTGTCTTTATTTCTCTCTCTCTCTCTGTCTCTTTCTCTCTCTCTCTTTCTCTCCACCTCTTTCTCTCTCTCGCTTTCTAACTTTCTCTCTCTCTCTCTCTCTCTCCTCTCTCTCTCTTTCTGCTCTTTACCCTCTTTACTCTCCCCTCTCTTCTCCCTCTCTCTCTCGGTCTCTGTATGTCTCTGCTATTTTCTCTCTCCACTCTCTCTCTCTCTCTCTCTCTCTCTCTCTCTCTCAACGACAATGGGATTTTATCAATAAAGTTCCATAAGAAAAATATTATAAAGTTTTCTATGTTGGCAAATACATTTTGTTTATTGTCTCTTTATGCTCTCTCATTCTATCACTTTCCCCATCTTTCTCTCCTCTCTCTCTCTTCCTCCTTTCTTTCTCCCTCCTTCTCTCTCTCATTTTTTACTTCTCTCCCTCTCCCCCCTGTCTCTCTCTCGCCTTCTCTCTCTCTCTCTATCATGATCTATCATTATAATTTGTCTCTCTCATTCTATTTTATTCTTCTATAAATGTCCTTACTCTATTTTGTTGTTGACAATTGAATTTGTCGTTTAGACAACCATTTATGATTATTAAATAATGTGAAAATATAAAATAAAGTTTTGATTTTGAAAAAAAATTGATATGTAAATTTTATCTCTTTTGGTTTATATCAGCGGCGATCGGGTCCTCTGGTCCCGCGGTCATGGAGCTTAGGACCGGGTCGCGCGCTCGCTGCCGGCGGCGCACGCACAACTCATGGCTGGGCTCTTAAAGGACAACGTACCTGAAGAGATGAGTTTTCAGGGATCGCCTGAAGGTGGCTAGAGTATAGGGATTGGAGAAGAGGGTTGGAGGACACTGATTGGGAGCCAGTGTAGGGATTGGAGGAGAGGGTTGGCAGACACTGAACGGTTGGTAAGGTGGATAAGTCTGGCAGCAGCATTCATGATAGACTGAAGAGGGGAGGAGCCTATGGAGAGGCAGGCCAATGAGAAGGGAGTTGCAATAGTCAAGGCGAGAGATAACGAGGGAGTTAATGTGGAGCTTGGTGGTTTCATTTGTTAAAAAGGGGCGAATTTTAGAGATGTTACGGAGGTGAAGTCTACAAACTTTTGACAGCGATTGGACTTGTCCTTGTCTAGGATTACACCGAGTACCCTGGCGTGAGGGGAGGGACTGATGGTGGCATTGTTGATTTTGTCATGGAGTCATGGAGGGGGGCACAGGCGGGGGGGAATATTAATATTAATAGCTCAGTTTTAGAGAGATTTAACCCGTAATGCAATGAAATATACAGCGTTAAACTTGCAGTAATGCACAGAACTATATTGCGTTAAATGTACAGTAACGCACAGAACTATAAGACATTAAATTTGCAGTGACAAAATGAAATATGCGGTGTTAAACCTGCAGTAACGCACATAAATATACGCGTTAAACTTGGATTAACAAAATTATTTATATGGCGTTAAAGTTTCAGTAACACAATGAAATATATGATGTTACACTTGCAGTAACGTACAGAACTATATGGCGTTAAACTTACAGTAACACAATGAAATATATGGCATTAAATGTGCACTGATGAGGTGGCACTGAAGAGGTGGCACTTATGAGGCGGCACTGATGTGCACTGATGAGGAGGCACTGACAGGCACTGATAGGTGTCACTCATGAGGTGGCACTGATGGGCACTGATAAGGAGGCAATGACGGGCACTGATATGCAGCACTGATGAACACTGATAGGCGGCACGGATGGGCAGCTTTTATAGGCACTGATATGCAGCACTGAAGTGGCACTGATGGGTACCGATAGGCAGAACTGATGTGGCACTTACCGTATATGCAGCACTGATGGGCAGCCTTTATGGGCACTGATAGGCGGCACTAATGTGCACTGATAGGCAGCACTAATGTGCACTGATAGGTGGCACTGATGCGGAGGCACTTACAGTTTGTGAAGCACTGATGGGCACTGATAGGCGGCACTAATGTGCACTGATAGGTAGCACTGACGGACAATGATAGGCCGGACTAATAGATGACACTGATAGGTGGCACTGATGATCAGACACTGACAGGCATCACTGATGGGCACTGATTGGCATCACTGATGGGCACTGGTGGGCATCACTGGTGTGCATCACAGGTGGGCACTGGTGGGCATCTCTGAGGGAGATGCACTGATAATCAAAGAACTGATTATCAGCCCCCCGTCAGGAAAGCTGCTCATTGGCTGTCCTCTAGTCACACGCTGTCAGAACGAGTAGAAGAATGGCAATAACCTGCACTTCCTGGTTACACTGTGATCAGCTGTGATTGGACACATAATACTATTAAACACATAAAACTTGCACTAACGCAATGAAATATACAGCATTAAACATGCAGTAAAGCACAAAACTATATGGCGTTAAATCTGCAGTGACACAATGAAATATGCAGCGTTAAACCTGCAGTAACGCAAAGATTTATATGGCATTAAAGTTGCAGTAACGCAATGAAATATACAGCGTTAAACTTGCAGTGACGCACAGAACTATATGGTGTTAAACTTGCAGTAATGCAATGAAATATATGGCGTTAAACTTGCATTAACGCACTGAACTGTATGCCGGGTAAACTTGCCATAATGCACAGAACTATATGGCGCTAAACTCGCACTTCCTCTAAACTATGGAGATTAAACACCAACTTATTAAATAACCCTATCTACCTGTGTTTCCTATAGTAACAATGCTACAAATAAAAATTGCTGTATACTAATCAAAATATAACTCAAAATTAAAGCACAGCCTGATGAAGGGGCACGCATGCCCCGAAGCGCCGCCCATTGTGACCCGTACCCGGAAGTGAATCCTGAACAACACCACTGCTGCCTAGAAGGAAGCAGCCCACTGTCTCCATAGCCTGTTCCCCAGCAATCCCAAACGCTGAGAGCCCACAGCGCTACCGGATCTTTACTGGACCACACAGCCAAGTTTGAGACAGCATGCCTGATGACATCTGATGACATCTACCACTTCACCCGGGACCCAAAACGGATGACTCTCTAAATTCCTGATATACCTTCATGACACATCCATCTTGTGAGTGTTCTTAATCCTGTTTGATAATAAATTGATTTTATTTGCTGCACTTAGAGGGCGCCGTCTCTCTCTCTTTCTGTTTGCATTCCAGAGCTCCTTCTTGCTTATATGGACTGGCAGCCTTTTATGCTCAGCAATTATGTTCTAAACTTCAGCATTTGTACACGGACTAATATTTAAAATTCTTGTACGAATATTTATGTTATCCCTCTCTCTCCCTCCCTCCCTCCCACTGTTACCCACTATATGCATTTTTATGAGCTGTATCCCGTGCGCGCCATACAAAAACCCCCTTGTTTCAAAATTAAAGCATGACTGATGGGTTCTATAATGATATAATCATTCCAAATCTCATACTTCACATTAGTGCAATAATAAAACAAAGTGCACTCCAATATATCTTGATTGTTTAAATGTGACAAAACAGTGAAAAATAAAGTGCTGAAGTGCAACAGATTGTGCTGCTCTGATCGCATGATTCAGTGCAACATAAATCACATAAACAGCCCTTATTAAACTTAAATAGAAAAGTCCATTGGTAGACGTGATCAAAATCATGCTGTGGTGTTCACACACTGGTGCTCCCCACCCTTAGGTAATAGCCGCTCACCTCTGAGCGTGTGACCTTGCATTTAATCTTGGTCAAAACACGCATGTGAATCACCTCTGGATTCTTTTTTTTTTAAATCTTTTATTTATTTCATAGGACAGGAGAAACACAAAAATACATCTTTCTTAGGTATATAACATTATATGAAATTATAGTGTCCTATCGGGCACACAATATTCTTACTTTCCTCTATCTTGGGGTCTACTCCCTCAAATTGTACCCAATACCTCCTTGCCCTATACTCTTTTTCCCCTATTTTATTAACCCAAACATAAAAATCTATCTCACAAAAAAAAAAAAAGAGGGGGGGGGGGAAGCGGAAACCCCGGGCACACTCCCATCGAACTGCCGCTGCTGCTACTTTTCCCTTTCTCCACGTATGTCTGCTTAGATTACCCATTATTTAGTCCGCTACATCGCCTTCAAACAGAGTCCGTCCCTCGTCTGAAAAGATATATATATTCCAGGGTGTCCATGTTTTAGTATATTGTTCCTTTTGGTGTCGTTTCGAGAGGATTAATTCCTCCATTCTCTTAATTTCCTCCACTTTTTTAAACCACATACCAATAGTGGGCGCCCGTGTAGATTTCCAGCATATAGGGATGCATGATTTGGCAGCATTGAGAAGGTGACAAAGCACTAGTCTTTTATATGTTTTGATGGGTATATTTGATACATGAAGCAAGAAAAGTGCCGGATCATATGGGATTAGGGTTTCCATAAGATTTTGGGCAGTTTGATGTATCGTTTTCCAGAAGTATTCCAGTTTTGGGCATGTCCAAAATATATGGAGGATTGTACCCCCATCTTCTTGGCATCTCCAGCATTGGTCTGTCAGTAATGGATAGATTCTGTGTAGCTTTGCCGGAGTTTGGTACCATCGGGTCACAACTTTATAATTGGTCTCTTGTAAATTAGTGCTTATAGAGGTTCCATGTGTGAGACTCATTATATTTTGTCGCTGTGATTCCGTGAACTTATATCCCATATCTAACTCCCAGTCCGTGAGGCATTGTAGTTGATGGTCCTCGGGTGGCCTTATCAGTAATTTGTATACTGCCGATAGGGCATGTCTTAATGTCCCCCCCTCCGAACACAGGGTCTCAAATCTAGTGAGATTTAAACTAATAGTATCCGGGGCTGGTAATGACCGTAAAAAATCCGTTAATTGAAGAGCTCTCCAGTAGTCTAATCTAAATGTATTTGTTCTATCCATGAGTTCTCGCATGGACGGCCATTTATTATTCGACATAAAGTGTGAAAGTTGGAAGTATCCATTTTGCCTCATTTTCTAAAAGACTGGGTCGTAGATTCCTGGGGGAAACAAGGGATTCCCCAGGATTGGGTAGACTGGTGAGTACGCTGACGAAAGAGAATATTTTCTCAGTACAGATTTACATATTCGAAACGTCACTCCCACTAGTGGGTGATTTTTTATATCATTTAGTGTTACCGTATTACACCAAGGTCCCCTAGCAAGTAGGATATTTCCCTGGGACTGTTCCAATCTTGGCCATAGTTTAATTCCTTGGTGACGATTCCAGTCGATAAGCCTTGTTAGATGTACCGCCTGTTGATATTTCTTTATATCCGGCACTGCCAGGCCTCCATGTATTTTTGAGAGTACCATTTGTTGTCTATTCAGTCTAGGGCGTTTGTGGGCCCAAATAAAATCAAAGAACATTTTGGCCACCTGATCTAGAAATTTAGTGGGGATCGAGATCGGCAGAGCTTGAAGCGGGTACAAGAATTTAGGGAGTATACACATCTTAATAATATTACATCTTCCGAGCCACGAGTGTAGTCCTGTTTTCCATTTGTCAAGTAGTGCCAGCGTTTCTTTTAGCAATGGTGGGAAATTTAATTCGAATATTTTGGATATTTTAGATGGTATGTATGTCCCCAAATACTTTAAAGCTAATGTTGTCCATTTAAATTTAAAACTGGTCTGAAAATTTGAAAGCTCCGTGTGTTTTATGCCCACTCCCATTGCCTCTGACTTATTAAAATTGATCTTCAAATTAGATAGAGTACCATACTTATTAAATTCGCTAAGAAGCATCGGTAAGGAGATTATTGGGTTTGTAAGTGAAAACATCATATCATCCGCATATGCGGATATTTTCTGTTGGGTGTCCCCTATCGGCACTCCCCCTATATCCGGATATCTGGACCTCTGGATTCTAAACGGACTTGTACTTGTGGGGTCCCAAGCTGCTCAGTAGCGCTGTCTCCTCATAGGCAAACAGTAGAAAAAAGGCTAAATAGTGTGATATCATTTATACCAATAAAATGTATTAAGAAAAAGAAGCCCCAAGTAAGGGTACTCACATGGATCTGGTGCGTCAGTGCACTGGTCTATACAAAGCATTTAAAACACTGGGGATTTGTTTGAGATCGTAGGTTTCTCCACTGTGAGGCACACCAGCTGCCTCCTACACCATTCTGTCCCCTCTCCAACACGAGTCAATACAGGGAAATGACGTATCTTCCTCAGGGGGATGCTGATTTCACAGTGAGTTTGTTAAATAATTGTCCGGCGGCCATTTTTTTGTGGCCTGAGGACATTCTATTGTCCATAGGTATGATCTACTACAATAGCTGCGTTGGCTTTCACACCTGAATACTATACAAACCTAAGCACAGCAACATGGGTCCACCTAATACTCCATCTTACCATGGTCCCATGCATGCAGTTAAAGTATCAGGATATAAACATGCCATATTCTTACCATTAATACCTAATATCAGGACTGTGTTTGCGGAGCAAATCCACCATCTACTCCAAATCTCAAAACAGCAAATGTTATAAAAAAAACTAAATATTTATGAAGCATCGACACCCGAAGAAGCTGATGATATTTGATTGAGCCTGTACTCTGCTCTCTTGCCCCTAAATAAATTGTCTCAACCCGCTTGACACAGCTGTGTAACAGTGTTGGTGTGAAATTTTTACAACAAAGGACAATCCCACAATAACAATGTGCATATAGTATACCTTGATCGTTACCTGGGCATCTGTAGTTCCACCTGTTAAAATAACAAACAGGCCTCACACCAATAGTGGTTAATCAGAATGTAATTTTACTGTAGTTGATATAAAACAATGGCTACAATAAACTGTATCAACATCCAAACTTAATGCGATAATGAAATGATTATTCACAAATTATTACCAGTTAAAAGGTTCCTTAAATGACCCCTACAGGCGCGTCCCCAAGTGGGACCAATGTCCAGAGTGACAATGCCTTGACTCTGGACACCTTCCCACTTCCGGTGCTCCCGCACTATGCACAAGTGGTCTCGCCCCTGCCAACCTGCCTAAGGCCCTTTGTTTTGCGGTTGATGCGATTAAAGATTCTATTCATCAGACGTCTCGCCTTGGCCTCATGTTAGTACACATGCGGAGGGTTCTTTGGCTTAAGCATTGGTCAGCAGAGTTACCTTGTAAAAAGCTGCTGACCGGGTTTCCCTTTCATGGGGAACGGTTATTTGGGGATGACCTTGATAAATACACCCAGAAAATTTCAGGGGGAAAAAGTACCCTTCTTCCAGTAAAGAAAAAGGGTAAACACCCTTCATTTTAACGTTCTGCTTCTCCATCTCCTGGGGCAACAGCCTCCAGTCAGTCAGGACGGCCTCCACCGTCAGCCCCAAGAGGAAGGTCCCAGAACCTGGCGCAGGGCCAGAAAAAGTCCTGAGGACAGAAGTCTGCTAAGCAGAGTCCCCATGCCTCCTTATGAAGGGACAACCCCCTCTATCGAGTGAGCGGAAGGCTTCTGCGGTTTGCAGAAATCTGGCAGGAGGAAATTCAGAACAAATGGGTCATCTCCACAGTATCAGTATCCTAAGGTCGAGCATTCCTAAGGACCCGATAAAAGGGGTCTTTATTTCAGGCACTAGACCATCTGCTATCTCAAGGGGTGATCATAGAGACTCCCTTAGAAGAGCAGGGAATGGGGTTTTATTCAAATCTCTTCACAGTGCCAAAGCCAAACGGAGAGGTCAGACCCATTGTAGATCTCAAGGGTCTAAATCAGTTTCTAAACATCCGCTTGTTTTGAATGGAATTGATTCGGTCATTGGTAGCCACCCTTTGGGGGGGGGGGGGAATTTCTAGCATCCATAGACATCAAGGATCCATATCTCCATGTGCCAAATTTCCCTGCTCATCAGCTATTTCTGTGATTTGCAGTAGAACAGCAGCATTTTCAGTTTGTGGCCTTGCCTTCGGGTTGTCCACCGCACCATGGGTGTTTACAAAAGTTCTGACACCACCTTTGGCAAGACTCTGGGCCCAGGGTATAGCAGTAGTGGCATACCTAGATGACCTGTTGCTGATAGATCAGTCTGTAGCAGGACTAGACCAGAGTATCGTCAGAATACTCAAGTATCTAGAGCATCTAGGATGGATTCTCAACCTAGAAAAATCATCCTTACAACCAGTAAAAAGGCTGGAGAATTTGGGTCTGGTTATAGACACAACCCACTAAAAGGTGTTCTTACACCAGGCAAAGGTCTGCGCTATAAGAACTGGTTCATGCGGTCAGGACAAAGAAGAGTCCCTCAATCCGCCTTTGCATGAGGTTGTTAGGGAAGATGGTTCAAGGCGGTTCCCTATGCTCAGTTCCATTCAAGGCTGCTGCAAAACAGTATCCTGTCTGCTTGGGGCAGGAAAAGCCAGGACTTGGACTGTCCAATGTGCTTGTCTCCAAGTGTTCGCCAGAGCCTCAATTGGTGGTTGCTAGCCATAAATTTACAGAAGGGGAAAACCTTCATACCAGTCACTTGGAGGATAATGACGACCGATGACAGCCTCTTAGGCTGGGGAGCAGTCCTGTAAGGGAATATCATCCAGAGGAAGTGGTCGGAATCCGAGAAGACCTTGCCCATCAACATTCTAGAAATTCAGGCCGCATGTCTGGCCCTAAAGGCCTGGACAAGCAGGTTACAAGGCTATCCTGTCAGGATTCAGTGCAACAATGCCACAGCAGTGGCCTATATCAATCACCAAGGCAGCACCAAAAGCCATGCTGCCCAGAAAGAGGTAAACCATATTCTGGCTTGGGCAGAAGAGCGTGTGCCTTGCCTGTCTGCTGTGTTCATTCCAGGAGTAGAAAATTGTCAGGCAATCTTCTTAAGCTGCCAAAAATTGCTTTCAGGGGAATGGTCTCTGCACCCGATGTCTTTCTGACCATAAGTCAGAAATGGGGTACTCTGGATGTAGACCTATTGGCGTCCAGGTAGTTGGACAGCTTTGTGTCAAGGTCAAGGGATCCACTCGCGTGCAGGACCGATGCCTTAGTAACTCCTTGGGATCAGTTCTCACTTGATTTATGCATTCCCTCAGGTACAATTGCTTCTGCGTCTTCTGCGTAGGATCAAGGGGGAACAAAAATGGTTAATCCTAGTGGCTCCAGCATGGCCCAGGAGATCCTGGTATGTGGACATTGTGAGTATGGCAGTTTGGGATCCTTGGACTCTTCCGGTCCATCCGATTTGTTTTCACAAGGACCAGTATTCCATCCTGCCATACAAATGCTAAATTTGACAGTTTGGCTGTTGAAACCCTTGTTCTAAAGGATCAGTCAGGGGCTTTCAGGCTCAGTAGTTACTACCCTGTTGAATGTTAGGAAGCCGACCTCCAGCGCTATTTATTATAGGATCTGGAAGGCCTGGTGTGAAAACAAGGGTTGGCATCCTCGCAAGTATGATATAGGGAGGATTCTCACTTTCCTACAGTTGGGAGTAGAGATGAAGCTAGCCTTGAGCTATTTCAAGGGTCAGATTTCGGTCTTGTCATTTTTTTCCAAAGGCCACTTGCCTTACATTCCTTGGTTTGGTCCTTTATACAAGGGGTAATGCGGATAAATCCGACGATTAAATCACCTCTGTGCCCATGGACTAAATATAGTCCTGTCGGGTTTCCAGGGGCCTCCTTTTGAGCCAATAGATCAGGCTCTGTTGCCCCTTGTGCCAAAGAAATTAGTGTTTTTAGTTGCGGTCACCTCCACAAGAAGAGTTTCGGAGATGGCAGCTTTTTCCTGTAAAGAGACATTTTTTGTGGTTCATAAGAACAAGGTGGTATTACATTGTCGTCCGTCTTTCTTGCCTAAGGTAGTATCCAGTTTTCATTTGAACCAGGATATTTCCCTACCTTCATTTTTTCCAGAATCTTGTTCTGCAGAGGAAGAATTATTGCACTTTGGATGTAGTGAGATCGGTCAATTTCAAACTGGAATCAACTGCCAGATACAGAAAACCGACGTTTTGTTTGCGTTGCCAGAAGGCCCCAGAAGGGGACAGGCAGCATCAAAGTCGACCATTTCTAGATGGATTTGTCAGGTTATTATCGTTGGTTGCTCAGGTTTACATGGCCACTAGGGATGAGCCGAACACCCCCCCGTTCGGCTCGCACCAGAACCCGCAAACGGACCTAAAGTCCGTGCGAGCTTTAGAACCCCATTAGTTATAATGGATGCGAACGTTTGAAATCAAAAGTGCTAATTTTAAAGGCTAATATGCATGTTAATGTCATAAAAAAGGTTTGGGGACCCGGGTCCTGCCCCAGGAGACATGTATCAATGCAAACATTTTTTTTAAAAATGGCCCTTTTTTCAGGAGCAGTGATTTTAAAATGCTTAAATTGAAACAATAAAAGTGTAATATTCCTTTAAATTTCACCTGGGGGTGTCTATAGTATGCAGTGATTTTAATAATGCTTAAATTGAAACAATAAAAAATAAAAAAAAGTGATAAAAAATAAAAAAAATGAAAAAATAAAAAAGCGTGGGGGTCCCCCCAAATTCAATAACCAGGCCCTTCAGGTCTAAGATGGATATTAAGGGGAACCCCAGCCAAAAAAAAAATAAGGGGGGGGTGTCTATAGTATGCAGGAAAAGAGGGGGGGGACGAGAGTGGCCCCCCCTCCCGAACCGTACCAGGCCACATGCCCTCAACATTGGGAGGATGCTTTGGGGGGTTGAGACCCCCAAAGCACCTTGTGTTGATGAGGACAAGGGCCTCTTCCCCACAACCCTGGCCGGTGGAAGCCCCCTTTAACAAGGGGACCCCCAAAACCCGCCCCCCCCCCAGTGTCATTTTTACAAGAAAAAAAGCTATTTAAAATCACTCGCGGCTAATGTGAATTGACGGCTCACCAGTGCCCTCCGTAATACAGAGAACAGTCATTCATTGAAAGTCATTCATAAAAAAAAAGTCATTGATAAAAATGACTTGCCGGACGAGAAGGACGAGAAGACCAGCGCAAGAAGAAGCGGATCGGAGGAAGAAGAAGATGAAGAAGATGACGGAAGGAGAAGATGAAGAAACTGAAGAAAGAAGAAAGAAGATTTTAATAAAGGGAGCCGTCAATTCACATTAGCCGCGAGTGATTTTAAATAGCTTTTTTCTTGTAAAAATGACATGTTCTAAACACAGGAAACATGCGCCCCTTTACATGCATACTATAGACACCCCCAGGTACGAAATTTAAAGGAATATATACACTTTTATTGTTTGTTTTTTATTTTTTCATTTAAGCATTATTAAAATCACTGCTCCTGAAAAAAGGGCAGTTTTTAAAAAAAAATGTTTTTGCATTATACATGTCCCCTGGGGCAGGACCCGGGTCCCCAAACCTGACATTAACATGCATTTTTAAAAAAAAATGTTTGCATTGATACATTAGCACTTTTGACATTAACATGCATATTAAAATTAGCACTTTTGATTTCAAACGTTCGCATCCATTATAACTAATGGGGTTCTAAAGCTCGCACGGACTTTAGGTCCGTTTGCGGGTTCTGGTGCGAGCCGAACGGGGGGGGTGTTCGGCTCATCCCTAGTGGCCATGTAAACCTGAGCAACCAACGATAATAACCTGACAAATCCATCTAGAAATGGTCGACTTTGATGCTGCCTGTCCCCTTCTGGGGCCTTCTGGCAACGCAAACAAAACGTCGGTTTTCTGTATCTGGCAGTTGATTCCAGTTTGAAATTGACCGATCTCACTACATCCAAAGTGCAATAATTCTTCCTCTGCAGAACAAGATTCTGGAAAAAATGAAGGTAGGGAAATATCCTGGTTCAAATGAAAACTGGATACTACCTTAGGCAAGAAAGACGGACGACAATGTAATACCACCTTGTTCTTATGAACCACAAAAAATGTCTCTTTACAGGAAAAAGCTGCCATCTCCGAAACTCTTCTTGTGGAGGTGACCGCAACTAAAAACACTAATTTCTTTGGCACAAGGGGCAACAGAGCCTGATCTATTGGCTCAAAAGGAGGCCCCTGGAAACCCGACAGGACTATATTTAGTCCATGGGCACAGAGGTGATTTAATCGTCGGATTTATCCGCATTACCCCTTGTATAAAGGACCAAACCAAGGAATGTAAGGCAAGTGGCCTTTGGAAAAAAATGACAAGACCGAAATCTGACCCTTGAAATAGCTCAAGGCTAGCTTCATCTCTACTCCCAACTGTAGGAAAGTGAGAATCCTCCCTATATCATACTTGCGAGGATGCCAACCCTTGTTTTCACACCAGGCCACATAGGCCTTCCAGATCCTATAATAAATAGCGCTGGAGATCGGCTTCCTAACTGTCAACAGGGTAGTAACTACTGAGCCTGAAAGCCCCTGACTGATCCTTTAGAACAAGGGTTTCAACAGCCAAACTGTCAAATTTAGCATTTGTATGGCAGGATGGAATACTGGTCCTTGTGAAAGCAAATCGGATGGACCGGAAGAGTCCAAGGATCCCAAACTGCCATACTCACAATGTCCACATACCAGGATCTCCTGGGCCATGCTGGAGCCACTAGGATTAACCATTTTTGTTCCCCCTTGATCCTACGCAGAAGACGCAGGAGCAATTGTACCTGAGGGAATGCATAAATCAAGTGAGAACTGATCCCAAGGAGTTACTAAGGCATCGGTCCTGCACGCGAGTGGATCCCTTGACCTTGACACAAAGCTGTCCAACTACCTGGACGCCAATAGGTCTACATCCAGAGTACCCCATTTCTGACTTATGGTCAGAAAGACATCGGGTGCAGAGACCATTCCCCTGAAAGCAATTTTTGGCAGCTTAAGAAGATTGCCTGACAATTTTCTACTCCTGGAATGAACACCGCAGACAGGCAAGGCACACGCTCTTCTGCCCAAGCCAGAATATGGTTTACCTCTTTCTGGGCAGCACTGAAACCGCAGAAGCCTTCCGCTCAGGTCCCTTCATAAGGAGGCATGGGGACTCTTGCTTGGCAGAAGAAGGGAGGGAGTTCTGTCCTCATAACCTGGCTCTCGCGCCTGGGTTCTGTCCTGACTGTCTGGAGGCTGTTCCTTTTAAATATGAAGGGTGCTGGAAGAAGGGTACTTTTTTCCCCCTGTCAAGGTCATCCCCCATATTAAACCGTTCCCCACCCGGGCAGCCTTTTTTACAAGGTAACTCTGCCTTTAAGCCAAAAGAACCTCAGCATGTTGTACCTATACATGAGGTCCAAGAGCGAGACGTCTGATGATAGAATATTTTAATCGCATCAACCGCCCAAAACAAAGGGCCTTTTAGGCAGGTTGGCAGGCGGCGTGCCTTGGTGATTGATATAGGCCACTGCTGTGGCATTGTTGCACTGAATCCTGACAGGATAGCCTTGTAACCTGCTTGTCCAGGCCTTTAGGGCCAGACATGCGGCCTGAATTTCTAGAATGTTGATGGGCAAGGTCTTCTCGGATTCCGACCACTTCCTCTGGATGATATTCCCTTACAGGACTGCTCCCCAGCCTAAGAGGCTCTCATCGGTCGTCATTATCCTCCAAGTGACTGGTATGAAGGTTTCCCCTTCCGGTAAATTTATGGTAGCAACCACAATTGAGGCTCTGGCGAACACTTGGAGACAAGCACATTGGACAGTCCAAGTCCTGGCTTTTCCTGCCCCAAGCATGCGTAACCATGGATTGGTGCGCGGATTGAGGGGGACCCATGGATGCGCGCTTTGCAGCCCTCTGGTTGTAAGGATGGGGCCGAGCATTACGATACTCTGGCACCTACAGGATCTATCACAACTCCCCTACATACAGAGGCAATCAGCTGTATCTACAACAGCTGATCGCAGGAGGGGAATTGGCACATTCCTAAATATGGATGCCGCTCGTCCGTCAAAACCAGCAGAAACTGATTTGACCCTATTGCCAGTTTCTGGAGGAGGATTCAAATAAAACCCCATTCCCTGCTCTTCGAGCGGAGTCTACAATACAGACCCCTAATATGCTCGTAGATAGAGAAATTTTTCATTTCCTCCTGCCAGATTTTCTCACTTTTTCATAAGGAGGCAACTCTGCTTAGCAGACTTTTCATGGGACCTTCCTCTTGGGGCTGACGGTGGAGGCCGTCCTGACTGACTGGAGGCTGTTGCCCCAGGAGATGGAGAAGCAGAACGTTTAAATGAAGGGTGTTTACCCTTTTTCTTTACTGGAAGAATGTCTTTTTGCATGTGTACTAACATGAGGCCAAGGCGAGACGTCTGATGAATAGAATCTTTAATCGCATCAACCGCAAAACAAAGGGGGGATCATTGGTCCCACTTAGGGACGCGCCTGTAGGGTCATTTAAGGAACCACATTTCATTATCGCATTAAAACATCACTGCAGGTCTTGATTGGACTCAATCAAATATTTTTTTATAACATTTGCTGTTTTGAGATTTGGAGTAGATGGTGGATTTGCTCCGCAAACACACAAGGATGTGACATCAGCATCCCCCTGAGGAAGATACGTCATTTTCGTGTTGGGGAGGGGACAGAATGGTGTAGGAGGCAGCTGGTCTGCCTTTTAAGTGCACTGACGCACCAGATCCATGTGAGTACCCTTACTTGGGGCTTCTTTTTCTTAATACATTTTATTGGTATAAATGATATCACACTATTTAGCCTTTTTTCTACTGTTTGCCTATGCATATATCCAGAGGTGATTCACATGCGTGTTTTGTAAGATTATGCAAGGTGCTACACATAATTGAACACCACAGCATGATTTTGATCAACCAATGGACTTTTCTATTTAAGTTTAATAAGGCCATGTTTGAAAGGCAGCACTTTATTTTTTGAGTACAAGATTGCACTTTGTTTTATTATTGCAATTTGGAATGATTATATCATTATAGAACCCATCAGTCATGCTTTTATAAGCCGTCCCTGAACATAATTGCTGAGCATAAAAGGCTGCCAGTCCATTATAAGCAAGGGGGAATAGCGCATATGTTGCTCTGAAAAAATCAGCATGCTTTAATTTGTCACATTTAAAACAAGTGGCGCCATTGATAAGCTCATTAAAAAGAGGAGAAATTAAGAGATACACATTTATGGTGAACACTCACAAATATATATACAGGAATGAATCCGTTTTGGGTTTAGCTACAATATACCCAGGCATGCTGTCTCCCATCACAGCGCTGTGGGCTTCCAGCGTTTGGGAATATAGTGGGCTGATTTTTCTGTGGGGACAGGATTCACTTGTACGGGAGGGACATTCATCGGTGGCTAATGATTTTTGATTTATACAGCTGGACTATATCTTTGATTGTTTTCTCTATAGTTTAGAGGAAGGGCTCCATAGTTTCCGCATTAATGTCCATCGATATCATTGCGTTACTGCAACTTTAATGCCATATAAATCTTTGCGTTACTGCACCACCAGTGCAAGTTTGATGAAGAGCGTGTGACTAGAGGACAGCCAATGAGCGTTCTTTGATTATCACAGATCTGATGCCCACCAGTGCCCATCAGTGATAAGTGCCCATCAGTGATGCCTGTCAGGTCTGTGAGTGAACAAACATGTAGAATTCAGTGCTTCACAAATATATCCATGCACATTAGTGCCGCCTATCTTAAAGGCTGCCCATCCACATACGGTGTACAATTACTTATATATAAAAGCTGCCATTTGCCGCCTTGATTTATCACCAGTGGGCTTCCATACATCCGCCACCCCAGTGTGTCTCACGGACTGCAAGTTTAACATCATATATTTCCCCTAACACCGCTGCTATCGTGCCAGGACATTTGCAAATAAATAAAAAATTTCTGGGATTTCAATCAATCCTCAAATATATATCTGACATAATCTCCATGAGCTGTCATATCTAATGCATACAACTGGCTCCCATTCAGTGCACCAATCCTTCACCTCCAATCTCATCTCTCTCAAGAAAATTCTAGGCCAAGAAGCTCCCTCTCCCAGCTCTCATTGCTTTTAACTACATCGAAATCTTCCTGCCTTAAACGGTATGTGAATACTTCCTCTTATGTGTATATTCACATGCAAAAATTGTTTCGTCTCGATGTTGGAAGCATCATTATACTTATATTATATACTAGATATACATCAAGGTTTATTTAGCCTACCCTGAAAACTCATCTGTTTTGACAAACCTTTTTTTACTAGGGCCCTCAATATTATAACTGTATTGTCTCCCTTTTTTTAGATATTAGAAATGTTGCGCAAATGGTCTAAAGACCCCTCAGGCCAAACTCTGCCATTCTTACTAAGAAGCAAAACGCTATGAAAACCGTTGTAAAAACCTCTTTTCTTCAGCAGGGACAGGGACGCTGGTCAGAGTTGATGGGCGTCAGGTGTGAAAAACGTAATCAACGCCGTCGGAATAAACTCTACAAAACACAATCACACCAAAGTCCGATCGTCAAGAATATGTATGTATATCCCTGTATGTTGTGGTCGTTCAGGTGCTAATAGTTTCTTGAAACTATCGATGCCCTCCGCTGAGACCACCGCCTTTACCCTACGTAGTTTAAGGTAATCTTATTTTATTCACGAAAAAGTTTTATCCATATTGTGGGGTCACCAGTACGGTATTTGTAAAACTGCTGTCTCCATCCAATCTGACAGAGCTTGAGATATTTTGCAAAGAATGGGCAGAAATGTCCTCTCTAGATGTGCAAAGCTGGTAGAGACATCCCCAAAAAGACTTGTAGAGAAAAGTTTTGGGGGGGGGGGGGGGGGGGGGGCATACACACACACATTTCACATATTTATTTATAATTTTAATTTTTTGTCACAATTATGTGCCACTTTGTTTTGGTATATCACATAAAATGCCAATAAAAATACATTTACGTTTTTGGTTATAACATGACTAAATGTGGGAAATTTCAAGGGGTATGAATACTTTTTCAAGGTACTATACACTGATATGGGTTATTTTTACCAAGGAAATGCAGCAGAATACATTTTGACCTAAATTTATGAAGAACAATTATTTATTTGCAAAAGCGATGACATCATGGAGGAGTTTAGGTTATAACATGACTAAATGTGGGAAATTTCAAGGGGTTATATATGAAGAACAATTATTTATTTGCAAAACAGATCAGACAGGTGACCTTACACCGTGCTTTCCATTGTTCATTGTGTGGGGGCTGATCATGGCTCACAGAGGTATATGAGAACAATATGGACCTTATTAACCTCTAATTTCCTTCTGACACGTAATCAGTAGTCAACTTTAACCCGTTTGCCCTACAGATTCTCTCATGGAGAAGGAATTGTTGAATTGACAGTCTAGAACTTCGTATTCTTCTGAATGTCAGACAAGAAAGGCCTAGAAGTCTGGAATTTGGTAGAACGTAACAAATGTGAGTTTTGGATCTGCTGATTGTGATGTCATACGAGGAAGACCTGGAAGAAGAGACAAATCTGACAGCTGAATACAAAGAGGGCGAGTTATTGTCTCTGTCCAGACATGGGAGAGTTACATTTCTAACCACTTATTCCAAGGAATATCATCTATTCTTCCAGCTACTGACCTCAATCTTACATCACCGGATTTACTTTCTGAAGGAAGACGGATATTTCTCACATAGAAGGACCCCCACTCTGGGGTCTATATGGTCTCCAAGATATTATAGCTCAGGCTCTAAAAAACCTAACATAGTTGTCAGATTTCATCACTTCTCGCCCGGCCTATTGTAGAAAGATGGCGGAGCGGGAGTTCATCAGCATTAGCAGAAGGGTTCTTGGTCCGGGCCCCAGAAGCTAAACAGGGGGGCCCAAGGCTGCTTTATTGTTCATTTCTGTCTAAATTAATACATTGATTTTACTAGACCACACCCCAGCAGAGGAGGAATCTTTTTAGTTATTTTTAGGGCATAGGCGGATGGTCCTGCTGTTCTGGTGCCCCTGGGGGAGGGGAGGTTTAGGTGGGGGCTGGTGGGACCCAGTCAGGAAGTCTGTACGGAGCCCCATTATTCCTAAAAGCAGCCCTGCATCCATGCGCACACCTCCTGCCTGCTCTAACAGCCATGCTGCAGCTTGATCTGTCCCCCATTATGCCAGCCAGATACAGCCGATGGCAGATCATTGTACCGGGCCGGCCTCTGTACCATGTGATCACTGTGAGCAATCACAGCGGATCACATGACAGTTGTACACAATGAATGGCTTTCATTCATAGTGATTCATTGTGAACTATTGTGATGATCTTTGTGATTGGTCACAGTGGTCACATGGTACAGACAGGGCCTGTACCATATGATAGCTTTGGCCAATCACAGCTATCTCAATAGTACACACTAGCAATGATTGGATGCCATTCATAAATATGATTGCTTCTAACAGTGATCATCACTGCAATCATAGTGTAAAAAAAAAATCCTGACCACCTCGCCAGAGTTGTACAATGTCATGATGGTAACACTGCACTGCTCCGCTCACAGTATCTAAAAAAAAAGTTTAAAAAAAAATTGTAATAATAAAAAAAGTTAAAAAAAATAAAAATTAACCACTTCAGCCCCGGAACGATTTACCCCCTTCCTGACCAAGACCTTTTTTGCGATTTGGCACTGCATCGATTTAACTGACAATTGCGCGGTCGTGCGACATTGTACCCAAACAAAATTTGTCCTTTTTTTCCCCCACAAATAGAGCTTTATTTTGATGGTATTTGATCACCTCTGTGTTTTTTATTTTTTGCACTATAAACAAAAAAAGCACGTCAATTTTGAAAAAAAGCTACATTTTTTACTTTTTGCTACAATAAATATCCTCAAAAATATATAAAAAAACAAATGTATTCCTCAGTTTAGACCAATATGTATTCTTCTACATATTTGTGATATTTTTGGTAAAAAAATTACAATAAGCGTATATTGATTGGTTTGTGCTAAAAAGGTAAAAATCAGGGATAGATTTATGGCATTTTTATTATTATTTTTTTTTTTTTATTAGTAATGGCGGCGATCTGCAATTTTTATCGTGACTGAGACATTGCGGCAGTTTTGACACATGTTTGGGAGCATTGGCATTTATACAGCGATCAGTGCTATAAAAATGCACTGATTACTATGTAAATGTCACTGGCAGGGAAGGGATTAACACTAGGGGGTGATCAAGGGGTTAAGTGTGTGTTCCCTCACTGTGTTCTAACTGTGTGGGGATTGGACTAACTAGGAGAGATGACAGATCGCTGTTTCTACTTAGTAGAACAAACCATCTGTCTTCTCTCCTCTGACAGCACAGGGATTTGTGTGTTCATGCCCCTTCCAGTCCGGCTGGCCCCTATATACATGCCCAAACTGCTCCCAAAACAGATCCAGCGACTCTGGATGCACAAATGATAAATCATATTCATAGCAATCAGCCGGACTGATAAGCGTATAAATATCCTCTGCCTTAAATCCCATGTCTAGGATCTTATTCACAAGCCCCCTCCTGATAGGTGGAATATCTCCTCCTTCCTACCTGAGCTGTACCACATTCCTGCATTTAATGGAAGGTGCGTTAAGTGAAAGTCGCACAACTGGCTCACTTCCACCACCAGCAGCATTACTTTGTCCTGACCCAGCCTTAGCATAGTTCATAACTGGGACAGGTGACAGATTAACTGGCTGCATTGGAACCTCTGGAATCTGGTTTGTAATGCGACATTCCTGCTCTGCGGTGTTAATGTCCATGTGGGACTCCTCACAGCCTGTCTGCATACATGCCATCTTTTCCTGCATTCCCATGATCTTCATCTGATGGGTTGGTGACACTCAAGGAAGATTCCATTTCTTTAATGGCCTGCAGCAATCCACCATTTTCCTCAACCTCCTCCTGACATGACCCAGGCTGCTGGAGAGAGAGGGGGGCAGATACTGACTCAGGTGCAACAGATCCTAAGACGGGGTAGTACTGGGGCCACCATGTGAAGCCACTTCCTTACCCCCATCCATACTGTCGCCATTAATGCGGCATCCACCCTCTGGCTGGTACTGGCACAGGCACTCTCCTTCATCTGTTGGAACACACCGCTGCTCTCCTTCAGAGAAGCAACCAACTTCTCCTGTTTTTCAATGCCTCCTCCAGAGACTTCAGATTGGATATTTCCTTCTTAGGCCCCTTTCAGACGAGGCGGATCCGCTTGCATTGAGTCCGCCTCTGTCCGCCGGCTCAGCGGGAGATCTCTCCGTTGATCTCCGCTGAGCCGGCGGATGACAAGTCCCTCTCTGCTTACTGAGCGGGGAGGGGCTTGTCGAGTGCCGCTGGTCTCTATGGAGAGATCGGATGAAAACGGACAGCGTGTCCGTTTTCATCAGATATCACCCGATCCGATCCGCCAGCGACGGATCCGGACGTAGAGTCATCCGTCTGCTTTTGGCGGATCGGACCGGGTCGGATGTCAGCGGACATGTCTCCGGCTGACATCCGTCACTCCATAGACTAGCATGGAGCGCCCGTTCAGGTCCGCCATCAAAACTGAAAGGCGGTCCTGAATGGTCCGTCAGTGTGAAAGGGGCCTTACTGTTTCCAGACTTACTATGCAGAGATTTATTTTTCCTGAGATCTTCTGTCATGACAGAAAGTTTCTGTTCCTCTTTAGCAATGCGGCAAAGTCTGTTCACCACTTTATCCTGGAGGACTGGTAAGGACTCCTCTTGCATAGGGACAGGCCTAGGATCCATTGCAGCTTGAGCACATGGAGTAGGCCTCAGTGCCTCTGGAGAGCCTCCACCTTCATCTCCCCCCACCCACTGCATGGTGGTTGGGGGAGAAGCCTGCAGGAAAGACCCAGACTTGATGTTTCCTCTAGCTGAGATCCCAGTAGAGTGAGCCAACAGCACCTTACAAAACAGCACCACCTGGTGGAGAAGATCCTCTGGTGCAGAGACTGATGTGAGTGGCTCAGTGTTCTCTGTACAGCACTGCGGTATGTGTCAGAGCTATATAAATGTATAATAATAATAATAGTGTGTGACTGTGGGGGGACATTAGAGTGTAAGTTTTCTCTGTACTGCGCTATGGTATATGCCATCACTTTATAAAATCAGACCATGCCACTACAATCCTGCAGATATACACACTTGTGTTTGTGTGAAATCTTGGAGTGTCAGCTCTGTGGGCTCACAGATATGATTGTATCTGGGAGAATTCACATTCTTTTCTGTTTCCTTGCAGGGAGGGGGCTGGACTCCAGCAGGGGAGGGGTTATTGAGGAAGATGACACTTTTCCTGCTGTGATTGGTGGAAGGTCGGTCCCCATCAGGTATATAAGTGTCTCCTCACCTTCAGGAGATGCAGAACTTCTCTCACATCCATCAGGTAAGTGTTATGGAGGAGGGGGAGGGGGTCTCAGTCCTGTATGGGGGTCCTGAATCTTTATATCACTGGGATAATGATGGGTTACTGGTGTACTGTCTCCATGTATTATGTTGGTGCCATATAATTCCTGAATAATGATAATACTGTACCATATAGAGCTCAGGCAGATTTACTAAAGGAGTGGAACATGTTCACTCATCCAATTATCCCCATTACTATCTACATAGGAGGATCTATGGGACACCAGAAGTAAATGTCGGGGACAAATTCCTCTTCTGTAATTTTCCCAAATATATCCCGATGGTACAAAACTCCAATTTATAAAGTTGCTCCAGACTCATCCCGGTTTCTTATCAGTGGAGGAAGCCAGAGGAGGAACGTTTCACCATCACTGATACTTCAGGTTCCCGGAGAAACTTCTCCACGATGGGGACGGAGCCGGGAAAATGTATCAATAAGGAAAAGTGAAATGATTTTGTCTCCTGGTGTAGACGGATGTTGGGATTCCTTGTGATGTTCTCTGTTATTCATGTCATATTTTGTGTCACAGTTCTTCACCAAATTTGTATAGAGAATTATTATTTATGGTGAGATATCATCCCGTCCTCCACAGATTCTCCGTCCCTCTCGGGTGTTCCTGGACTCTGAAGATGAAGATGAAGCTTCTGCTTTGTTTCTTTCTCCTGCATGTGGTCACAGCAGATGACAGTTGTCCTGCCCTCACCAACATCATGAAATCTACAGGTAGGTCACACTCCGCTCTTCATCATCAGAACACATTTCTTAACCACTTCAGCCCCGGACCAATTGGCAGCCAAAGGACCAGGCCCCTTTTTGCGATTCGGCACTGCGTCGCTTTAACTGACAATTGTGCGGTCGTGCGACGTGGCTCTTTTTTTCCCACAAATAGAGCTTTCTTTTGGTGGTATTTGATCGCCCCTGCGGTTTTTTATTTTTTTGCGCTATAAATAAAAATAGAGCGACAATTTTGAAAAAAATTCAATATTTTTTGCTTTTTTTTTTTGCTTTTTGCTATAATAAATATCCCCAAAAAATATATAAAAAAACATTTTTTTTCCTCAGTTTAGGCCGATACGTATTCTTCTACATATTTTTGGTAAAAAAAATTGCAATTAGCGATTATTGTTTGGTTTGCGCAAAAGTTATAGCGTTTACAAAATAGGGGATAGTTGTATAGCATTTTTATTAATATTTTTTTTTTTACTAGTAATGGCGGCGATCAGCGATTTTTATTGTGACTGCGACATTATGGCGGACACATCGGACATTTTTTGACACATTTTTGGGACCATTGTCATTTATACAGCAATCAATGCTATTTAAATGCACTGATTCCTGTATAAATGACAGTTGTAGTGAAAGAGTTAACCACTAGGGGGAGGGGAGGGGTTATGGGCTGTGAGTGTGTGTGTGTTTTTTTACATTAGGGGGCGGGGGCTGACGTCTGACGTCATTGAACGGCTTTCCCGATGACCGGGAACAGCCAATCAATGACAGGCAGAGTAGGAAGTGCGGGGAGAGGTTTGTTTACACAGACCTCTCCCCGTTCTTCAGCTCCGTGACCCGATCGCGGGACACCAGCGGCGATCGGGTCCGCTGGTCCCGCGGCCGGGGTCACGGAGCTCCCGACCCACAGGCAGGCATTTAAAGGGCCACGTACAGGTACGTGGTTTTGCCTGCCCGTGCCATTCTGCTGACGTATATATGCAGTGGGCGGTCGGGAAGCGGTTAATCTGCTATGTATCTTCTTGCTGTGTACTTCTGAATCAATTTACATTACCAAAAAGTTCTCGCAGGGCTTTGTTAGGGCAGAC
Source organism: Lithobates sylvaticus (assembly GCA_028564925.1). Classification (NCBI taxonomy): domain Eukaryota; kingdom Metazoa; phylum Chordata; class Amphibia; order Anura; family Ranidae; genus Lithobates; species Lithobates sylvaticus. The sequence continues at coordinate 786,044,702 of CM053026.1, forward strand.
CCGGCTTTTATCAAATACTGGGGGGAGGTGAAGCCCACAAGGTACTTGGAACCCAACAATCCAACCAGAATGATGGTCGGTTACAATGAATGCAAAAAAAGGACATTTGAGGTTTCTTGTTCTGTAGCTCCAGTAATGGTGAACTTCCATTGGTTGGATAGCTGAATGTAGTGCTCGTAAGTTGAATTGGTGTAAGGGGGGGGATTGATGGGAAGGCGGGTGACACTTTCTTCATGTTTACCTCTTAGTTGGGGTACACTAGGAACTTTGGTTAGGGTCACCGCCTTACACATGGGGTACCTTTACTTGAACAGACAACTGAACTTTAGTAAACTCTTTTGATGTTATATACACCACCATGGTCAGTGATGAATGGAGGAGGGACATTAAGAACCAATGCCCCCTCCACCTGTCCAGCGTATCACCGCTACCTCACTCCCAGTATTGGTATGTAGCCCCGCTATGCACCTAGCGCTGACTCCATGCGTGCACTACACTTAACTCTTCCTCTTCCGTACATGTTGTAGGGAACAGAAAGCTGAAAGAATAAAAGGTAGCGGAGATAGCTTAACAACCTCAATACCGGCCCAGCTCTGACATTTCTCATACACATGTAAAAATCAACTTTTTTATTTTTTTTTATAGAATATTACTTAGAACCCCCACTAATTACAGTGGAACCTTGATTAACGAGTAACGTGGGTTAACAAACATTTGAAAGACGAGCAATTTTTTTTTTTTTTTAAATCCTGTGTTTGCAAAACGTGCAGGATTCAAGCCAATAGGGTGTGCAGTACCACATTTGGCCAGAGTTGCTGGGGCACTGGTGACCCTCGGAATCGGTTTGGAGCCGTTCGAAAAAACTCAGAATCACTCAGAAATACTCAGAAACACTCGTAAATACTCAGTTCCCGAGTGTTTCCGAGCCTTTCCGAGGGTTTCTGAGTTCAGCTGAGCTGTCCCCGAGTATTTCTGAAGGCTCTCCGGTGCCCCCCCCCCACCTCTGGCCACATGCGGTATTGCATGCAATAGAAGTCAATGCAGAACAAATTATCTCCGTTTCCATTGACTTCTATGAGGAATCTCGCTTTGATATGCGAGTGCTTTGGATTACAAGCATTCTCCTGGAACGGATTATGTTCGTAATCCAAGGTTCCACTGTATATATTTAGTTTTAAGCAGAGAACCTAGAGAATTAAAATGCTGGTCACTAAAATATTTAATGTCACACGGTATTTGCACAGCGGTCTTTGAAACGCAAAATGTAAAAAATACACTTTAATTAATAAAAAAAACAGTAAACTAAGCCCAATTTTTTGGGATAATGTAAAAGATGATGTTATGCCAAGTAAATAGATACCCAAAGTTAAATATTCCTTTAAATTGCGTACCTGGGGGGTGTCTATAGTATGCCTGTAAAGTGGCCCATGTTTCCTGTGTTTAGAACAGTCCAAAAGCAAAATTAAATTTCTAAAGGGAAAAAAAGTAATTTAAAGTGCTAGCGCTAGTGCCGGCTGCTATAATGATTTGTCAGGTCTCGGCAATACTCATAAAAGTCATTGAAAAAAACAGCCTGGGATTTCCCCACAGTGCATTACCAGGCCCTTTGGTCTGGTATGAATATTAAGGGGAACCAAAATGTAAAAATAAAATGCGTGGGGGTACCCCCCCCAAATTCCATACCAATTCCATTCCAAAAATGGCGTGGGGGTCCCCCTCAAAATCCATACCAGAGCCTTATCCAAGCATGCAACCTGGCAGGCCACAGGAAAAGAGGGGGGACGAGAGAGAGCCCCCCCCCTCCTGAACCGTACCAGGCCACATGCCCTCAACATGGGGAGGATGTCCCCATGTTCATGGGGACAAGGGCCTCATCCCCACAACCCTTGCTCGGTGGTTGTGGGGGTCTGTGGGCGGGGGGCTTCTCGGAACCTGGAAGCCCCCTTTAACAAGAGGACCCCCAGATCCCAGCGTGAATTGGTAATGGGGTAAAAATGTACCCCTACCATTTCATAAAAAAAGTGTTAAAAATGTTTAAAAAGACAAGAGACGGTTTTTGACAATTCCTTTATTAATGTCTTCTTCTTTCCCCACAACCCGGGCAAGGGTTGTGGGGATGAGGCCCTTGTCCTCATCAACATGGGGACATCCTCCCCATGTTGAGGGCATGTGGCCTGGTACGGTCTTGCGGTTTTCTTGTGGCCTGCCAGGTTGTGTGCTCGGATAAGGGTCTGGTATAGATTTTTAGGGGGACCCCCACGCCATTTTATTTTTATTTTGGCACGGGGTTCCCCTTAAAATCCATACCAGACCTGAAGGGCCTGGTAATGCACTGTGGGGGAGTCCCAGTCCATTTTTTTTAATGACTTTTATGTGTATTGCAGAGACTGGACAATTTGTTGTAGCCGTGAGTACTTTTAAATTCCTTTTTTTCCTTTAGAAATTTAATTTTGCTCTCGGACTATTCTAAACACGGGAAATATGTTCGACCCGAACAGACAGCCCATCCCTAATGGCGACAAATGGCGGTAATTTAAATTATCCATAGGTGATGCTTTAAAAGCCTTTGCTGGTTACCAGTTTAGAGTTACAGAGGAGATATTGTGCTAGAATTATTGCTCTCGTTCTGATGATCACAGTGATACCTCACACGTGTGTTGTGATTTATTATTATTATTATACAGGATTTATATAGCGCCAACAGTTTGCACAGCGCTTTACAGCATGAGGGCAGACAGTACACTTAAAATACAAATCAGTACAGGAGGGATCAGAGGGCCCTGCTTATTAGAGCTTACAATCTAGAAGGGAGGGTCAAGTGGTAACAAAATGTAACAACTGTGGGGGATGAGCTGATGGAGAAAATGAAAATACAGTTCAAAGTCTGTTCACCACTTTATCCTGGAGGACTGGTAAGGACTCCTCTTGCATAGGGACAGGCCTAGGATCCATTGCAGCTTGAGCACATGGAGTAGGCCTCAGTGCCTCTGGAGAGCCTCCACCTTCATCTCCCCCCACCCACTGCATGGTGGTTGGGGGAGAAGCCTGCAGGAAAGACCCAGACTTGATGTTTCCTCTAGCTGAGATCCCAGTAGAGTGAGCCAACAGCACCTTACAAAACAGCACCACCTGGTGGAGAAGATCCTCTGGTGCAGAGACTGATGTGAGTGGCTCAGTGTTCTCTGTACAGCACTGCGGTATGTGTCAGAGCTATATAAATGTATAATAATAATAGTGTGTGACTGTGGGGGGACATTAGAGTGTAAGTTTTCTCTGTACTGCGCTATGGTATATGCCATCACTTTATAAAATCAGACCATGCCACTACAATCCTGCAGATATACACACTTGTGTTTGTGTGAAATCTTGGAGTGTCAGCTCTGTGGGCTCACAGATATGATTGTATCTGGGAGAATTCACATTCTTTTCTGTTTCCTTGCAGGGAGGGGGCTGGACTCCAGCAGGGGAGGGGTTATTGAGGAAGATGACACTTTTCCTGCTGTGATTGGTGGAAGGTCGGTCCCCATCAGGTATATAAGTGTCTCCTCACCTTCAGGAGATGCAGAACTTCTCTCACATCCATCAGGTAAGTGTTATGGAGGAGGGGGAGGGGGTCTCAGTCCTGTATGGGGGTCCTGAATCTTTATATCACTGGGATAATGATGGGTTACTGGTGTACTGTCTCCATTTATTATGTTGGTGCCATATAATTCCTGAATAATGATAATACTGTACCATATAGAGCTCAGGCAGATTTACTAAAGGAGTGGAACATGTTCACTCATCCAATTATCCCCATTACTATCTACATAGGAGGATCTATGGGACACCAGAAGTAAATGTCGGGGACAAATTCCTCTTCTGTAATTTTCCCAAATATATCCCGATGGTACAAAACTCCAATTTATAAAGTTGCTCCAGACTCATCCCGGTTTCTTATCAGTGGAGGAAGCCAGAGGAGGAACGTTTCACCATCACTGATACTTCAGGTTCCCGGAGAAACTTCTCCACGATGGGGACGGAGCCGGGAAAATGTATCAATAAGGAAAAGTGAAATGATTTTGTCTCCTGGTGTAGACGGATGTTGGGATTCCTTGTGATGTTCTCTGTTATTCATGTCATATTTTGTGTCACAGTTCTTCACCAAATTTGTATAGAGAATTATTATTTATGGTGAGATATCATCCCGTCCTCCACAGATTCTCCGTCCCTCTCGGGTGTTCCTGGACTCTGAAGATGAAGATGAAGCTTCTGCTTTGTTTCTTTCTCCTGCATGTGGTCACAGCAGATGACAGTTGTCCTGCCCTCACCAACATCATGAAATCTACAGGTAGGTCACACTCCGCTCTTCATCATCAGAACACATTTCTTAACCACTTCAGCCCCGGACCAATTGGCAGCCAAAGGACCAGGCCCCTTTTTGCGATTCGGCACTGCGTCGCTTTAACTGACAATTGTGCGGTCGTGCGACGTGGCTCTTTTTTTCCCACAAATAGAGCTTTCTTTTGGTGGTATTTGATCGCCCCTGCGGTTTTTATTTTTTGCGCTATAAATAAAAATAGAGCGACAATTTTGAAAAAAATTCAATATTTTTTGCTTTTTTTTTTGCTTTTTGCTATAATAAATATCCCCAAAAAATATATAAAAAAACATTTTTTTTCCTCAGTTTAGGCCGATACGTATTCTTCTACATATTTTTGGTAAAAAAAATTGCAATTAGCGATTATTGATTGGTTTGCGCAAAAGTTATAGCGTTTACAAAATAGGGGATAGTTGTATAGCATTTTTATTAATATTTTTTTTTTTACTAGTAATGGCGGCGATCAGCGATTTTTATTGTGACTGCGACATTATGGCGGACACATCGGACATTTTTGACACATTTTTGGGACCATTGTCATTTATACAGCAATCAATGCTATTTAAATGCACTGATTCCTGTATAAATGACAGTTGTAGTGAAAGAGTTAACCACTAGGGGGAGGGGAGGGGTTATGGGCTGTGACGTGTGTGTGTGTTTTTTTACATTAGGGGGCGGGGCTGACGTCTGACATCATTGATCGGCTTTCCCGATGACCGGGAACAGCCAATCAATGACAGGCAGAGTAGGAAGTGCGGGGAGAGGTTTGTTTACACAGACCTCTCCCCGTTCTTCAGCTCCGTAACCCGATCGCGGGACACCAGCGGCGATCGGGTCCGCTGGTCCCGCGGCCGGGGTCACGGAGCTCCCGACCCACGGGCAGGCATTTAAAGGGCCACGTACAGGTACGTGGTTTTGCCTGCCCGTGCCATTCTGCTGACGTATATATGCAGTGGGCGGTCGGGAAGCGGTTAATCTGCTATGTATCTTCTTGCTGTGTACTTCTGAATCAATTTACATTACCAAAAAGTTCTCGCAGGGCTTTGTTAGGGCAGACCCGGCTTTTATCAAATACTGGGGGGAGGTGAAGCCCACAAGGTACTTGGAACCCAACAATCCAACCAGAATGATGGTCGGTTACAAGGCTGAATGCAAAAAAAGGACATTTGAGGTTTCTTGTTCTGTAGCTCCAGTAATGGTGAACTTCCATTGGTTGGATAGCTGAATGTAGTGCTCGTAAGTTGAATTGGTGTAAGGGGGGATTGATGGGAAGGCGGGTGACACTTTCTTCATGTTTACCTCTTAGTTGGGGTACACTAGGAACTTTGGTTAGGGTCACCGCCTTACACATGGGGTACCTTTACTTGAACAGACAACTGAACTTTAGTAAACTCTTTTGATGTTATATACACCACCATGGTCAGTGATGAATGGAGGAGGGACATTAAGAACCAATGCCCCCTCCACCTGTCCAGCGTATCACCGCTACCTCACTCCCAGTATTGGTATGTAGCCCCGCTATGCACCTAGCACTGACTCCATGCGTGCACTACACTTAACTCTTCCTCTTCCGTACATGTTGTAGGGAACAGAAAGCTGAAAGAATAAAAGGTAGCGGAGATAGCTTAACAACCTCAATACCGGCCCAGCTCTGACATTTCTCATACACATGTAAAAATCAACTTTTTTATTTTTTTTTATAGATAATTACTTAGAACCCCCACTAATTACAGTGGAACCTTGATTAACGAGTAACGTGGGTTAACAAACATTTGAAAGACGAGCAATTTTTTTTTTTAAATCCTGTGTTCGCAAAACGTGCAGGATTCAAGCCAATAGGGTGTGCAGTACCGCATTTGGCCAGAGTTGCGGGGGCACTGGTGACCCTCGGAATCGGTTTGGAGCCGTTCGAAAAAACTCAGAATCACTCAGAAATACTCAGAAACACTCGTAAATACTCAGTTCCCGAGTGTTTCCGAGCCTTTCCGAGGGTTTCTGAGTTCAGCTGAGCTGTCCCCGAGTAATTCTGAAGGCTCTCCGGTGCCCCCCCACCTCTGGCCACATGCGGTATTGCATGCAATAGAAGTCAATGCAGAACAAATTATCTCAGTTTCCATTGACTTCTATGAGGAATCTCGCTTTGATATGCGAGTGCTTTGGATTACAAGCATTCTCCTGGAACGGATTATGTTCGTAATCCAAGGTTCCACTGTATATATTTAGTTTTAAGCAGAGAACCTAGAGAATTAAAATGGTGGTCACTAAAATATTTAATGTCACACGGTATTTGCACAGCGGTCTTTCAAACGCAAAATGTAAAAAATACACTTTAATTAATAAAAAAAACAGTAAACTAAGCCCAATTTTTTGGGATAATGTAAAAGATGATGTTATGCCAAGTAAATAGATACCCAAAGTTAAATATTCCTTTAAATTGCGTACCTGGGGGGTGTCTATAGTATGCCTGTAAAGTGGCCCATGTTTCCTGTGTTTAGAACAGTCCAAAAGCAAAATTAAATTTTTAAAGGGGAAAAAAAGTAATTTAAAGTGCTAGCGCTAGTGCCGGCTGCTATAATGATTTGTCGGGTCTCGGCAATACTCATAAAAGTCATTGAAAAAAACAGCCTGGGATTTCCCCACAGTGCATTACCAGGCCCTTTGGGTCTGGTATGAATATTAAGGGGAACCAAAATGTAAAAATAAAATGCGTGGGGGTCCCCCCCCCAAATTCCATACCAATTCCATTCCAAAAATGGCGTGGGGGTCCCCCTCAAAATCCATACCAGAGCCTTATCCAAGCATGCAACCTGGCAGGCCACAGGAAAAGAGGGGGGACGAGAGAGAGCACCCCCCCCTCCTGAACCGTACCAGGCCACATGCCCTCAACATGTGGAGGATGTCCCCATGTTCATGGGGACAAGGGCCTCATCCCCACAACCCTTGCTCGGTGGCTGTGGGGGTCTGCGGGCGGGGGGCTTCTCGGAACCTGGAAGCCCCCTTTAACAAGAGGACCCCCAGATCCCAGCGTGAATTGGTAATGGGGTAAAAATGTACCCCTACCATTTCACAAAAAAAGTGTTAAAAATGTTTAAAAAGACAAGAGACGGTTTTTGACAATTCCTTTATTAATGTCTTCTTCTTTCCCCACAACCCGGGCAAGGGTTGTGGGGATGAGGCCCTTGTCCTCATCAACATGGGGACATCCTCCCCATGTTGAGGGCATGTGGCCTGGTACGGTCTTGCGGTTTTCTTGTGGCCTGCCAGGTTGTGTGCTCGGATAAGGGTCTGGTATAGATTTTTAGGGGGACCCCCACGCCATTTTTTTTTTATTTTGGCACGGGGTTCCCCTTAAAATCCATACCAGACCTGAAGGGCCTGGTAATGCACTGTGGGGGAGTCCCAGTCCATTTTTTTTAATGACTTTTATGTGTATTGCAGAGACTGGACAATTTGTTGTAGCCGCGAGTACTTTTAAATTCCTTTTTTTCCTTTAGAAATTTAATTTTGCTCTCGGACTGTTCTAAACACGGGAAATATGTTCAACCCGAACAGACAGCCCATCCCTAATGGCGACAAATGGCAGTAATTTAAATTATCCATAGGTGATGCTTTAAAAGCCTTTGCTGGTTACCAGTTTAGAGTTACAGAGGAGATATTGTGCTAGAATTATTGCTCTCGTTCTGATGATCACAGTGATACCTCACACGTGTGTTGTGATTTATTATTATTATTATTATACAGGATTTATATAGCGCCAACAGTTTGCACAGCGCTTTACAGCATGAGGGCAGACAGTACACTTAAAATACAAATCAGCACAGGAGGGATCAGAGGGCCCTGCTCATTAGAGCTTACAATCTAGAAGGGAGGGTCAAGTGGTAACAAAAGGTAACAACTGTGGGGGATGAGCTGATGGAGAAAATGAAAATACAGTTGTTAGGTGTGTGTGACGGATCCTGTACTCAAGGTGTCCGCCTTAAATGCTTCCTAAGTCCTGGAACATGAGTCCAATGGATCTGGTTATAGGAACCCCCAAGAACTAGACAGCACTAGTCTTGGAGTACATCAGGAATTCACTTTTATTTGACATGTCACACAAATATATACAGCCAGATGACTAAAACCTAGCCTAATTAGCATGAGCTAATTATCTTAATCAACACTCGACTCCTTCATTCAATTGCAGGGTTAATTAGCACGCACAACAATAGGTGAAACACTCCTACAAGCCAGACTATACTCATTTACACAACAGGCAGGCTGGCTGGAGTACATGACATTAGCATGTGACAGCTTGTGTCCCAACAGTATCATTCAGTCTCTTGCTAATATGCCAAATACATATACAGAGTCTGTGTCTTGGGGGCCAGAATGGACCTGAATCCAAGTAACACCAGCTCTGGGGTCCCCAGGCATACAGCTCAAAGAGCACCGTTTCCCCAAATGCCAGGGCCCATAATCGCAAGGCAATAGGCTCACATTCAGTCCCCTCCAACAGCCTGTGTCCCGGCTAGGTCTGTCACATTTCTCCCCTTTCGGCAGGAGACTAACACAGGAGGAGACCCCAGACGGGTTGACTCCGAAGTTAGTCCATAGTTCCAGTCCTCTAATGCCTGTACCCACACAGTACCCCAAACAAATTGTTCCAAACAGAGTATTACTCACCCAGCCAACCTCTGCCCCTCTCAGAGAACATATCCGCCGCTGGGGAGAGGCCTGGACTGGCCCTTCTCCCTGGAGTCTTTTCAGCCACTGGAGAGAAGACAGGGTGACTGGGCTCACTCCATCATGCTGTTGGGGATCTGGGCCGACCGCCCAGCATCCCTGTAGTATACAAGTGGGGACTGAAGTCCCATCCACCGATATCAGCTCAAGCTGCAGTTGTGAAGTGCAGATTGCATTCTCTCCTTGGGTCCTGAGCTGCTGCTCGGGAGTGACCACCACCTCCTCACCCTGGGCCTCCAAAACTGCCACAAGTGTGGGGCAGAAGTCTTGGACCCTCTGTCCGGTTGCCAGCACTTTAGCTGGGTTGGTGTTATCATTCTGGGGCGCCGTCTGCTGCTGGACAGTGTGACCGATAAGCCCCAGCTTCTTGAAGCTGTAAAGACACTGTAGGTGCTAGGCAGAGGCCAGCGGTGCTCTGCCCTGTTGCCAGTGATTCAGCTGGGAGTAGCAGCTTTTACTACATCAGCTTGTCGCCGGAGAGAGGGGCCACCTGTCCGGCTTCCTGGAACTCCACAGTTGTTGCCGGTGCTGGGCAGAGGTTGGTAGCACTCTGCCCTGTTGCCAGCACTTCTGCTGGGGACTCCACATCCTCCGCTCTGGTTAACCGTTGGTGCAGGAGGCTGGCTTCCTCCACTCCCAAATTGTGTAGCTGCCATTGGGAAGGGGAGCCGGCTGCTTCCTTTTCCATTCCCTCATCTGGCTGCTGGGACAACATGTCTCTGGTACTGTCTCCCAGGTGCACAAATCTTTGCTGGGGAGGAAAGATCGCTTTCTCCTCCCTGGCCGACTGTTGAGGAGGGACAACAAACACCTCCTCTCCCTTCTCCCCCTGTATCTGCTGCTGGTAAGTTATCGCCACCTTCTCACCCTGAGCCTCCAAAACTGACACAGGTGTGGGGCAGAGGTCTTGGACCCTCTGTCCGGTGACCAGCGCTTCAGCTGGGGAAGTTCCTTGTAACTCCCCAGATACTGCTGTTGATGCTGGGCAGAAGTTAGCAGAGCTCTGCCCTGTTGTCAGCACTTCAGGTTTGGGGACGACAATCTCCGGAGTTTCCACTGCCGATCCTCTGGCATGCTGCTGAACGTGTTCTAGCAGTTTCCTGTATGCCCTTTCCAGATGCTGTTCCTTCCTTAGCAAATGGCCCAGATCTGGTTTAAGCTCTGAGACCCCTGCAAGACCGAGCATAGCCTCTCTATATTCTCGCAGGTCCTCAAGGGTAGGTTCCCCTTCATCGCCAAACACAAAACGATCTGTAAGGCTCTCCCACAGCAATCCAGGGCCTCCAAAGTCATATCCCTCCGCAGAGCATTCTGTTGTCTCCCCTAAAAATCACTGCTCTGCGTGCCATTGCAGAGCCCGATAATGATTGTCCAGCTCTATCTCCTGCTGGACCAGCCTGTCCAACTCAGTCACCCATTGCTCCTGGGGCCGCTCTCCCAGGAATGCCATCTGCAATGCCTGTTGGTCACTGGCCCGTTGCTCTTGGGTTGGAAAGCACTCGCCCTGTTTTATACCAGCGAGCTGGAGGGCTCCAATCCACAGCTCCACCCGAATCTGCTGCCTAAGCTCCAGGTATTCATCCTCAGACACAGTACTGGTGTATGCTGAAAGGATGATCCGCAGCAGCCCCGGGAACTCTGATGCCAGGTCCATATCTCTACTGGGGTGACCGAAGTCTTCTATCCTGATCTTGGATCCCAGTGGAGGTTTGGATGTCTCAGACTGCAGGAAGCACGATCCCACTGCTTGCCAACAATGTGACGGATCCTGTACTCAAGGTGTCCGCCGTAAATGCTTCCTAAGTCCTGGAACATGAGTCCAATGGATCTGGTTCTAGGAACCCCCAAGAACTAGACAGCACTAGTCTTGGAGTACATCAGGAATTCACTTTAATTGGACATGTCACACAAATATATACAGCCAAATGATTAAAACCTAACCTAATTAGCATGAGCTAATTATCTTAATCAACACTGGATTCCTTCATTCAATTGCAGTGTTAATTAGCAAGAAAAACAATAGGTGAAACACTCCTACAAGCCAGACTATACTCATTTACACAACAGACAGGCTGGCTGGAGTTCATGACATTAGCATGTGACAGCTTGTGTCCCAACAGTATCATTCCGTCTCTTGCTAATATGCCAAATACATATACAGAGTCTGTGTCTTGGGGGCCAGCATGGACCTGAATCCAAGTAACACCAGCTCTGGGGTCCCCAGGCATGCAGCTCAAAGAGCACCGTTTCCCCAAATGCCAGGGCCCATAATCGCAAGGCAATAGGCTCGCATTCAGTCCCCTCCAACAGCCTGTGTCCTGGCTAGGTCTGTCACAGTGTGTGTAGGGTAGGCTTCCCTGAAGAGAAGGGTTTTCAGGGATCGTCTAAAAGCTAATAGAGTAGGAGATAAGCGGACAGATTGGGGTAGGGCATTCCATAGGATTGGAGAGGCTTTGGAAAAGTCCTGGAGACGAGCATGGGAGGAGGTGACGAGGGAGCTAGAGCGCAGGAGGTCTTGAGAGGAATGAAGAGAACGAGTAGGTTGGTATTTAGAGACTAGACTAGTGATGTAGCTGGGGGCTAAATTGTGGATGGCTTTGTACGTAGTTGTTAGTATTTTGAAATTAATTTGTTTTGTGAGCGGAAGCCAGTGGAGGGATTGGCAGAGAGGAGTGACAGACACAGAGCGATTGGTAAGGTGGATGAGTCTGGCAGCAGCATTCATGATGGATTGAAGGGGTGATAGAATATGTTGTAAGCCAATGAGAAGGGAGTTGCAGTAGTCGAGGCGAGAGATGACCAGCGAGTGAATTAAGAGCTTTGTTGTGTCATTGGTTAGAAAGGGGCGTATTTTGGAGATGTTGCGGGGGTTGAGTAAGTCCAGCACTACACCTAGAACCTTGGCATGTGGGGGATGGGCTTATAGTTGCACCATTGATTTTGACAGAGAGATCAGGGGAAGGGGCATATGGGGGAGGAAAAATTATAAGTTCAGTTTTGGATAGATTGAGTTTGAGGAAGTTGTGTGACATCCAGACTGATATATCTGATAGTAAATTAGTGCTACGTGAGGAGACAGAGGGAGTGAGCTGAGGGGTAGAGAAGTAGATTTGGGTGTCGTCAGCATAGAGGTGGTATTGGAAGCCGTGGGAGGCTATCAGCTGACCCAGGGAGGAGGTGTAGATTGAAAATAGGAGAGGTCCAAGAACAGAACCTTGGGGACCCCAACAGAGAAAGGATAGAAAGAAGTAGAGTTGTAAGAAACACTAAAGGTGCGGTTGGATAAGTAGGAAGAGAACCAGCGAAGAGTACAGTCACGGAGACCAAAGGTGTGACGTTTTTTGGGGGGGTGGTCAACCGTATCAAAGGCAGCAGAGAGGTCCAGGAGTAGGAGTACAAAATAATGTCGATTGGTTTTGGCCGTTAGAAGATCGTTTGTTAGTTTTAGGAGAGCAGTTTCTATGGAGTATTTGTAGTACAATAAAACAACGAGCGTTAAGGTTAAAAACTCATTAAAATATTGTAGCAGCGCTTAATAATCAGAAAAAAAAGTGTGTAATCCGAAAATGTAGGTGAAAAAAATTAATTGGAAGGCCGGGTACCGGCCTGAAGTTATGGGAGGAGCCCGGAGGGTATTTAAGCAGCCCAAAGGCCGCCGGTCTTTGTCGGTTTCCTGTGCGTGATATCTGATACGTCAGACATCTAGGACCGACTCGTTCGAGACAAGCGCTGTTGGTGCCGGTTCGTGAGCTCCGTTTCGTCTGTCCGTCTCCTTTTGTTGCAGTCCCGCGTTCCGTGTTAGCATGGCAATCATTTCATCATTTCAAACATGGCTAACGTATCAGGCCATTCGGTCATGCTAAGTCATTTCGCATCAGTTAAACAGGGCGTTCATGCCATCATTTCGATCCTGGCCGCACTCAGATTCAAGTCATGTCGCACTTAGGCACGGATTTGTCTCGGGGTACCCAGGTTACGGCCGTATTGCCATACATGTTTCAGAGATTGGCCCACCGCTCGTACGGATGCGGGCTCGAGTCCAGTCTTTGGCATGATATCGGTCGTTGGCCACGTATCGTCTGAATCCGGTCGCATCCGGCATGCATCGATTCGCACTGATTCGCCTAGCCGCTCGGCCTCATTTCGGTACATGCTCCAGAGATTAGATTTGGTTACAAATTGCTCGGTTTGTTGTAATCTAGTCTTTGTCATGGTTTCATTTCGGTCACCATACCTCTGGGTAGGTCCGGTCGCATCCATAGATGCTCCGATCGGGGCGATCCAGACGCACGACTACCCGGCCTCATTTCGATACATGCGCCAAGGGCAGAATCGCATCACAGGTTGCGTACATTCTTGATTCTTGCCGCGTGGGGTCCCCCATAAAATCCATACCAGACCCTTATCCGAGCACGCAACCTGGCAGGCCGCAGGAAAGGAGGGGGGGGACGAGAGCGGCCCCCCCTCCGCCTGAACCGTACCAGGCCACATGCCTCAACATTGGGAGGGTGCTTTGGGGTCCCCCCAAAGCACCTTGTCCCCATGTTGATGAGGACAAGGGCCTCATCCCCACAACCCTGGCCAGTGGTTGTGGGGGTCTGCGGGCGGGGGGCTTATCGGAATCTGGAAGCCCCCTTTAACAAGGGGACCCCCAGATCCCGCCCCCCCCCCTGTGTGAAATGGTAAGGGGGTTACCATTTCACCAAAAAAGTGTCAAAAATGGTAAAAATGACAGGAGACAGTCTTTGACAATTCCTTTATTAAAATCTTCTTTCTTTTTTCTTTCTTCTTTCTTCTGGTCTTCCTTTCTTCATCTTCTCCTTCCGTCATCTTCTTCCATCTTCTTCTTCCTTCGATTCGCTTCTTCTTCCTCCGGTCTTCTCGTCCTTCTCGTCCGGCGTCGTCCTTCTCGTCCGGCATCGTCGTCTGTTCTCGCAGGCCGCTCCTCGCAATGGGAGGCTCCCGCTCTGTGAGGCTTCGCTCCGGGTGACAGGTCTTGTATAACGAAGGCACCCGGTGACCCCGCCCCCCCTCTGACGTCATGGGGAAAGCCATAGGGAATTCCACATGACGTCCCCGTGCGTCAGAGGGGGCGGGGTCACCAGGTGCCTTCGTTATAAAAGACCTGTCACCCGGAGCGGAGCCTCACAGAGCGGGAGCCTCCCATTGCGAGGAGCGGCCTGCGAGAAGAGACGACGATGCCGGACGAGAAGGACGACGCCGGACGAGAAGGACGAGAAGACCGGAGGAAGAAGAAGCGAATCGAAGGAAGAAGAAGATGGAAGAAGATGACGGAAGGAGAAGATGAAGAAAGGAAGACCAGAAGAAAGAAGAAAGAAGAAAGAAGATTTTAATAAAGGAATTGTCAAAGACTGTCTCCTGTCATTTTTTACCATTTTTGACACTTTTTTGGTGAAATGGTTAGGGGTACTTTTGTACCCCCTTACCATTTCACACAGGGGGGGGGGGCGGGATCTGGGGGTCCCCTTGTTAAAGGGGGCTTCCAGATTCCGATAAGCCCCCTGCCCGCAGACCCCCACAACCACCGGCCAGGGTTGTGGGGATGAGGCCCTTGTCCTCATCAACATGGGGACAAGGTGCTTTGGGGGGGACCCCAAAGCACCCTCCCAATGTTGAGGGCATGTGGCCTGGTACGGTTCAGGCGGGAGGGGGGGCCGCTCTCGTCCCCCCTCCTTTCCTGCGGCCTGCCAGGTTGCGTGCTCGGATAAAGGGTCTGGTATGGATTTTGAGGGGGACCCCACGCCATTTTTTTTTTTTTTTTTGGCCGGGGTTCCCCTTAAAATCCATCCCAGACCTGAAGGGTCTGGTATGGATATTTGGGGGGGACCCCACGCCATTTTTTTTATTTTTTTTTGGGCTGGGGTCCCCCTTAATATCCATACCAGACCTGAAGGGCCTGGTTAATTGAATTTGGGGGGACCCCTACGCTTTTTTTTTTTCTGCAAAAATGACACTTTGTCATTCGAATTCATTTGTTATATCTGCTATAATAATTTCGTTCAAATTAGTTGAAATTCGATATTGGTAGTTGGATTTACTAACGATTCGTAACTATTCATAACGATTTGTAACGATTCGTAACTATTCATAACGATTCGTAACGATTCGTAACTTGAAATTGAAATTCGATATTTGTAGTTGGATTCGAATTGTTCTCTGTGTTATGAGAACCAACAATTCATTAGCCGCGTTAACGATTCGTAACGATTCGTAACGATTCGTAACGATTCGTAACTTTACTAACGATTCGTAAAAAAATTACGATTCGTCCGAATTTCGTATTTCGTACGAATTCGAACGGAATTTCGTACACGAATTACGAATTACGTGGGAGGCTATCAGCTGACCCAGGGAGGAGGTGTAGATTGAAAATAGGAGAGGTCCAAGACAGAGGCGTACTAAGTGGGGGGCGGGGGGGGGCGGGCCGCCCCAGGTACCACACACTGGGGGGGTGTCAGGCCGGCTCCCCCCTCCACGATTGAAGCAGTGGCACTGCGCCACTGGATTAGGCTGTAGCGCAAGTGAAAGGCATGGAGAGGCGAGCGAGCTATCGTGATGTGGGGGGGGGGGTGCAGCGTGACACCGCTGCACCTTCCATCCCCTCCTCTTTCTGCCTGTGCGATCCCGCCAGCGCAAGTGACAGGCAGGGAGAGGCGAGCCGCGAGCGAGCTATCGTGATGTGTGTGCAGCGTGACACCGCGGCGCTGCACCTTCCATCCCCTCCTCTTGCGGCCGCGGGCTGTCTGCCTGTGCGATCCCGGATGTCACAGGCAGAGCCGAGCAGCCGCCTCCCCCTCCTCTCTGTTTAGGTGTAAACAGAGAGGAGGGGATCTGCTGAGCATGTGCCGCCGCGCTGATCTGAGGTACTGAATGGGGGGGGGGGGGGTCTGCACTGAACGGGGCTAGACTAGACTAAAGAGGGGGGGTTGCACTGAAGAGGGGGGCTAGACAGAAGAGGGGGGTTAGACTGAAGAGGGGGGGCTGCACAGAAGAGGGGGGCTAGAATGAAGAGGGGGGCTACACTGAAGAGGGGGGTCTGCACTGAAGAGGGGGGTCTGCACCGAACAGGGGCTACACTGAAGGGGGGGTCTGCACTGAAGAGGGGGGTCTGCACCGAACAGGGGCTACACTGAAGAGGGGGGTCTGCACCGAACAGGGGCTACACTGAAGGGGGGTCTGCACTGAAGGGGGGGTCTGCACTGAACGGGGGCTACACTGAAGGGGGGGTCTGCACTGAACGGAGGCTACACTTAAGGGGGGGTCTGCACTGAACGGGGGCTACACTGAAGGGGGGGTCTGCACTGAACGGGGGCTACACTGAAGGGGGTCTGCACTGAACGGGGGCTACACTGAAGGGGGGGGGGTCTGCACTGAACGGGGGCTACACTGAAGGGGGGTCTGCACTGAACGGGGGCTACACTGAAGGGGGGTCTGCACTGAATGGGGGCTACACTAAAGGGGGGGTCTGCACTGAACGGGGTCTGCACTGAAGGGGGGTCTGCACTGAACAGGGGCTACACTGAAGAGGGGGTCTGCACTGAACGGGGGTCTGCACTGAACGGGGGTCTGCACTGAACGGGGGGTCTGCACTGAACGGGGGTCTGCACTGAACGGGGGTCTGCACTGAAGAGGGGGTCTGCACTGAAGAGGGGCTACACTGAAGGGGGGTCTGCACTGAATGGGGGCTACACTGAAGAGGGGGTCTGCACTGAAGGGGGGGCTACACTGAACGGGGGGCTACACTGAAGAGGGGGTCTGCACTGAACGGGGGCTACACTGAATGGGGGCTACACTGAAGAGGGGGTCTGCACTGAACGGGGGCTACATGTAAGAGGGGGTCTGCACTGAACGGGGGCTACACTGAAGAGGGGGTCTGTAATGAACGGGGGCTACACTGAAGGGTGTCTGCACTGAAGGGGGGGTCTGTGTAACATGCAGGGGGTTGTGTAATGTAAAGGGGTCCAGAGGATCAGGGTGCTGTGTAATGTAAAGGGGTACAGTGGCTGTGTAATGTAAAGGGGTCCAGAGGTTCAGGGTGCTGTTTAATGTAAAGGGGTCCAGAAGGGCAGGGTGCTATGTAATGTAAAGGGGTCCAGAGGCGCAGGGGGATGTGTAATGTAAAGGGGTACAGTGGCTGTGTAATGTAAAGGGGTCTAGAAGGGCAGGGTGCTATGTAATGTAAAGGGGTCCAGAGGCGCAGGGGATGTGTAATGTAAAGGGGCCCAGAGATGCAGGGTGCTGTGTAACGTAAAGGGGTCCAGAGGTGCAGTTGTGGAGAGGGGGTACACAGTAGTGACAAAGAGATATTGAAGGATGCAGAGGTATCCAGGGGGCACAGTGGGGTATTTTTACATTTTAATGGGGGGGGGGTGCCAGATATAGGATGTGCCCCGGGGGCCAAATGCTCTAGGTACGCCCTGCCATTCCGGCCAGAGGGAGCGACGTGTCAACATCGGAGGAAGAAGAACAAGAACAAGAAGAAGAAGAAGGCGGAAGAAGAAGGCGGCGCAGAAAGCGACGACAGCGGCAAGAACAGAAGAGACCCCGGAAGACACCGGAAGACCCCCGAAGACCCCCGAAGGCGGATTGAGAACCCCCGACGACGGCAGCGACGACGAAGAGGGTAGCCGGACTTCTCCACTCGGTAAAAGAGCTACGTAAATGGTGGAGGAGTCCGGCGAGAAGACCCCCCAAGACGGAAGAAGACCCCGGAGCAGTGCAATAAATAATTTTTTCAAAAGTGTGGTTTCTTTACTTTACATTTTACACTTTAGGTGAATGGGTTGGGGTACATCGTACCCCATACTCATTCACATAGGGTGGGGGGCCGGGATCTGGGGGCCCCCTTATAAAAGGGGGCTCCCAGATTCCGATAAGCCCCCGCCCGCAGACCCCGACAACCAACGGCCAGGGTTGTCGGGAAGAGGCCCTTGTCCTCAATCAACATGGGGACAAGGTGCTTTGGGGTGGGGGGCCGCAGGCCCCCCTTTCCCCAGGGCCCCCCCCATGTTGAGGGCACGCGGCCTGGTACGGCTCAGGAGGGGGGGGGGCGCTCGCTCGTCCCCACCCCTTTCCTGGCCTGCCAGGGCTGCGTGCTCGGATAAGGGTCTGACATGGATTTGGGGGGGACCCCCACGCCGTTTTTCGGCGTAGGGAGTCCCTTTAAATCCATGCCAGGTCACGGAGCTAGCGCGGCGGCATTTACTGCCTACGCTAGCTACCTAATCTGAAGTCACGTGCTAAATGAACGGACTTGCCGATGAGCGGCAAGTCCGTTCATTTTAAAAAGTCCGGCGGACTAGCCTACTAACGGCGGGATTGTCCACTGGACTGCCCAGTCCAGCGGATAATTTTAAAACAAAACTTAAAACTTAGTCCGCCGGACTTTTGGTGCTAAAAAGTCCGCCGACGCCCACACACGAGGGGATTGTCCGCTGGACTTGAGTCCAGAGGATAATCCCGCGGGATTGTCCCTTCGTGTGTACGCGGCATTAGTCTTACGCCACAGGCGCTCATGAGCACGACTACATTTTTTCAGATTTCTAGTATCATCTGTTTGCCAAGGTTGAAGGGGTCGGGCCTGATTCTGTGTTTAGTGAGATGGACCAGTGAGTCCAGTGCGGATAGAAGTGAAGCGTTGTAGACAGAAGTGGCTAGGTTGGTGCAGGATAGGGGTGAGATTTTGTCGTAGAGGTTGTCGGTAGCAGAGTAGAGAAGAGAAGCGTTGAGATGACGTAGGTTTCTGCGGGTAACTGTTAGGAGGTATGAAGGAGAGGAGGTGGAGGAGAGAGAGAGAGTGAAACTAATAAGGTGGTGATCAGAGAGAGGGAATGGATAGTTAGAGAGTAGGGATGAGCCGAACACCCCCGGGTTCGGTTCGAACCAGAACCTTCGAACGGACCGAAAGTTCGCGCGAATTTTCGAACCCTATACGTTATAATGGACGCGAACGTTCGAAATCAAAAGTGCTAATTACAACGGCCAATATGCATGTTAATGTCATAAAACAGGTTTGGGGACCCGGGTCCTGCCCCAGGGGACATATATCAATGCAAAAAGAACTTTTAAAAACTAACGTTTTTTTCGGGAGCAGTCATTTTAATGATGCATAAAGTGAAAAAAAAAAGTGAAATTTTCCTTTAAATATGGTACCTGGGGGGTGTCTAAAGTATGCCTGTGAAGTGGCATGTGTTTCCCGTGTTTAGAACTGTCCTTGCACAAAATGACATTTGTAAAGGAAAAAAAAGAAGCCATTTAAAACCACTTGCGGCTTTAGGTTTGATCTTAAGTAGAATCTGAACAGGTACATTATGAAGTGTAGCTCCATCCCAAAAAAATCTATTTTTAAGCTTTTTGGAGAACATAGGGAGGGGTTATCACCCCTGTAACATTTGCTGTCTTTGCACATCTGTTCAGAACATGTCACCTCACTTTCCGTCCCAATGACAAATGTTTTTGGAAAAGTGGGGTTTTAATTGAAACAAGGATTGGTGATAAAGTATCAGTAGAGAGGAGATACCTTTTTCCCAAATTAAATCTAACAGGATAGAATTTCCCTTCCTAGGGGTAGATTTCCTCTCACTTCCTGTTTTCTCTTTCCATTTGCAAGTAGGAGTCGTTTGTAAGTTGGATGTTTGAAAGTAGGGGCCTGGCGTATATACTCTGCAGAAATTTGCCCTATTAGATGTTGGTGTAGCCACAAGACTGGTGGGCACAGGAATGGGCCCTGCTGTGAGTTAATAGATCAAGATTTGTAATTGCATGCACCTGTTGAACAGGGCAGAAAAATTGGGGGTGGTGGTGGTGGTGGTGGACGGTTTTGCCACAAGACTGTAAGCTCTCACAGTTACTCTTGGTGGGCGCAGGAATGGGCCCTGCTGTGAGTTATTAGATCAAGATTTGTAATTGCAAGCACCTGATGAACAGGGCAGAAAAATTGGGCCTTTGGCGGTGGTGGTGGACGGTGTTGCCACAAGACTGTAGGCCCTCATAGTTACTCTTGGTGGGCGCAGGAATGGGCCCTGCTGTGAGTTATTAGATCAAGATTTGTAATTACCGCCCCTGTTAAACAGGGGCTGAAAAATTGTGCCTTAGGCACTGGTGCTGGTGCCACAACACTGCAACCCCTCACAGAGACTGTACTTGGAGCACAGCAGTCACACATGTTGCGAAGCATTTTTTTTTTTAAAAAATTGTAAGTACACGCCCCTGTTAAACAGGGGCTGAAAAATTGTGCCTTAGGCACTGGTGCTGGTGCCACAACACTGCAACCCGGCCCTCACAGATACTGTACTTGGAGACAGCAGTCACACGTGTTGCGAAGCATTTTTTTTTAAAAAAATTGTAAGTACACGCCCCTGTTAAACAGGGGCTGAAAAATTGTGCCTTA
Source organism: Lithobates sylvaticus (assembly GCA_028564925.1). Lineage (NCBI taxonomy): Eukaryota > Metazoa > Chordata > Amphibia > Anura > Ranidae > Lithobates > Lithobates sylvaticus. The sequence continues at coordinate 786,065,197 of CM053026.1, forward strand.
GGCACTGGTGCTGGTGCCACAACACTGCAACCCGGCCCTCACAGATACTGTACTTGGAGCACAGCAGTCACACGTGTTGCGAAGCATTTTTTTTTTAAAAAAAATTGTAAGTACACGCCCCTGTTAAACAGGGGCTGAAAAATTGTGCCTTAGGCACTGGTGCTGGTGCCACAACACTGCAACCCCGGCCCTCACAGATACTGTACTTGGAGCACAGCAGTCACACGTGTTGCGAAGCATTTTTTTAAAAAATTGTAAGTACCCCGCCCCTGTTAAACAGGGGCTGAAAAATTGTGCCTTAGGCACTGGTGCTGGTGCCACAACACTGCAACACGGCCCTCACAGAGACTGTACTTGGAGCACAGCAGTCACACGTGTTGCGAAGCATTTTTTAAAAAAAATTGTAAGTACACGCCCCTGTTAAAACAGGGGCTGAAAAATTGTGCCTTAGGCACTGGTGCTGGTGCCACAACACTGCAACACGGCCCTCACAGAGACTGTACTTGGAGCACAGCAGTCACACGTGTTGCGAAGCATTTTTTTAAAAAATTGTAAGTACACGCCCCTGTTAAACAGGGGCTGAAAAATTGTGCCTTAGGCACTGGTGTGGTGGCATGGATCATTGAGGAGGAGGAAGAGGATAGTCAGTGAACATAAGAGGACAGTCACTCAGCATCAGCATAGGCAGTCTTGAAGGGATGTGACATTAAAATTATTCGGTTATATCCGCCTCAGGTGCCTGGTAGCTGGTGGTGATCCAAGACTGATTCATTTTGATGAATGTCAGTCGATCAACCGAGGCGGTGGACAGGCGCACCCTATGATCAGTCACAAATCCTCCAGCAGCACTGAATGTGCGTTCGGAAAGAACGCTGGAGGCAGGACAGGCCAGTAGCTCAATTGCATACTGTGCAAGCTCTGGCCAGTGATCCATCCTCAGGACCCAGTAAGCCAGAGGATTTTCGGTGGGAAAGGTGTCCAAGTCTGACCTTGCCCCAAGGTATTCCTGCACCATGTATATCAGACGCTGGCGATGGTTGCTGAACCGATCATACCTTGGGGCTGCGGACTAAAAAATTGTCTGAACGCATCGGTCAGACGTCCACCTTCCCCACCGCTCCTTCTGCCACTGACCGAAGCCTCAGCAACTCGTCGCCCAGGACCAGGAGTTTGTAGCCTCCCAGTTTCTGGGAACGCGTTGCACAGACCTTTCTGCAAGGCCTCCCTGAGATGTCTCATCCTCTGCTCCCTCTGCGACGGCAAGATAAGGTCCGCAACCTTACCCTTGTACCGCGGATCAAGGAGAGTGGCCAGCCAGTAATGGTCCCTCTCCTTGATCCGAAGAACACGAGGATCCTTCCGCAGGCTTTGCAGGATCAGGGAGGCCATGCAGCGTAGGTTAGCTGAGGCATTCGGTCCGGAGTCTTCTGGGTCACTGAGGATGACATGATCGCCAGCCACCTCCTCCCAGCCACGTACAAGTCCACTGGCTTGTTGGGACTGTACATCATCCCTAAAAGACTGCTGCTGCTGATGCTGAGTGCCAGGCTCCACCTCCATGCTCACACAATCCTCTCCTCCTCCTCCTCCTCCTCCTCCTCCTCATCCTCTTCCTGTGTGATGGGTGGGACAGAAGGAACACTGTCCGGATAAAGGGGGCCTTGAGAGGCAAGGAAGTCCTCCTCTTCCTGCCTCTGTTCTGCCTCAAGTGCCCTGTCCATTATCCCACGCAGCGTATGCTCCAACAGGTGGACAAGAGGGACAGTGTCACTGATGCATGCACTGTCACTGCTCACCATCCTCGTGGCCTCCTCAAATGGTGAGAGGACAGTGCATGCATCCCTGATCATGCTCCACTGACGTGGGGAAAAAAAACCAAGCTCCCCTGACCCTGTCCTGGTGCCGTAGTCGCAAAGGTACTCATTGATGGCCCTCTGCTGCGTGTGCAGTCGCTGCAGCATGGCCAACGTTGAGTTCCACCTGGTGGGCATGTCAGATATTAGGCGGTTCTTGGGCAGGTTCAGCTCCTTTTGCAGCTCAGTCAGCCGAGCACTGGCATTATAAGATCGGCGGAAATGCACACAGACTTTCCTGGCCTGCCTCAGGACATCCTGTAAGCCTGGGAACCTGCCCAAGAACCGCTGCACCACCAGGTTGAGGACGTGAGCCATGCAGGGCACATGGGTGAGCTGCCCCTGTCGCAGGGCGGAGAGGAGGTTGGTGCCATTGTCAGAAACGACCATTCCTGGCTTAAGCTGACGTGGCGTCAACCACCTCTCGGCCTGCCCCTGCAGAGCTGCCAGAACCTCTGGCCCAGTGTGGCTCCTGTCCCCCAAACACACCAGCGCAAGCACGGCATGGCATCTTTTTGCCTGCGTACTTGCGTAGCCCTTGTACGCCTACGGAGCACCGCTGGTTCCAAGGACAGAGCACTGGAGGAAGAAGAAGAGGAGGGGGTGGAGGAGAGAGGTGTGTCACAACCAGTAGCAGTAGTCGCGTTTTGGAGGCGTGGTGGCGGAACAACCTCCAACACTACTGCACCTTGTCCTGCATCCCTCCAGCTGCCAATAGAGTGACCCAATGGGCCGTGAAAGAAAGGTACCGTCCCTGTCCATGCCTGCTGGACCATGAGTCAGCGGTAATATGCACCTTACCGCTGACCGCC
>CM053026.1:786068330-786092528 GCA_028564925.1 Lithobates sylvaticus
TTATTTTGTGACTGCGACATTATGGCGGACACATCGGACAATTTTGACAAATTTTTGGGACCATTGTCATTAATACAGCAATCAGTGCTATTAAAAATGCATTGATTACTGTAAAAATGCCACTGGCAGTGAAGGGGTTAACCACTAGGGGGCGGGGAGGGGTTAAGTGTGACCTATGTTTTTTTTTTTACTATAGGGGGTGTGGCTTGGCGTGTGACATCATTGATCGTCTTTCCCGATGACAGGGAACAGCCGATCAGTGACAGGCAGTGTAGGAAGCGCAGGGAGAGGTTTACACAGACCTCTCCCCGTTCTTCAGCTCTGTGACCCGATCGCGGGACACTGGCGGCGATCGGGTCCCGCGGCCACGGTCACAGAGCTCAGGACTGGGTCGCGAGCTCACCGCCGGTGGCACGTGTGCGACCCCACGGCTGGGCTCTTAAAGAGCAACGTACCTCTACGTGCTTGTGCCCAGCCGTGCCATTCTGCCGACGTATATGTGCAGGAGGCGGTCCTTAAGTGGTTAATATTACTATCACACAGAGGATTTGGTACATTTATTAGGTGAACTGAAATCACAAGTAACCCGTCACCTTCACAGGAGAACACAGTTTAACTACTTATTATCTAGCAATTTCTGTCATTTGCTTTACTAAATATTCCAGAGGATGTAACACAGCATTATCATTTTTTATATTTAACTACTTGCCGACCACCTCCTGTATATATACGTCATGATTTTGAAGAGGGATATCTCGGTAACGGCAGCAGCTTCCACAACTGAGATATCCTTCTTTACAGGAGGCGGTTCTGTTTATGATAATGGTGGTCTCTGCGGCGGGTTCACTGCGAGATCACCGTTATTGGTGGCGGGAGAGGTGCCACCCCCTCCCGCCGCTCTCCCGCGCCCTCCGCAGCTTACCGGAGCCGTCAGTAGCGGCGGAGGCGATCGGGTCCTGCTGTGTGATGGGTATGGAGATGAGTGAGGCTAAGATGGCCCCCCACCCGTCTCCATACCAAGGCAGGGCGGAAGCCACGTCAAAACATCACTTCTGCCCACACCTCTTAAAGGAACATTTTTTTAACCACTTTCAGCCCCGGACCAATTGGCAGCCAAAGGACCAGGCCCCTTTTTGCGATTCGGCACTGCGTCGCTTTAACTGACAATTGCGCGGTCGTGCGACGTGGCTCCCAAATAAATTGGCGTCCTTTTTTTCCCACAAATAGAGCTTTCTTTTGGTGGTATTTGATCGCCTCTGCGTTTTTTTTTTTGCGCTATAAACAAAAATAGAGCGACAATTTTGAACGAAATTCAATATTTTTTACTTTTTGCTATAATAAATATCCCCAAAAAATATATAAAAAAACATTGCTCAGTTTAGGCCGATACGTATTCTTCTACATATTTTTGGTAAAAAAAAAAAAAATCTAAAAAATCGCAATTAGCGATTATTGATTGGTTTGCGCAAAAGTTATATTGTTTACAAAATAGGGGATAGTTTTATAGCATTTTTATTAATATATATATTTTTTTTACTAGTAATGGCGGCGATCAGCGATTTTTATTATGACTGCGACATTATGGCGGACACAGTGGACATTTTTAAAAACATTTTTGGGACCATTTTAATTTATACAGAAATCAGTGCTATTTAAATGCATTGATTCCTGTGTAAATGACACTGGCAGTGAAAGAGTTAACCACTAGGGGGAGGGGAGGGGTTATGGTCTGTGACGTGTGTGTTTTTTTACATTAGGGGAGTGGCTGACGTCATTGATCGACTTTCTCGATGACAGGGAACAGCCGATCAATGACAGGCAGTGTAGGTCTGTTTACACAGACCTCTCCCCATTCTTCAGCTCTGTGACCCGATCGCGGGACACCAGCGGTCGGGAAGCCGTTAAAATTACTTTTTTTTTTTTTTTGCATTTAAGACCAAATATGAGTGAAATGAAATATGTCTCTCTGACCCCCCGGATCTCATATATAAGAGGACCTGTCATGCTTTTTTCTATTACAAGAGATGTTTACATTCCTTGTAATAGGAATAAAAGTCATCCATTATTTTTTTTTAAACAGTGTAAAAATGTATAAATTGAAGTAAAATAAATAAGAAAAAAAATAAAAAATTTAAAAACGCCTCGTCCCGACGAGCTCGCGCGCAGAAGTGAGCACATACGTGAGCAGCGCCCGCATATGAAAACGGTAGTCAAACCACACATGTGAGGTATCGCCGCGAACGGTAGAGCGAGAACAATAATTCTACCCCTAGACCTCCTCTGTAACGCAAAACATGCAATCTGTAGAATTTTTTAAACGTGGCTTATGGAGATTTTTGAGGGTAAAAGTTCGACTCCATTTCACAAGCGGGCGCAATTTTGAAGCGTGACATGTTGGGTATCAATTTACTCGGCGTAACATTATCTTTACAATATAATAAAATTGGACTATTTTTTTTATTCCAAAAAGTGATTTTTTTTTTTTTCCAAAAAAAGTGCGCTTGTAAGACCGCTGCGCAAATACAGTGTGACAAAAATTATTGCAATGACCGCCATTTTATTCTCTAGGGTGTTAAAAAAAAAAAAAAAAAACAATATATAACGTTTGGGGGTTGTAAGTAATTTTCTAGCAAAAAAAAAAAACGATTTTAAACATGAAAACACCGAGTCTGAAAAACAGGCCCGGTCCTTAAGTGGTTAATTTAAATACTCAATTTTATCAACACCTGTCTGGAGGGGCAATTAAAACACATTCACTTTTTTATACACAGATCTCATCAGCCAGCTGAGGGGTTACATCACAGCAATCCAGCATTCAACAGGCTGAGGGTCTAACACATCAAAGCTTTTTTTATATATAGAATTCACTAACATTTTTTTGCTTTGGCAAATATAGTGTGGTGTATCCTCAGTTTCATAAAGTAGAAGAATTTCCATCCTCGTTCTTTTCCTACCTTTAGTGTTGTAACCTGCAGAGGGTATAACACATTACCATCCATTAACAAATTGGAACAGCGCCAAACCTACCACAACCCCCTCTTTTTCTCACCGGGGTGAAAGTAGATGTGTAGGGGCAGCAGTTCAGTCTAATAAAGACTTTTTTTCCTACCATCCTCTTCTCTTTCCCGGATAAAACCCCAACTTTTCTCAGGATGACCATTGATTACAATGCGTACATTCACGCACCCTCTGTCAGGAGTTTGTTAATTGCTTTTATCATTAAAGCGGAGCTCCACCCGATTTCTAAACACTAGCGCCCTAATATTAATTTTCTCTTTTATAGATCAATCGGACAATATTTTTTAGATGTACCTTTGTTTTTCTGGTGATATTGGGCATTTCCGGGTTCGGGGGATTGCGGGGTGGGCGGGGTTGCTGCGGCTATGTGGACACTTCCTTTGTGCCGCACTGTCTTCTGGGATCCTTTTTTCTTGTTCCCAGGAGTCTGTGCGGCGGCCTGGCCCGAGTTATCTCGCGATTTAGAACCCTGAAGTGATTACGACAGTCACACTCAGAGGGCGGTTCAAAAACCACCATTTCAAACGAGGGCAAATGGTAATACTGACCAGTATACCTGTTCAGTATTACCTGTCAGCACGAGGAGCAAGCTGATTCCACAAAGAGACCAACTTCTAATCTGCAGAGTCAAGGTAAGTTTAATTAGCTATTTTAAAATAATAAAGTATTGCATTAAATGTAAAATTGCATTGTATTTCTTATTGTCTTGTTTATAAATGTTTTTTTTTTTTGTACTTTTTTTATAATTGCTGCACATGTAATTTTAAAAAAGTATATTGTATCGACAAATTTTTTTATTTTTATCTTTCAACTATTATTAAAAGAAAATCGACAAATAGTGTCTAATTAGATTTATTATTTAATCTACATTGTAATTGTCATCTCTAAATAATTTTTTTTTTTATGTATTTCTATTTTTAGCTAATTTTTTATATATATATATATATATATATATATATATATTTTTTTAAAGGACAACTTTTAATGAAATTATTAAAACTTTATAATTTTTTTTTTTTTTTTTAACTTATACGTTCTGATTTTTTAATCATAACATTTTGAATTTATCAGTTCCTGCTGTATACAAATTTTTTTTTTTTATATAAAATTGTAAGAAGTATGTATTTTTGTTAATTTATTAATAATTTGACATTCATTTTTCTATTTTTTTTATTCTATTGTATTTTAGTATGTTACACGTAAAGTAGAATTTAAAATAGTTCAACGCTCACTGCATTTCATTTAAAGGTATTTAAAAAGTTAAAATAAATTTTTAATAATATTATTTATTCTTAAAATGTTTTTATATATAAATTGTATACAATTTTTTTTTTTTTTTTAAATGTATCTATTTTTAATAAGGCTTAATTTGAGTTACTAACGTTAATTTTTCTTTTGTTCCTGACATTACAGATACTGAAGTGCTTGTAACAGACATCTTTTTTTTCCATAGATTGCCTAAATCGAAAATGATCAGTTACACTAATTTAAAAATTGTGCTATTTATGGATTTTTATATAATCTATACCTCTTCCTTACTGTCTTCTTTCGTGTTATAGCTTCTCTCTCGCTCTCTTTCTCTCTCTTTCCCTCTCTCTCTCTCTCTCTCTCTCTGACAATGGAATTTTGTCAATAAAATTCCTATAATAACAAAAAATATTTACATTTTACAATGTTGTCAAATATAATATGTTTATTCTGTATTGGTGTTCTCTCTCTCTCTCTCTCTCTCTCTCTCTCTCTCTCTCTCTCTCTTTTTCTCTCTCGCTCTTTGTTTCTCTCTCTTTCTCTCCCTCTCTTTCTCTTTCTCTATTTTTCTTCTCTCTCTTTCTCTCCATATCTCTCTCTCTCTCTCTCTCTTTCTCTCCAGCTTTCTCTCTTTTTTTCTCTCTCTCTTTTCTATTTCTTTCTCTCTCTCTCTTTCTCTCCCTCTCTTTCTCTCCACCTCTCTCTCTCTCTCTTTTTCTCTAACTTTTTCTCTCTCTCTCTCTCTCTCTCTCTCTCTCCCTCTCTTTACATCTTTCTCTCTCTTTCTGCTCTTTACCCTCTTTACTCTCCCCTCTCTTCTCCCTCTCCTCTCCCTCTCTCTCGGTCTCTGTATGTCTCTGCTATTTTCTCTCTCCACTATCTCTCTCTCTCTCAACGACAATGTGATTTTATCAATAAAATTCCATAAGAAAAATAAAATATTGTAAAGTTTTCTATGTTGGCAAATACATTTTGTTTATTGTCTCTTTATGCTCTCTCTATCATTCTATCACTTTCCCCATCTTTCTCCTCTCTTTTTCTCTCTTTTTTCTCCCCTCTCTTTCTCCTTTCTCTCTCTCTCATCTTTTACTTCTCTCCCTCTCCCCTGTCTCTCTCTCGCCTTCTCTCTCTGCTTCTCTCTCTCTATCATGATCTATCATTATAATTTGTCTCTCTCATTCTATTTTATTCTTCTATAAATGTTCTTACTCTATTTTGTTGTTGACGATTGGATTTGTCGTTTAGACAACCATTTATGATTATTAAATAATGTGAAAATATAAAATAAAGTTTTGATTTTGAAAAATAATTGATATGTAAATTTTATCTCTTTTGGTTTATATTACATTTATTGCTGTTTACCATCAATAATATTTTTATTTTAAATTCCTTCTTTTTTTTAATATCACTATATAATAATGTATTTATTGAAATCTTTTACATGTTATATTAGACATTTCTTTTAATACAATGTAGGGTTCAAAGTAAGTATGAAACAAAATTAATATTACTAAAATTTTAAATATTTCTAATCTAAATTTTCTATTTTTCTATTATTTATTAGTTTTAATTAAATTGGTTCAATTATATAGGTAAATATTATTTTTATTTTTTTTAAATCACAAAAAAAATTAGAATTTCTTTTTCATTGTAATTCTTATTTATTCCATAGAAATGCCTAGGTGTTTTGCCAAATTTTGCAGCCACAACACTGGTTCGCAAAATCCACTGATCAATATATAATTTTTCACCTTTCCGAAGGAAGTTAAAGAAATTAGAATCTGGCTTGGAAATGCTGGAATGGAGCCAGAAATGATGGAGGAATTTATTCCATTAATAGTTACCGTATGTGTTCGTCACACTTCACCAATGATTATTTTATTGGTCAAGGCAAGAATAGAAAACAACCGAGGCGGTCCCTACTATTTTTCTTGAATCTGCAACAGATACAGCCACCGAAAACAAATGGCAAAACAAACTGAACAAAAATTAAACAAAAAAGTTATATAATGCCGGAAAGTTCACAATCCAAATCTGATACCCCCACGATCTGTAAATGCCAGTTACCCAGAGTATTAACAAAAGATGACGGCGCTCAAACACGCCCATTTCACTTTGCAGTCTCTGAATCAGAAGACAGTTCTATCAAATTACCAAGTGAAAGAGTCACACGTTTGGACCATTCGTACTCAAAGTTGGAAGAAGATTTAATGATACCCCTTGATGGTTCCACGCCATTACATCACGAGCCACGATCAGAACCACAAACCAGTGCGGCATTTTCACCCTCACCGAGCGTGACACCAAATTTAGAAACCACAAAGAAGAAGAGATCTTATTTTTGATGTCAGAGGATGAAAGTCCGGAAACAAGACCGAAAAGACGACTGAGATATTATGAAGAGCCGAGTTTCCACCTGTCGGATTGCGACACTCCACAGAAAGGTGATATTAGTTTCTGTGAGAGTGTGGAGGACACCCGTCCAGAAAACACTCCCACTTATCCGCTTCATTTGGTGAAAGAAAAAAAATAAATTTATAATTTTCAAAAGCAATCTCGATCAATTATTATATAGAATGAGATGTCCTGATCATGATTACTTTTCAAGTATAATTGGAACAATGGTATCTGTCTTCTCCACATGTTGTGCAGATCGTCGAATGAAGCTGTGGGGAAGCCCAAAATAACACAGTATTCTGCTGGTAATATTTTGCTGGCTGGATCCATCTGTGTCAGCGGAGGCAGTTATACTAAAATCAGAGAAATATTCAATTTTTGTGGATTTTAACCACTTTCAGACCGGACCAATTTGCAGCCAAAGGACCAGGGCCCTTTTTGCGATTCGGCACTGCGTCGCTTTACCTGACAATTGCGACGTGGCTCCAAAAACAAAATTGACGTCCTTTTTTTACCACAAATAGAGCTTTCTTTTGGTGGTATTTAATCGCCCCTGCGGTTTTTATTTGTTGCGCTATAAACAAAAATAGAGCGACAATTTTGAAAAAGAAAAATGCAATATTTTTTACTTTTTGCTATAATAAATATCCCCCAAAAAATATATAAAAAAAATTTCCTCCTCAGTTTAGGCCGATACGTATTCTTCTACATATTTTTGGTAAAAAAAAAAAAAGTCGCAATTAGCGATTATTGATGGGTTTGCACAAAAGTTAGTGCTTACAAAAACAGGGGATAGTTTTATAACATTTTTATTAATATTTTTTTTTACTAGTAATGGCGGCGATCAGAGATTTTTATTGTGACTGCGACATTATGGCGGACACATCGGACATTTTGACAAATTTTTGGGACCATTGTCATTTATACAGAAATCAATGCTATTTAAATGCACCGATTCCTGTGTAAATGACACTGGCAGTGAAGGGGTTAACCACTAGGGGGCGGGGAGGGGTTAAGTGAGCCCTGTGTGTGTTTTCTTACTGTAGGGGGGCGTGGCTTGGCATGTGACATCACTGATAGACTTTCCCTATGACAGGGAACAGACGATCAGTGACAGTGCCACTAGGAAGCAGGGGGAGAGGTTTGTTTACACAGACCTCTCCCCGTTCTTCTGTGACCCGATCTCGGGACACCAGCAGCGATCGGGTCCTCTGGTCCCGCGGTCATGGAGCTTAGGACCGGGTCGCGCGCTCGCTGCCGGCGGCGCACGCGCAACCCATGGCTGGGCTCTTAAAGGACAACGTACCTGTATGTTGATGTGCCATTCTGCCGACGTAAATGTGCAGGAGGCGGTCCTTAAGTGGTTAAATATTTGGGAAATCTTCTTACAATATAGCAAAAAAACAAATACATTTCCAAATCGATTGATTACAGTTGGCAACAAAATAATGTCGGCGTGATCAACGAATTGACAGCCAAACCATTATTTCTTGTCGGGGACGGCCAATGTGACAGCCCTGGTTTTTCCACTAAATACTCAACATACACTTTCATCATCATCATCATCATGGATCTCTTTACCAAAAAAAATAAAAAAAATTGTGGATTTTGAGTTGGTGCCGCAAACGACTTCATCTGTCGCAATGAAGAAATTTGGATTTGAAAAAATGTTTAGATGGTATAATTGGAAAAAAAATTAGATGTTCAATTTGTGGGAACATAGCGACACACCGTCATACGCAAATTATTAACAAAATATCAATCATCAATCCGACATCTGGCATAATGTTAAAAATTTGAAAAGAAAATTGATGCAAATTTACCCAAAAAAAATGTATCGTCCAATTTTGCGGTGGATTGGAGCCATACTGACCCCTTTCTATTGGTGTAGAACTTGTGAAGGAAATGAGGAGCGTTTTAAAGTTCTTTGGGAATCTCTACTACATCATGTAGTAAATGTCCATGTATGGAAAATTGGAGATCCAGAAGACAAATGCCTACATGATGAGATCGATGTGCTTCTACGACTGTTCCCTGGCTAAGCCAACACACACCGGCATTTCATGCATTACCCACAATTGTTTTGGGTGCCCAAATTGGCAAAGGACATGAAACATCTCACTTTTTTTTGTCATACAGATGTTATAGAAAACGTATCACAGTATGATTCTAAAATATCGTCCAAAAAAAACACATTTCAGGATGGATTCTATGGATGCCAGAACTAAATTGGCGGCTTTATGCCCCAATCATAATGTGATACGGAAACCCGCTCTGACAAAAATAAAGGATGCTGGTGGTGAGGAGATTTTGGTGGAAAGGAAAAACCTGGAGTTTCCCCCAGAGGTCACAAAAAATGGATCGTTTGGAATGTTTTTGAAAAAATTGATTCCTAATGCTGGCGAACATGATTTCTATTATCGAGGGGACAACAACAAGTTCATGGACATCCAAAAATGTTCATATGCCCAAAAACATTTCACCAGTGGAAAGGCCAGAAACAAGTGCGGCAGTCAGAGAACATATGACCCGCTTTCCAACTGGTGCAAAACGAAGCTAGAAAAGACTTATTTGTTTTAGTATGTAAATTAAACTTTAATCTTATTGTAAAATATATATAAAAAAAAAATATATATATATATATATATTAGTTGTATATAGATGTTGATTTAGTTGTTTATATAATGTTGTATACTTTTTTTTGTGAAATTTATTCTAAATAAATTTATCTTCTAAAAAAATTAATTTTATATATTTATCTCAGATTTAATGTTATATGCTTATGTTCTTTATTCGTATCACAATCATTAAGCAAGAATAACATTTAGCATCTCCAAAAAATTCAACAAGTATTCCTGTTAAAGTAAATTTTATTTATTGATAAAGAGGAAAATGTATTTAATACAAAAAAAGTAAACAAATATCAGTAAACATTAACAAAAAAAAAAAAAAGGTTATTTAAAAAAATAAAAAATAAAAAATAACTTTAATGAAAAGCCATTTCTGACGCATCATAGTCATCTGAGTACTGAACTCCTACGTATGTCCCATTTGGATCAGGGAAAATCTGACGCACAATTTTAACAGCACATGATGGGATGACCCTTTGCTTCCCCTTCCCTAAACCATAGATCCAAGCGATAAAAGCACGATAGGCAGTTTTACGTAATCTCCTTAAAAAAAAAAAAAATAAATAATAATATAAAAGTAAAGAGTCTAAAATCACAGACTTGACAGGAACTTTTTATTATGAACAATTATACAATTTAATAATTTTTATAGTTACTTACCTGTTGTTGTCAGGATCCACAACAGGTAGGTCCTCTAAATACAATGCGGTACACATGAGTCGGACGTGTTCCTCTGTAGCTATTTGAGAACAGAACAGATCTGCCTCTGTTATACATTTTCTGCCTTCTGGTATCCATCTTTGTACCTCATCGATTTCCCTACAACAGACTGATTCCACTTGGGTAGGCATTGGTATACAGCCCTGACACAGACACCAGTCTATGTGGCCTATCCGATCCTCCGCAGTGTCTTGTGATTCTGAGGTAGAAGAAGCTATACTGGAAGAAGGAACCGTTGGGTTGTTTGGGAAGGCGCGATCAGTGTCTCGTGCCGGGTACCTGGCTAATAACTGTTGTATTAACATATTGTACTAAAATAAATGAAAAAAAAAATGTAAAATATAGTTTACTTTAATATTTTTTTCAATAGTCTTAATTTTTTTTTGATTGAAAATAAACTTATAAATATTAGACAGAATCAGATAAGTATAGGTGATTATTCTTTACAATTAAAAAAAAATGTATCTTTATATCTCTATCTCTAGAGATAAATATGGATATATAGAGGCCCGGACTGGGACAAAAAATAGGCCCCGGCATTTTAAACTGAGCAGCCCAGGGGCGTGGCGGCAGCTCTTCGTGGGGGCGGTTGATGAAGGGATGTGGGGTTCCAGCACCTTGTACCTCTGCCTCTGGACCCCTTTACATTACACAGCCCCCCACAGTTCTGGACCCCCTGCATGTTACACAGACCCCCCTACAGAGCAGACCTCCCTACACTACAGAACTTCCCCCTGCAATACAGAACCCCCCCCCCCTACATTACAGAACCCCCCTACATTAAAGAACCCCCCTTCAGACCAATAATGTACCTCAGATCAGTGCTGGACTGCATGTTGAGTCCCCTCCCCCTGTGTAGACATAAAGGAGGAGGGGGAGGTGGCTTCACTCTGCTCGGCTGTGAGACAGCCGAGACTGATCAGAGCCGTGGCCACCGTGCCAGAGAGAAGGGGATCGTTGCGGGTCCCACCCCTGATGTGCTGACGGGTGTCACTCGAGTGTGGATCTGAGGCTCGCACGCACCCACCCCCCACTGCAAAGTGCAACTACAGCACTTAGTACACCACTGGTGGAACATCAGCGGCCGGTGTTAGAACACCAGTCCTGCATGTCAGAAGCCACGGCTGACTCTGCATATCCCAGACATGCAGCCCAGCGGCCTGGTGGCCCCCGGCAAATGCCCGGTCTGCCCTATGGCCAGTCCGGGCCTGGATATATAGTAATGTATAGATGTAAAAATGCGAAGATTCACAACTAACAACTGTCTATAGTTCTTACGAATAGTGATATAACTTACTCTTTCCTCTTGACTCAAAGAACTATAGTTTTTAACCAAGTCTCCTGTGGTTACTGGATTATTAGCCTACAAATAAATAAGAAAAAAAAATAATGTAATTGTAACCCAAATACATAATTACATGTTATTACTCAAAATTCACTTACCATTTATATTTATATAGTATAAATAGTTCACTGTTCAGTTTTTAGTCTTTAATCTGAAAAATTATGAAGTGATAAAAATCGAATCTTTAATTAAATTTTAAATATTGGTTTGAATTTCTATCAACATTCTGCTTATATGGTGTATTTGTCTTGGGAGCCATGAATAAGATCATGTAATGTGACATACTGAGGGAGATAATGACCCCCTCCCTTTATAGACTGGACCTGCAGGGCAGTAAAACGTGATAATGACCATAAATACACATCCAATACCAGTCATTGTCTGTACCATTGACATGGCAACACAGATAAGATAACATTGTCTACAATAAAAAATAAATTACTCTGTTGAACACCACAAATATACGCTATTATAAGATTGAGATGACCTCAGTAAACAATTGTCATGTCTTTATTTATAAATTTAATAAAATAAGAGAGGCTCATTTAAGGCTCTTTTATTCTCTTATTTTATTAAATTTATAAATAAAAGACATGACAATTGTTTACTGAGTTCATCTCAATGTGAAAAACATTTTTTTATAAAGTCATTGTCTGCCACTTTCCTAAGGCCCCTTTCACACTGGGGCGTTTTTCAGGCGGTACAGCGCTAAAAATAGCGCTTGTTCACCGCCTGAAAAAAGCCGGCGGGCTTTCACACTGGAGCGGTGCGCCAGCAGGACGGCAAAAAAAGTCCTGCTAGCAGCATCTTTGGAGCGGTATAGGAGCCGTGTATTCACCGCTCCTATACCGCTTCTTCCCATTGATTTGAATGGGAAACCACGGTGAAACCGCGGCAATACCGCCGCAAAGCGCCGCTACGGCTGCGCTCTGCGGGGGTCTTTAACCCTTTTTCGACCGAATACCGCGGTTAAAACGACGGTAAAGCAGCGCTAAATATAGCGCTGCTTTACCGTCACCGCGGCTCACTCCCCAGTGTGAAAGGGGCCTAAGAGAACGTAGATAAGCATTTCATAAACAAGAAGAGGTCAAGATAACATTCTTTTACAAAAAGACAAAAGGTGAACACCTGGGTCTAACTGTCTATCACACAGTAAAAAACATTTTTTGTTGAAAGAATTAGAAATGCAATTGTTAAAAGTATATAAAAATGCTTTGAAAATAAAATAATAAACATGAAACAATTGATATATATAAATCCGTTTATATATATATATATGTTGCATTTTTTTATATATATTTTAGCATGCCATATTATTTGCCAGAAATATAAACAATGATAAAGAATGGGATAAATAGCTCTGTCTCAGTCTTTGAGGAGGACACACAAAAAAAAAAAAGCAGGACAATAACTTATCAGAATATAGAAATTTTACAGAAAGGAATTTATATATCTCACTTAAATGATTAACGATACAAAAAATAAGTGATTGAACCTTTGTCTATATAAGAATAAAAACGAACGATAAAAGTGCGAAAAGATAAAACAATGACATTTATTTATACAGAAGAGAAACGTTGGAATAATTAGAACTTATCATATATCTCAAGTGATGTTACAGGTAAAGTGTTGCTTAGGCTGCAAAGATGATTCAGGCCATATGGTTACAATAGACATTCACTATCAATATGGTTATCAATATTTCCAGACAAGTCCCAGGAAAGAAATAGGTGAGAGATAGAAGTATACTTCACACGGACAGCCTGTCCCCCCGATGGTCTGGAACTGAACAGGCCATCAGCTCTCCCCCTATTTTACATGCATTCTCCACCAATCAGAAGATGGAACACATTCATTGGCTGTGAGTTTGCATCAACTTCTGAAGTCTAAATGTTCATTGGTTCTCGTCGGCTCCCACTCTGATTGGCTAATACTGAAGTCTTCTAAAATGTCCATGCTTCAAGTCTAAACTACCGGTGCCATTCAGTCTGTGAATTAATGAACCCCCTTCCTTTGATCCCTCAGCCCAAACAGTCCCGACATTAGTATGTTAATGACCCCTGGGGGGAGGGAGCCGTGACGTCTGCGAAGATGATTGGTCAAAAGGGAATTCACCCAACACCCGGGGACATTCAATGCTTCCCACGAGATAGGAGACATTGTATTTCTAAAGAGTAATTTATCTTGATATCACAAACACTATATATATATATATTAGTGATGTCCAGATCATGAACGAGTCGTTCTTTTGAATCGATTCATCTGACTGAACGGATTTGTTTGAACATTTCACTATGGAGTCAATACACAGCAGAGCAGAGCCGGCCTGGTAATCTGATCGTAGAGTGAGAGCTCCGCCCCTCCCTGCAACCAATCAGCCCAATCACAGCACAGCGACACTCAGAACTGTATTAAGTTTGTATCCAGTTCTTGAGTCAGAAGTACTCAGTACACCGAGTTATAGAATCATAGGAGTTACTGAGTCACAGAATCATACGAGTTACTGAGTCACAGAATCATACGAGTTACTGAGTCACAGAATCATACGAGTTACTGAGTCACAGAATCATACGAGTTACTGAGTCACAGAATCATACGAGTTACTGAGTCACAGAATCATACGAGTTACTGAGTCACAGAATCATACGAGTTACTGAGTCACAGAATCATAGGAGTTGTTAGAACTCAGTACACTGAAAGAATCGCGAGTCCCCACTAGGAGAACAATACACTAAATCAATGATCAGGGAGCAGCAGTGATCAGGTGGTACAGACAGCCTGAGGCCCTTTCACACTTGTGGGACTCGGGACTGCAAAGTTGCATGACAGGCGGTACCCGACGATTTCCAATTAGAACCATTCATATCTGTGCGACTTCAAGTCACAGCGACTTCAAAGTAGTCCCTGCACTACTTTGGTCCCACTTTGATGTGACTTGAGGTCCACAGACCTCCAGAATACACAGGTATTGCTTTATGTCGCATCAAAATTGTGGCAGAATCGTGCAACTTTCAGGCTGCGATACCCTGAAAAGCCTGAAAGTCGCACAATTCTGCTGCAATTTTTTTGCCACAAATTTGCAGCGACTTGAAGCAATGCCTGTGTATTCTGGAGGTCTGTGGACCTCAAGTCACATCAAAGTGGGACCAAAGTAGTGCAGGGACTACTTTGAAGTCGCTGTGAGTTGAAGTCGCACAGATATGAACGGTTCTCATTGGAAATCCTCAGGTACCACCTGTCATGCAACTTTGCAGTCCCGAATCGCAGGACAAGTTGCACAAGTGGAAACGGAGCCTAAATGAAAAGCGGGGCTTTTGTGCATGTGAACTGCATTCTGATGGGCCATCTTCACAGTTAACATTGCTAGTCATCAAATGTGTGGAAACCTCGGCTCAGGGCCGGTTCACACTGCTGCGTGGTGCAAAATCGCATGTGATGTCCGTGCAATGCGATTTCAGCCATACAGATAGTATGGCTGAAATCGTATCGCATTCGGACTAAACTCACACAGCACCTTTTTTGGTCCGCATCAGAATCGGATCGCATGGGTGTTTACACCTATGGGAGCCGATTTATGTCCGAACTGACAGTTCGCAGTGCGACATGCGAGCTGAAATGGGGGTGTCGTTAACCTTGTATGACACTCCCCAGCAGTTTGCATATGTCAGTGTGAAGTGCCGTGCGAGTCGGGTGCGATGCGGGAACCCACAGTGGAATCGCAGGGTTTCCGCATCGCACAAGTGTGAACCCAGCCTAACAGCTCTTTGCCTACACCTAAACCCCAGTCAGTACTCCGGGCATTCGTTCCGGATCGGGGCCGCCTCAACAGCATCCCGGACCACATCAAGAAGCTAGGTAGATGGAAGTCAGCCGCTTCTCCCGCTACATACCAAATCCACCAGTGGAAATGGCCCAGGCATTTGCCAAGCTTGCCCAGTGACTTATCTCCTCAATAAAGCTATTCCCTATCTGAATGTTTTGCCCCCTTATCTTGGTGTACCATACGATAGACCAAGGCACACTTTCAGGTCCATTTCATGTTGGTAAGTTTGTGTTTAACCTGTATGTCATCTTTACACGTATCGGCCAGAGGGCTCTAAACCATAAATAAGAAGGCCAGTATGGTGGCCTGAAATTATGGGAGGAGCCCGAAGGGGATTTAACCAGCCCACAGGCTGCCGGTCTTTGTCGGTTTCCTGTGCGAGATTCCCGCCCTCCCTTCACCTTCTAAGGGCATTTCTCAAGTATTCTTACTCCAAACAGAATACTCATTTCACATCATTACATAGCTACTCTCATTTCATCACCCCTTATCTAAGGTATGCCCCCTTATCTTGGTGTACCATACGATAGACCAAGGCACACTTTCAGGTCCATTTCATGTTGGTAAGTTTGTGTTTAACCTGTATGTCATCTTTACACGTATCGGCCAGAGGGCTCTAAACCATAAATATATATATATATATATTAGTGATGGGAAGTCCGGATCTTTAAAGTGAATCGGTTCATTTGGAACTACTCACTGAAATGAAGCGAAGGTCTGACGCAACCATATTAAATGATTAGAATCAGAAGACTGATTCACACAGAAGGTTGGCAGGTCCTGGGGGGACGTTTACTTTTATTTAGTTCATTGGGGCAGAGCACAATTTGTCAGATTAGTCGGCATCATGAATTTTGGGGACAGCCAGTAGTCGGCCCCAGGCGACTACAAATAACCGGAGAGATCTTCAGGGACATGTCCCCATTCGGTCTTCTCCCCTTCTCCGCCTTCTACGGGTTCCTACGACCCAGTGAGTTTACCTGTAACCACCCTTCAGGCCCAGTGTTACGCAAAAGTAACTTTAGTCCGCCACCAAGATCATTTTATCCTACACCTGGCTGTGTCAAAGACTCAGCAGCTAGGTGCAGGAACAGACATACACCTCTTCAGAACCCACAACAATTGGTGCCCAGTCGCCACACTCAATCGGCTGTTAACACTTCTGTCCGATCAGCCAGACACCAGCCCTCTTCTGCCTTTTCCTGTGAAACCACTCAACACGTCTGCATCGGGTCTCTGCACACCCTGATAAAACGTTGTGTATTAGTCCTGCCTGAAGAAGGGTGCACACCCTGATAAAACGTTGTATATTAGTCCTGTCTGAAGAAGGGTGCACACCCTGATAAAACGTTGTGTATTAGTACTGCCTGAAGAAGGGTGCACACCCTGATAAAACGTTGTGTATTAGTCCTGCCTGAAGAAGGGTGCACACCCTGATAAAACGCTGTGTATATTAGTCCTGCCTGAAGAAGGGTGCACACCCTGATAAAACGTTGTGTATTAGTCCTGCCTGAAGAAGGGTGCTCACCCTGATAAAACGTGGTGTATATTAGTCCTGCCTGAAGAAGGGTGCTCACCCTGATAAAACGTGGTGTATTAGTCCTGCCTGAAGAAGGGTGCACACCCTGATAAAACGCTGTGTATATTAGTACTGCCTGAAGAAGGGTGCACACCCTGATAAAACGTTGTGTATATTAGTCCTGCCTGAAGAAGGGTGCTCACCCTGATAAAACGTGGTGTATTAGTCCTGCCTGAAGAAGGGTGCCCACCCTGATAAAACGTTGTGTATATTAGTCCTGCCTGAAGAAGGGTGCACACCCTGATAAAACGTTGTGTATATTAGTCCTGCCTGAAGAAGGGTGCACACCCTGATAAAACGTTGTGTATATTAGTCCTGCCTGAAGAAGGGTGCACACCCTGATAAAACGTTGTGTATATTAGTCCTGCCTGAAGAAGGGTGCACACCCTGATAAAACGTGGTGTATTAGTCCTGCCTGAAGAAGGGTGCACACCCTGATAAAACGTTGTGTATATTAGTCCTGCCTGAAGAAGGGTGCACACCCTGATAAAACGTTGTGTATTAGTACTGTCTGAAGAAGGGTGCACACCCCGATAAAACGTTGTGTGTATTAGTCCTGCCTGAAGAAGGGTGCACACCCTGATAAAACGTGGTGTATTAGTCCTGCCTGAAGAAGGGTGCACACCCCGATAAAACGTTGTGTGTATTAGTCCTGCCTGAAGAAGGGTGCACACCCTGGTAAAACGTGGTGTATTAGTCCTGCCTGAAGAAGGGTGCACACCCTGATAAAACGTTGTGTATATTAGTCCTGCCTGAAGAAGGGTGCATACCCTGATAAAACGTGGTGTATTAGTCCTGCCTGAAGAAGGGTGCACACCCTGATAAAACGTTGTGTATATTAGTCCTGCCTGAAGAAGGGTGCACACCCTGATAAAACGTTTTGTATATTAGTACTGCCTGAAGAAGGGTGCACACCCTGATAAAACGTTGTGTATATTAGTCCTGCCTGAAGAAGGGTGCACACCCTGATAAAACGTGGTGTATTAGTCCTGCCTGAAGAAGGGTGCACACCCTGATAAAACGTTGTGTATATTAGTCCTGCCTGAAGAAGGGTGCACACCCTGATAAAACGTTGTGTATATTAGTCCTGCCTGAAGAAGGGTGCACACCCTGATAAAACGTTGTGTATATTAGTCCTGCCTGAAGAAGGGTGCACACCCTGATAAAACGTTGTGTATATTAGTCCTGCCTGAAGAAGGGTGCACACCCTGATAAAACGTGGTGTATTAGTCCTGCCTGAAGAAGGGTGCACACCCTGATAAAACGTTGTGTATATTAGTCCTGCCTGAAGAAGGGTGCACACCCTGATAAAACGTTGTATATTAGTACTGCCTGAAGAAGGGTGCACACCCCGATAAAACGTTGTGTGTATTAGTCCTGCCTGAAGAAGGGTGCACACCCTGATAAAACGTGGTGTATTAGTCCTGCCTGAAGAAGGGTGCACACCCCGATAAAACGTTGTGTGTATTAGTCCTGCCTGAAGAAGGGTGCACACCCTGATAAAACGTGGTGTATTAGTCCTGCCTCAAGAAGGGTGCACACCCTGATAAAACGTGGTGTATTAGTATTGCCTGAAGAAGGGTGCACACCCCGATAAAACGTGTATTAGTCCTGCCTGAAGAAGGGTGCACACCCCGATAAAACGTGTATTAGTCCTGCCTGAAGAAGGGTGCACACCCTGATAAACGAATTTACTTACGGTAACGTTCTTTCCGGGAGTCTTTCAGGACAGCCACCTGAGAGACCTTGGCTCCTCCCCTCTGTAGGAAACACCTGCGCCAGCTTGCTATAAATTTCCTCCTCCCCTGCTGCTCCTCAGTTCTTTGAAGAGCACCTCCAGTTTGCTGGGGAGACACAAGAACATATGATACACATATAATAATTTATATCACATTTCCTGTAAGGAAATCTATGCTTTTTTTTTTTAAATTGTATTTTTTATTAAATTTTCAAAGCAGAAACAGTTTAGTCATGTAATACAGTTTACACTGACCACAAATGTATAGTAGTACAACAAAAACAAGAACATTTAGGAGCTGGAGATAAACGTCCAGTAATGCAGATCACCAAGTGGGCTGCATAATCTATCAGGAGAGAGGATAACATACATTTCTCAGATAAACAAATGAACATAAAGCATCAGGCCGCATGGCCAGAAAATATTAATACAAGTATAGGAGGCTTATGGTTAATAATAAACTTCTCCAGAGGAGCAGGAGCAGCTCATAGAAAGTTAAGGAGGGGGGGTGGAAGAGGGGGGGGGGGGGAAATAGCTACCATATAGGTATGGAACAAAACCATTAACGGCTAATAGGTGGTGGGGACCCACAATCCGACAGGTCCCAGGGTTCCCATATTTTGTCAAACTGAGAGACGGAGTCATATACAGTGGCCGTTAGGTACTCCATTCTCCGTATTTCTGCTATCAATTGAAGAAATCTGGGCCATGGAGGGGGGGCATTAGACAGCCAACATAACGGTATAAGCCTCTTTGCAGCTAATAAAATAAAGGAAATCAGTCGATTAGCATTTTTAGTTACACCTGGGAGAGGGAGACCCAGCAGACAGTTTAAGGGTTCAACCGGGAGGGACACCCCCACTACCTTCAGTACCAATAACCCCACCTCAATCCAGAAGGGCTGTATCAGGGAGCATTTCCAAAAGATGTGAAATAATGAACCAATTTCAGTTCCGCATCGCCAACAGCGCTGCGAAGCCGAAGGGTCAAATTTGTGGATGATATCAGGGGTTCTGTACCAAAACATAAGGATCTTTATAGACGTTTCCCTTTGTGTAACACATTTAGAGGACTTAAAGGTGGAGGTCCAGATCCTATCCCACATCTGGAGAGTAATAGGTTTACCTAACAAATGGGCCCATTTACTCATGTATGAATGCGTAGTCTCATTTAAGGGGGTCGACCCATGGAGGATTTGATGGATGGAGGAAATTAAATGGAGCTGATGGGGGCCTTGAGCACAAAGGTGTTCAAAGGAAGTGGGTTTGTCAAGGGTTAGAGATGGAGATTTGGAACTAAAGAAGTGTCTAACCTGGATATAAAAATAAAACAGTTGATTGGGGATACTGAATTTTTCACGGAGGGTCTCAAAAGCATAAAGTCTCTGTGTAATGGGGTGTACCAAATTTCGGAATTGAAAGAGGGGGGGATTAAGCCACGTAAAGACTCTACCCAGGGACAAACCATCTGGTAAAATTGGGTTGAATAACACGTTCGTAAGAGGGGGGCAGGGTGAGGCAAGGGAATATTTCCTTTGGCATTTTTTCCAAATGTCCCACGTAAAAGACATTGGACCCGTGCACTGGTGCCTAAGGGTGGAATGAAGGGAGGGCGGGGAACCCCAGATTAAGGAGCATGGGTGAGTCGGGTAAAGTACCCCCTTCTCAATGGCAGCCCATTGACTAGTGGCATGTAAGGAGGACCATGTAGTAATGGCTCTTAAATGGGTCGCATGATAATATTTGACAATATCCGGAGCCCCCAGCCCACCTCTTGATCTAGGCGCTAGCACCACTGAGCTCGCTAAACGATGGGATTTGCCAGCCCAAATGAATTTTAAAAAAAATCTCTGAAGTGTCTTTAGTTGCGGAGATGGAATGGTAACGGGCAGGGTCTCAAAGTGGTAGAGTAATCTGGGTAAAATGGACATTTTTAGGACATTAATCCGTCCCAGGAGGGACAGAGGGTATTTTGTCCATGAAAGCAGGGAACTATTTATATCTTGGATCAGAGAAGGGAAGTTGGCTGAATATAAATGGGAATATGAAGGGGTTAGAGATACACCCAGGTATTTTAGAGAACTGCTACACCATTTATAGGGGTATGCTGCCTGAAGCTGAGAGAGCAATGTTGCAGGGATATGTATGGGCAATGCTTCGGTTTTTGAGGTGTTCACTTTATAGCCAGATATATCGCCAAAGGAGGAAAGCAATTTATGTAGTGAGGGTAAGGAAATCAATGGATTAGTAATTGTAAGCAAGATGTCATCTGCAAAAAGTGATAGTTTGTATTCCCCCTGTCGCATCACCACCCCACGTATGTCTCGATGAGCCCGAATAGACTCAGCTAGGGGTTCAAGGCATAAAATAAAAAGTAGCGGTGATAAGGGACACCCCTGCCGAGTTCCATTCATCATGGGGAAGCGAGGCGACATGAAGGACAACATCTGCACTTGGGCTGTAACTTTTGAATACAGGGCCTCTAACGCCCTTAAAAAAGGTCCGGAGATACCATAAACTTTTAATGTAGCGAACATATAGGGCCAACTCAACCTATCGAAGGCTTTCTGTGCGTCTAAGCTTAGAATCAGTGCTGACCGTTTGGATCTATCCAGAAGATCTATCAGGTCTATTGTGCGTCGGGTGTTATCTCCGGCATGTCTGCCGGGGACAAATCCCACCTGGTCTCTATGGATTAGTTTAGGGATAAGGCTGGACAGTCTAGAGGCAAGGATTTTAGTGAAAATTTTGTAATCTGAATTTAAGAGGGCTATAGGTCGGTAGTTGTCAGGGATAGAGGAGTCTTTTCCTGGTTTAGGGATTACTGAGATATAAGAATGGGAGAATTGTGGATGGGGGGATGTACCCTTAAGTAGAGAGTCAAATAGGGTCAGCATATGTGGACTAAGAATATCGATATAGGTTTTATAGTAGAAATAGGGAAGGCCATCTGGACCGGGTGATTTATGTAAAGGTAGATCTCGTATTATAGTTGATAATTCCTCTGCAGTCACATTTTTGTTTAAGCCCTCTAAGTCAGTTGGCGAGAGTTTGGGAAGATTTAAGGTGGAGAAGAAGGTCTCAAACTTATCCTGTGTGAAATGGAAGTGGTTCTCAGGGGTTAGACAGTTATACAGTTTTTGATAGAATTTGCCAAAGATGTCTGACATCTCACGAGGGCAGTACGTCTTGGATCCATCTGCCCGTGAAAGGAAGTCAGGGGATGAATTAAATGGGCGAGGGCGTAGTTTGTTGACTAACATTTTGTGGGGCTTATTGGAAAATTCGTAATATTTTTGCTTTGTCCAAAGTAGGGATTTGGCAGCCTTATCAAGTTGCGTTGTTTTAATTTGTTCTCTGAGAGAGGTGACTCTCCGCAGTTTCGCCACTGTGGGAGCGCACAACAGCCTCCGCTCCGCAGAAACAAGAGCGGAAGTTAAAGACCGTATTAGTTCATTTCTATTCTTTTTTAATCTAGAGCCTTCAGCAATACAGGTACCTCGGAAGACGGCCTTGTGCGCTTCCCACAGAGTAGAAAAATCAGAGACCGACCCTCTATTTATTTGGAAAAATTCTGTCAGCCCTTTTGCCAGAATAGAGCGAGAGATTTCAGACTGTAGAAGGTGATTATTTAGTCGCCAGTGACATGATCTAGGGAAGGCCTGGGTAAGCACGAGGTCTAATGTGAGGGGGGCATGGTCTGACCAAGTAATGGGCATTACTTCAGACGTAACTATGTAGGGGATGAGTGGGGTCGTGATGAAAAAATGATCGAGCCGCGAGTACATCTTATGAGCCGGGGAATAGAACGTGAATTGTTTAGCGGTAGGGTGTTTAATCCTCCATGAGTCAAAGAGCTGATGGGACCTTATGGTTTGACGGAAAGAGTTAGCTTGGGAGGTATGCTTCTTAGAGGGTGTGGTAGAGAACAGTGTTTGTCTATCTTTAGTGGGAGACATGACCAGATTAAAATCCCCACCAACTATCATAAAGGGCTGTGCTGAGTATTGGGGGGAATCAAAAAGGCCATTAAGGAAATCTATCTGACCGGTATTAGGGGCATATAGATTAACAATGGTTAGGGGGGTATTCAAGTAGAAGCATTCCAGGATGAGGTATCTCCCATGTGGATCGGCCTGGGAGCTCTTAACCTTGATGGGACATGTCTTTTTAACCAAAATCGCCACTCCTGCCTTGCCCGTAGAGTCAGAGGCAAGGAAGGAGGTGGGGAAGTGCTTGGAGGCGAATTTAAAAGAACCACCTGCCCTAAAATGGGTTTCTTGTATCATAATCACATCCGCACCGGAGGCCCTGAACTCCTTCAGGGCCATCCAGCGTTTACGTATAGAACCTAAGCCCTTTACGTTATATGACATGAGTTTTAAAGCCATGAGGATGGGCTGAGTACAAAAGCTTGAGTAAGAGGTAGATAATTGCAGAGCGACAAGACATAAATAACGATGGACCAGGTGATCGACTGACTACGAGAATCATTGATGTTAATCACCCTTAGGTAGCTGAAAGAAACTGGGTATACCCTGTATCGGCACAGCCAAAGGCTAAAAGAATGCAAACATTGCATTATCAATTTATAGAACTGATCTACAGAAATGGACGTAATAGGAGAACTAGCATTAAACAGAAACAACAAAAAAAAAATTAAAACAAACTGAAAATTTCGAAGGCCTGAGGGGTACATGTACCTCAGGAGACCCAGGATACAAACCTAGGTCAGGAGGGGTCGTGACCGGATGACCACCAGGAGGGTCTGTGTAGAAAGATGGGAAGGCCCATCTGCTCACCTTATGAACATGGTAACATTCAAAATGAGTTAACAACATAGAGTCATTGGTAGGAGAGAGGCCCCATGGGTTGGGGAAGTAGAGCTCTACCCTGAGCAAAGCAAGGTAGAAGTCAAATACAATATAACCAAAACAGCAGGTTCGTTTCTTTCAAATTTTCGAAAGGAACGGAATTGGAAACTGTATTGAGGGCTGGATCACGTAAGAGCCGACCAAGGGTTCAGGGGGGTTGTTTGGAGGTACGTAGATGTTGAGGTGTGGAGAAGCGCTTCTTGGGTTTGCTCCTCACGGGGGTCCAAATGCGGCTTGGGGTGTTAGGAAATGGGCGGGTCTGGGCTTCTGTAGTTTGCAGATCATCATCCTGAAGTGGGGGCAGTCCAAGGTTTTTAAGAAATGCTTCACTCTCTTGTAAGTCACGTAAAGTGTATTGGACTCCATTTTTAGATACAACAAGGCGGAAAGGAAACCCCCAGTAGTATGGAATCTTATGATGTTGCAAGTAGGAGGTGATTGGACGCAGGTTTCTCCGTTTGGCCAAGGTGATGGGAGAAAGATCACTGAAAATCTGCAACTTTGCCCCTCTGTATACAATTTGGGATTTGTTGCGTGTGGCTAGGGTTAGTGCCTCTTTACTTTCAAAGAAGTGGAACCGCACTATGACGTCCCTGGGCCTAGCTCCAGCGGGAGGTTTGGGACCCAGTGAGCGATGGGCTCTATCCAGGCGCCAATCTATATCCACCACCGTGGGGGCTAGAGTGTTGAAAAGGCCCAGCAGGTAGGTGCGTAAGTCAGGGTCCCCTACCGTCTCAGGGATACCTCTAAAGCGTAGGTTCTGACGTCTCTCTCTATTTTCCAAGTCCTCCTGTTGTAGCTGTAATTGGGAAACAGAGAGACGTAGG
>CM053026.1:786093007-786109873 GCA_028564925.1 Lithobates sylvaticus
TGACCTCTGAAGGGAAGATAAGCTGACTTCGGAAGTCTGTACAGCCTGGGGCTACACAGTACCATACAGTCAGAAGCCTTAAAGAAGCAGGCCTGTGGGAGGCAAAGCAAGCAGCCACGCTACACAGAGACACGCTCTGTCAAGCAGTACCGACACTAGAACGGTCTCTATACAGCAAGACAGCTTCTTCCCCGCAGCCATGTCTCACAGTAGAACATCTTCTTACAAAACACGATCACAAGCAAGCTCATCTAGGTCATCTGTCGCGAATGCAGCAGCTATCGCCCGTTCGAAAGCGGAAGCAGCAAGAGCCAGGGCCGCATTCGCAGACCAAGAGTTGCAGATGAAAAAAGAAAAGGCCCACCTTGAAGCAGAAAGGGTGAGACAGGAACAAGAGAGAGAAAAGGAAAGAGAGAGAGAGATGGAAAGAATACGCCTGGAAGACGAAAGAGCTCAGCAAGAGGCATCTCTGAAACTGCAGCAAGCTATCTTAGAAGCTAACATGGAGAAGCTGGCAGTGGAACGAGATGCTGCCGCCGCCATTGCAGAAGCAGAAGCTCTTGAAGCAGCCATCTACGATGAGCCAAGAGCAGGTAGCAGCATACCAGGCCTAGAGGAAGAACAACAAGATTCCTTGCAACGCACGTCGGATTATGTCTACCAGCACTGTGACCCAAGCAGCATCCCACAACAAGAAATTAAACATGATGTCAGGGAGTCACACCAAATCAAGCAGCAACAAGACGACCTTGGACCCCAGTACCACAGGCAAGAAAAATCTGACAGTGTTCCAGACGTTCCAGTCCCAACCAAACCTTCTACTCCACAAGGTACTCAACCTTCATACAAACATCAAACACCTGTCTTCACTCCAAAGGTGTATGCAACGAGCCGGTACGAACTGCCAACCGCATACAAGTTTGAGCCCAGAGAGCCTAAAGAAGAGACTTCTATCAGGTATGCCTTTACACCGCACCACAATACACCAGCAGCCTACCCCAATGCCAATCAGGCTACTGTAGACTTTGCCAAGTTCCTGGCCAAACGCGAGTTAGTTACCCAAGGACTTGCCAAATTTAGTGATCGCCCTCAACATTACAGGGCGTGGCGATCCTCTTTCCAGAGTGTTATCCAAGGTCTAGATCTATCTTGCAGACAACAAATAGAACTCCTTGTAAAGTGGCTTGGCAATGATTCTGCTGAACACGCCAAAAGGATCAGAGACATTAATATAAACCACCCCGAGATAGGCCTTACAAACATCTGGAACAGACTGGATAGATGTTATGGCTCACCAGAGGCTATAGAGAGTACACTGTTTAAAAGGATAGAAGACTTTCAAAAAATACCTAGCAGAGGTTACCAAAGACTCAGAGAATTCAGTGACCTATGTATGGAGTTACAAGTTGCTAAAGCGGAAGGTGACTTACCTGGCCTTTCTTATCTTGACTCTTCCAGAGGTATTAACTCCTTAGCTCAAAAACTTCCTTATGAGTTACACGAAAGATGGATTGCTCATGGTTGTAACTACACAATGTGCCCTTTCCACCATTTAGTGAGTTTGTGGACTTTGTAGACAGACAAGCAGGAACGAAAGATGACCCCAGCTTCATTTTTCCAGTGTCTTACATCACTTCTGCTGGCCCTAAGCAACTCAGAGCTCCAGTAGCAGTGCACAAAACTAACATTTCTTCCACAGATTTGCAGAGTCTCAGCCAGAGGATCAAGTCAAGGACCCTACGAAGTTCTGCCCTCTACATAAGATGCCACATCCTCTTCTGAAATGCAGAACCTTCAGGACAAAGACCATCCAGGAACGCAAAGCCTTCCTCAAAGAGAACAACATCTGTTACAAGTGCTGCTCTTCGTCTACACACTTCGCCAAGGACTGTAAGGTCAGTGTCAAATGCACAGAGTGTGACAGCACAGAGCACCACACAGCTTTACACCCAAAGCCTACTCCAAGAACCTTCCCACCTGTCCATGGTGACAAGGAGCAAGGCAGGGAGACCAAAGACTCTAGTACAGATACCACAGCAATCACTTCACAGTGCACTGAAGTCTGCAAAGGAAGTACAGGTGGCAGATCTTGCTCTAAAATCTGTCTAGTGAAAGTTTACCCAAAGGGACGCAGAGACAAAGCAGTCAAGCTCTACGTCATTTTGGATGATCAGAGTAATAAGTCACTAGCCAGACCTGTGTTTTTTGACATTCTAAACCTTAAAGGCCCCAGCAGCCCCTACTCCCTTAGGACTTGTGCAGGTACAGTGGAAACGGCGGGGAGAAGAGCTGACGGCCTACAAATTGAATCTATGGATGGTAAGACATGCCTACCCTTGCCGACCATAATAGAGTGCAACCAGATGCCAGACAACAGATCGGAGATTCCCACACCAGACGCAGCAGCTCACCAGACTCACTTGAAGCACATAGCACATCTCATACCAGAACTTGATGATCAGGCTCAGATAATCTTACTCCTATGGAGGGATATCTTGCAAGTCCACAAAGTAAGGAAACTTATCAACGGTCCTAAAAGTGCGCCATATGCCCAAAAACTGGATCTTGGGTGGGTCATTATAGGTGATGTTTGCCTGGGAGGTGCACACAAACCGGCATCTGTTAATAATCTGCTCACTAGTACCCTCGAGAATGGTCGTCCTTCTCTGTTCCAACCCTGTCAAAATCGCATCCTCATAAAGGAGCTACCGCACAACAACCCTGTACCTCTTCCTTTCCTAAGTTCCCTCTGTGACAGCAATGCCTATGACGATGACCAAAGCGACTTAGGACACTCAGTGTTCAGGAGAACAAAGGAAGACAACCAGGTAGCAATGTCCATTGAGGATAGGATCTTCCTAGAAGTTATGGAAAGCAGTATGGAGAAAGACGTGACTAATAACTGGGTAGCACCTCTTCCCTTTAGGCCACAGAGACAACGTTTGCCTAACAACAGGGAACTAGCATATAAACGCCTCACTTCCTTAAGACACAATCCGCAAAGGAAACCAGAGATGAGAGAACATTTCTTTTCCTTCATGGGCAAAATATTCCAAAATGGCCATGCTGAGGTAGCTCCAGACCTCAAAGACTCAGAAGAATGTTGGTACTTACCCATATTTGGGGTCTATCACCCTAAGAAGCCAGGGCAGATTAGAGTGGTGTTTGATTCCAGTGCCAAGCATGAAGGTGTCTCTCTAAATGATGTCCTTCTTTCTGGCCCTGACCTCAACAACAGACTATTGGGAGTACTTCTCCGCTTCCGCAAGGATTCAGTCGCATTCATGGCAGACATACAACAAATGTTCTATTGCCTTCTTGTTAAGGAAGAACACCGAAACTTTCTGAGGTTTCTCTGGTTCAGGGACAACAACCCCTCTGGAGACACCACAGAATACCGTATGAATGTGCACATATTTGGCAACAGCCCTTCCCCTGCAGTTGCTATATATGGCCTCAGACACTCTGCTAGAGTGGGAGAGTCAGAGTATGGGTCAGATGTCAGACAATTTGTGGACAAGGATTTCTATGTAGACGATTGCTTGAAATCACTACCCACAAATGAAGCCGCAATCAGTCTCCTCAAAAGAACTCAGGCAATGCTTGCGTGTTCCAACTTAAGGCTCCACAAGATTGCTTCCAACAGTAGAGAAGTTTTAGAAGCCTTTCCTGTCCAAGACCATTCCAACGAGTTAAAGGACTTAGATCTAGGCACAGACTCACTTCCCATGCAACGCAGCCTTGGTTTGCTTTGGGGTTTAAGATCTGACACCTTCACTTTCCAAGTAAACACAGAGGAAAAACCCTTTACCCGTAGAGGTGTCCTGTCTACCATAAACAGCCTATACGATCCTTTAGGCTTTGCAGCACCTGTCACCATCCAGGGTAAGGCACTACTCAGAGACTTAACCTGTGAGTCGCTAGATTGGGACCACCCTCTCCCCACCGACAGGAAGAACCTATGGCTAGAGTGGAAGGACTCACTTACAGCGCTATCCAATCTTAAAATTCCACGCCCATATGCACCTCTGTCATCTGCAGATGTTCAGATGCAAAGACTTTGTGTGTTTGTGGACGCTTCTGTTAAAGCAATTGCTGCTGTAGCTTACCTGAAAACCATAGACACTAAAGGACAAAGCCACATAGGATTTGTAATGGGAAAAGCAAAACTTGCACCAGTGCCTGAACACACCATACCCAGGCTGGACACTTCAATTGCAGAATTCTTGACTCTATCTAACTTTGTAGGAGCAGTGAAAGAACTGCAAATTGCTTCCGACTTGGACATCCCCAGTGTAAAAAGGTATTTGAGTAAGCAAGACTGCACGTGGATCTTCAATCCACCTCACTCTTCTCACATGGGAGGTGTGTGGGAGAGGATGATAGGCATAGCCCGCAGAATTCTTGACTCTAACTTCCTACAAGTAGGAACTGCAAGGCTTACTCACAAGTGTTTAGTGACATTTATGGCAGAGGTTACAGCCATCATTAACGCCAGACCCTTAACTTAAATTTCAAGTGACTCTGAAGATCCAATGGTTCTCACACCTACCATGTTGCTCACGCAAAAGACTGGTCTTGTAGGTACTCCAGCTGGAGAGTTTTGTGAGTAGGACCTTTACAAACGTCAATGGAGGCAAGTTCAAACTCTTGCCAATACCTTCTGGAGTCGGTGGAGGGAGCAATACACATCTACTCTTCAACTAAGGAGGAAGTGGCACTCAGAAAAACCTAACCTTATACTTGGTGATGTTGTGCTCATGAGAGATTGCCAGACACTAAGGAACATGTGGCCTTTAGGTCTAGTCACCAAAGTACTGCCAAGCAAAGATAATCTTGTCCGTAAGGTCGAGGTCAAGACCTTTCAACAGAATGAGGCCAAAGTGTTCTTGAGACCAGTGACTGAACTTGTTGTGTTACTTTCTACGGAGGACTCTGTTAGTGACGTCACTTGACGTCAGGCGGGGAGTGTTCTGCCCATCAGATGGATATATTCTGATTAACTGCATTTGTGTTGTTGTAAATGACATTTAATGTTGTTACTTTTTATAGGAATCATTTGCAGAGCGTAGGCGCCACCTAGCGTCCCTTTTTGGTATTGTTTCTATTGTGTAAATGTTGTTATTAAAGTTTATAACCTAGGAAGTACTTGGAAGGCAAAGTATTCTGGGTAAAGTCTCACAGGAAGAGACACATTCATCATGCTTTTCTAGACTGCAAGATGTCCTGTTTCAATCTCTTACCATCAATCCCTCATTGAACTTAAAAAGTGAGTGTTTACGGTCTCATATTGTACTGTGTATATTTGTCTTTGAAATGTATGCTAAATGTATGGGATATTGTACTTATCAAGGTTTATTCTTGTTATTTGTAGTTTCACCTAGCTTGTTCCAATAAACTGCGATCGAAGAAATATGGTATCATGTTTATGGGATAAGAATGGTTTAGCTGAATGTCCTTGAGACAGAACAGACTACCCCTTTCCCTGATGTAAGTGGATGTATGCACCTTTCCTTGTTTAATAAATGCAACAATTTTTAATCTGGTGGCGCCTCTCTTGTTCTCTTTTTTGCATGTATGAATGTGTGTCAGGGGCCCCAGGCTGCAAGTTCCCTGAGGGCAGGGACCGATGTGAACACACAATGCAAAGCACCCCGCAAACTCACGGGGCCACATAAATACCCAAAATAAATATGTCTAATATCAAAGATTATCAATATATAAACATCCAAAAATGTAATCAGAGGATATAAATATATAAAAACACACACATACTAAAAATGAACCTACAATAAAATGTACGCAGGGTGGGTGAAATGAAATAAGTTCTTCTTTTGCCCCAAGCCATGGGGAGAAAGCGACCATGGCTTGTTCTCTTCCGGTTTACTCGTCTACCAACGGCGCCGATTTAAAAATATATATATAACAGTATTCAGAATCGCTGATTTGGGCGATTTGAATACTTTTAGGGGAAAGGAGGGATTTGGGGTCTTTTAGACCCGCCGATCCCTCCATAAAGAGGACCTGTCACCACCCATTACTGTCACAAGTGATGTTTACATTTCTTGTCATAGCAAAAGTGATCAGATTTTTTTTTTTTTTAATGGATTGTCCCCGCGCAGCAAAGAAGATGCATATGTAAGTCGCGCTGTAAACAGTGTTCAGACCACACATGTGAGGTATCGCCGCGATCGTCAGAGCGAGAGCAATAATTTTAGCACTAGACCTCCTCTGTAACTCTAACCTGGTAACCGTTATTTTTTTTAAAGTGTCGTCTATGGAGATTTTTAGGTACTGTAATTTGTCGCCATTCCACCAGCGTGCGCAATTTCAAAGCGTGACATGTTTGGTATCTATTTACTCGGCGTAATATCATCTTTCACATTATACAAAAATATTAGGCTAACTTTACTGTTTTGTGGTGGAGATTTTGAAATCCATATTTTTTATCTCAAGGAGCTTCAAGGGAACCATTGTGAGGACTTTCTAGTTAGATTACCATGCCCCGTTTTGTGTATATATATATATATGTGTATGGTTTATAGGAAGATGTATACTAGAAGATGGGCCTATTTACTGTTTTTGGTATCTCAAACACACCAATGTGTTGGTCTGCTCACTGCATAGTAGCTAAGTTACCCTATTGTTCGTAGAGACGGTCATTTCAGACATAGTGCCTCTTCCTGATCACAAGTCCTTGAAATGCTAATTCATGTTATATCAAAGAGGGCTGACGGTTGTAAATCAAGAGATAATTAAACAGGTACTTAGGTTTTCAGACACAGAGGCACCAGAGTTGGCCTCTTGTTGGTGTGGGAAGCATGCTTCTTGAACTGGGCTTGGAATTACAACCAATCAGAATTTGAGGCAACTCAACCAATGAACATTAGGCTGCAGGGGTAGCCAATCAGGATTCAATGCCACTTCTGAACCAATGAGGTGACCCTGAGTTTTGATTGGTAGGAGAGGGTTATTCTAACAACATAAAAACCAACAGCTTAGGGATGCGAGTTCTCCTAAGCCTCATGGACTGGACCCGTAAGATTCCTGTGTAATGGATTCCCTTATCTCTCTTTACTTTTCTTCTATATTAAGATTTTGCCTAAGATTCAAGTAACAGCCTGTGTGTCTCCATTGTAACTATATCCCCTTTTTGCATTACTTATCTTTGTAAACACTGGTAACACTGCATTTATAACATCTCTATACTATATTGGGTAATCTCTGATTATTCTAATCTTTCTTTTCTGTATAAATAAATGTGATTGTTATTCTTTTTACACTGTTATCATTCCTTATTGGTTTCATGGGTTATAGATGCAACCGCATGCTTTGATTCATATAGATAAAAGGTTTTTATCACTTATTTTATGTATAGGTAAGTATATAAGTGAGGTAGGTAATAATAGCCATGTCAGATGGTGCCCCCTGTGTGAGGAAGTTTAATGTTTGGGGTGAATGCGATTTCTTGTATGGAGGACAAAGCTGGGTTTGTGTCTCCCATTGGAATATCCAGACTAAAAAAAACTTATCAGAACTTTCCTGTTTACCTTTTGTCTGTATTAATACTTTAATGAGACTGATTTTGAATAATGTGTATCTATAAAATGCAATTGTACGTGCGAATGATAAGGGCTCCATTTGGAATCTTGGAGACGGTGGGAAAGGATAGGTGCCTCTGCCAAAAAGCAATTTCGGTTGACCCTTTGAATGAGATTAGGCCAATAGTTGTGATTGAAACACACCGGTGGACATAGCGCTACGTTTCCACTTTTGCAACTCCAAAGTCACATGATTTAGAGTGACTGTGCGGTGCGACTTTGGTGTGGCTTTGAATGCGACTTTGATCCAAATTTACACTCTGGGTAGGAGTCGCATCCGGAGTCACATAGGAGTGGTGCAGGTACCTTTTCATAGTCATTGCAGCTTTGAGTTGCATAGATTGGGACTGGTGATATTGAAATCAATGAGCTGCGACTTGTAATGCGACTTTGTGTCCAAAATTGCATGGCAAACTGCATTAATGGAAACAGAGCCTAGGTCGCACGGAATAATCTTATGTGTATGAATTGGGGCTGCAACTGACGATTGTTTTCATGATCGATTGGTTGGCCGATTATTGTTTTGATTAATCGGTTAATGGCCTTGGGAGAAAGGTTGGTGTATGATTTGGTTAACATGTGGAGTTTGAAGAAAGAGGCGGTTTGTTCTTAGATATCTCTATGCAGTGGTGAATGTAAATAACCATCTATATGGTTAGGGAGCAGGGGGTCTGGTCCACTCTGGGAGTGGCAGACAGAAGACATATGCTGTGTGTAGTGTTGGGGGATGTATGTTGTGTGTAATGTTGGGGGATGTATGCCGTGTGTACTGTTGGGGGATGTATGCCGTGTGTAGTGTTGGGGGATGTATGCTGTGTGTAGTGTTGGGGGGATGTATGCTGTGTGTAGTGTTGGGGGGTGTATGCTGTGTGTAGTGTTGGGGGATGTATGCCGTGTGTAGTGTTGGAGGATGTATGCTGTGTGTAGTGTTGGGGGGTGTATGCGGTGTGTAGTGTTGGGGGATGTATGCTGTGTGTAGTGTTGGGGGATGTATGCTGTGTGTAGTGTTGGGGGGTGTATGCCGTGTGTACTGTTGGGGGATGTATGCTGTGTGTAGTGTTGGGGGATGTATGCTGTGTACTGTTGGGGGATGTATGCTGTGTGTAGTGTTGGGGGATGTATGCTGTGTGTAGTGTTGGAGGATGTATGCTGTGTGTAGTGTTGGGGGGTGTATGCCGTGTGTAGTGTTGGGGGATGTATGCTGTGTGTAGTGTTGGGGGATGTATGCTGTGTGTAGTGTTGGGGGGTGTATGCCGTGTGTAGTGTTGGAGGATGTATGCTGTGTGTAGTGTTGGGGGATGTATGCTGTGTGTAGTGTTGGGGGGTGTATGCTGTGTGTAGTGTTGGGGGATGTATGCTGTGTGTAGTGTTGGGGGATGTATGCCGTGTGTACTGTTGGGGGATGTATGCTGTGTGTAGTGTTTGGGGATGTATGCCGTGTGTACTGTTGGGGGATGTATGCTGTGTGTAGTGTTGGGGGATGTATGCTGTGTGTAGTGTTGGAGGATGTATGCTGTGTGTAGTGTTGGGGGGTGTATGCGGTGTGTAGTGTTGGGGGATGTATGCTGTGTGTAGTGTTGGGGGATGTATGCTGTGTGTAGTGTTGGGGGGTGTATGCCGTGTGTAGTGTTGGAGGATGTATGCTGTGTGTAGTGTTGGGGGATGTATGCTGTGTGTAGTGTTGGGGGGTGTATGCTGTGTGTAGTGTTGGAGGATGTATGCTGTGTGTAGTGTTGGGGGATGTATGCTGTGTGTAGTGTTGGGGATGTATGCTGTGTGTAGTGTTGGAGGATGTATGCCGTGTGTAGTGTTGGAGGATGTATGCTGTGTGTAGTGTTGGGGGATGTATGCCGTGTGTACTGTTGGGGGATGTATGCCGTGTGTACTGTTGGGGGATGTATGCCGTGTGTAGTGTTGGGGGATGTATGCTGTGTGTAGTGTTGG
Organism: Lithobates sylvaticus; assembly: GCA_028564925.1. Taxonomy (NCBI): domain Eukaryota; kingdom Metazoa; phylum Chordata; class Amphibia; order Anura; family Ranidae; genus Lithobates; species Lithobates sylvaticus. The sequence continues at coordinate 786,102,553 of CM053026.1, forward strand.
GGGATGTATGCTGTGTGTAGTGTTGGGGGGTGAATGCTGTGTGTAGTGTTGGGGGATGTATGCCGTGTGTACTGTTGGGGGATGTATGCTGTGTGTAGTGTTGGGGGATGTATGCCGTGTGTACTGTTGGGGGATGTATGCTGTGTGTAGTGTTGGGGGATGTATGCTGTGTGTAGTGTTGGGGGGTGTATGCTGTGTGTAGTGTTGGGGGATGTATGCTGTGTGTAGTGTTGGGGGGTGTATGCTGTGTGTAGTGTTGGGGGATGTATGCCGTGTGTAGTGTTGGGGGATGTATGCTGTGTGTAGTGTTGGGGGGTGTATGCTGTGTGTAGTGTTGGAGGATGTATGCTGTGTGTAGTGTTGGGGGATGTATGCTGTGTGTAGTGTTGGGGGATGTATGCTGTGTGTAGTGTTGGGGAATGTATGCTGTGTGTAGTGTTGGGGGGTGTATGCTGTGTGTAGTGTTGGGGGATGTATGCTGTGTGTAGTGTTGGGGGGTGTATGCTGTGTGTAGTGTTGGGGGATGTATGCTGTGTGTAGTGTTGGGGGATGTATGCTGTGTGTAGTGTTGGGGGGTGTATGCGGTGTGTAGTGTTGGGGGATGTATGCTGTGTGTAGTGTTGGGGGATGTATGCTGTGTGTAGTGTTGGGGGATGTGTGTAGTGTTGGGGGATGTATGCTGTGTGTAGTGTTGGAGGATGTATGCCGTGTGTACTGTTGGGGGATGTGTGTAGTGTTGGAGGATGTATGCCGTGTGTACTGTTGGGGGATGTATGCCGTGTGTAGTGTTGGAGGATGTATGCTGTGTGTAGTGTTGGGGGATGTGTACTATGTGTGCTGTGTATACTGTTGGGCGGTGGATATCATCAGACTCAGAGATCAAATTTTATATTTAAAAAAAAACAATGTATTCCTTTAAGAAGGAGGTCATTTTGGGAGCGTTCGTCGGATCGATGTTTATTGATGGGAAGGTTTGGAGATAATAGGGAACTTCTCGGTCAGAGGAATTTTCGGGCGGTGTGTTTGGGGTTTTTCGTTCAGAAATTACATTGACTTTAAAAACAGAATGTTAAAGACAAGTTGAAATTTCAAACATTCTTTCATTCGGTGAATGTACGTGGATTTTCTGTCTCTGTGTTCTCATCTGAGGGTTGATCGTGTGGCCAGCATGGGGCTCGGTGCAGCCTATGCAGTTTTGCTTTTGATCTGTTTCTGCAGTGCTTGTTGCTGTGCGTTTTGATTTTTACGCACGTGATTTTGCTGCGATTTGCATTTTTTCTGCCCAGTTTGTTGTAGGTCAGATTGGAGGACACGGGTTGCTGCAGGGGGCGCATTACATGCTTTTCTGCAGTTTCTCCATTAAAGTGTGTTGAACCAAAAAGGCACCATTTTGCGTTGAGGGAGGAGTCCCTGACCCTTTCCAGGTACGCTGCGGCTGAAGAGAGCATAGATGTGAACGTGTCTCATGGGAAGCCATGTAGGTGACCTGTGGTGCGTTTCTGCAGGAAGCTCCAGAGGGAGAGGCACATGGGTGTGAGGCAGGTCTAGGACCTTTATTACCATAATGGGGTTGGCCCTTTGTGGTGCAGGGGGGAGCGGATAGTCACTACTGTAAGGGGTTCATTCTTTACTGTAGAACTGTGAAAGTTATATTTACGTTTGCGATTGTTTGCTCTTTTCGTACAATAGAGGTGTAGCGGTGACACTTTTACTAAGTGTGCGCTATCGGTGCAAATTTAGTTTTTCCTCAGAACTGTAATGGAGTTCTGAGGGTTAATTGTACAGGTTTTGCTTTGGCATCAGTCTGGCTGGGCTGTACTAGGGTTCTGCCTGGTGATAGGGGCAGTGAGGCACCCATGACAGGCTGAGAACCAGGCCTGGTTGGACGTCTTAGGTACCAATCTTTCCCGGAGCCAATCAGTGGGCACGTCTGGCCCGCTGTGTAGTCTGGGAAGGGGTATTTAAGGTGCTGAAGTCACGTGCTCGGGGTTCGGCTGTGGCTTCAATTCCTGGTTCTGGTCCGGGGTAGCCCCGCGAGGGGTCCCGGGCCTAGGAGCATTTGCCTTTCCGCAATCATTGGTCAATCCTTCCAGCCCCAGAGGCCCTCATGGTCGGGGGTGGGGATCCGTCCGTTCCCGAGTCTCTGAACTGGCTAGTCCGAGGCCCAGTAACTGAAGGAGGATTCGGAGGTGTCCTGGTGTGCTCTCGGTATTGGAGGGACACGGCAACTCGTACAAGTGACCGGGGGAGGACTCTTCGGAGGAGGGCCAACAAGCTGGCTGCTCGGTAAGATCCTGGGAGCTGAGTTGTATGGACACTAAAGAATCCACACTTCACACAGGATCACCAAGAAGGCTGAGAGATCCGGGTACTGTGAAAAGGTTCCTACTTATCTTCAGTTACAATCTAGTCTGTGGCAGAGACTTTGAAAAGTTTTCAGATCACATGTTGGCTGCTAGATCTCTGGCTAGAGGTTTATCCGGCAGTGAAGCGCCCAGCTGTGAGTGGCTACTCTCTGGGTAAATTAGAGACATTCATTGGATGTCAGCAGTTCAAAGTGCCTGAGTTTATCACCCGTGTCCTCTATTCCCATCAGAGATTGTGTTATGTTGGATGTTACCCTGCAAAATAAAAACCTTGAAAAGGACTTTTATGTGTCAGCATCTGAAGTCACTGGGTACAAACCCTGGGAACCCCTAGAAATTCACCGACAAGCCACGAGGAGGTAATTGGTAAGCCCAGAATGTCAAGGTCCCCCTCAGGGGGTTATGGCCACTACAGAGGGCTCATTTTGTTTTTTAACCCCATTGCGTTTACTGGCCGATTGATCGATTGTGAAGGTAGTAGTCGATTGATTTTGTGGTCGATTGGTTGTCCATTAATCGTTTCAGCCCTAGTATGAATCTGTCTCTTTGTAAACTGCTAACTGTGGATGGTGAGCTTTGTAATTAGACCTGTAAACATTGTAACTGCTACAAATCCCATTGAAATTCGGCGTGCCTCAGTGGACTGCCTCCTGTACTACAAGCACTCATCAGGGTCCTGAGGATCCAAGTTTGTGATAATCATTCTTCAGATAACAGAAGTAATAGCCCTTCGTTAAGCTTTTCTTTTAGAATACTTCAGAAAAGTCCACGGAGGAGATTGAACTATTATAGTTTGGACAATCTCCGGGCTCATTTTTGTTGAAGGACTATAGTCAGGACAGGGAACATTAGGAGTAGTACGCTAGCAGCCCGCACAGGCCGCGTACAATAACCGGGAGGCGGGGCCGGTTATAGTGATAAAGACGCAAACAATAACCGCTCCGAAAGTAAAGCGCCGCATTCTCTGTACGCAGAGCCCGCCGAAAATATTGTTCTGACAAGTAGTGAAAAAAAAGCATCAACATTGACGGGCGGGACCTGTCTACCCAATTCTTGGCCAGAGAGTAGCTACCTCTGAAGTAAAGGCAACCTATAAAAAGGTGGGGGAATCAGTTCAAGGTCCATCGTCCGTAAAGGATGGGAAATCAAATCGCTTCAAAGATGGCGTCTAACCGCGGGGAACCCTACCACCCGACCCCGAAGGAAGAGGTGAGAGATAAATATGGGCCTTGGGTTGTGCAAGATTGGGATCGCTGGACTCCAAAGAGGTATTGTAAGAAGGGTTAAACTTAATATATGGGAAGATCCGTACCGCGCTCGTCACACAAAGATGACACGGCCATATGAAAAAGAGACTTTATTTATATGGATGCTGGAGTCAGCGAATAAATCGGAGGAAATGAATGTTATTACTCTGGGATTTAAGGATCATTACAAACAATGGTGGAACGTAGGGACAAGCGGAAACCATCACAACCCCCAACAAGTGGTGAGAGGGATTTTCGGGGAGACAAGGAGCAGTTGTCGGGACTTGGGCCTTATACAGTGGCCCCGCCCTTGTCAGCGGAGTGTTCCGGGGCCGACGCAAAGGGAGAGCAGCCATAACACAATTCTTTTTTCCTTTTTTTATTATTTTATTTATTTCAAACATAATACAAGCTCAAGTACATACATAATCTACGGAAAAAGAAGAAAAAAGGATAAACGTATGTTGTCAGGTCTATATATACCCAGAGCACCGTTTTATATCATCCAGCAGTAAGTTCAATCGATTTCTAATATAATTCCTATTCAATCCAATATCCTTCATACTGCACCCCTTATATTCTCAAGCCTGGCCGCGTCAGATTGTTCCTTTCCTTTTATTTACCATTATTTATCAAATAAACTAAACAAAATAAAATGAAAACCAAACAAAACAGAAGAGGAAGAGAAAAAAGAGAGAGAGAGAAAAGATTAAAAAAACAAAAATGGAGTCTATCCATGGGGAGCCACCTCTAATATACCTACCTCCCTTAAAGGGGAGTTAAAGTGGTTGTAAACCCTTACAGACCACTTTGACCTTCATGTAAGTCTAGATTAAGGGTCACCTGTAGGTCCAAGAAATATCTCCTAAACCTACACGGTTTAGGAGATATTTGCCAAAAGACAGGCACCGCTGTCTACGGGGCATGCGCCATAGACAGCGGCGCGCAGGCGCACTGAGTGCGTCGCTGTCAACGGTGATATGCCGCGAGTGGCGGCTCCCGTGTCCATGCACGGGAGTGACGTCATCGCGGCTCCGTCGAAGGACAGTGCCGGAGCAGGGAGACCCACCAAGAAGATGGAGGCTCCGTACACAAGGGGGCAGCGGTGACATCGCTGGCTCCTGTGTCAGGTAAGTGACACATAATGGTCTACCATGCGATGCGATGCGATGCGATGCATACTAGTCCATTATGCTTTACATTTGCAGGGAAACAAAGGAAGTAAAACCCATCAGGATTTACTTCCTTTTTAAGTAAAATCATTAGATCTCTACTTTAACTATTCAAATTACCATCAAGAAGGGAACTTCCTTCTTCCGAGCTCAAAAAAGTATTCCAAGGAGACCAGGTGTCAGAATATCTCTCTTGTTGATGTCGTGTAGAAAGGACCAGGTCTTCTAATTGGCTGATTTCTTTCACATCCCGATCGTCGGCGGTGACGTTGATCTCCATGGTAACGGAATACAAGCCTTTGCAGCGTCTAACAAATGACGTATCACCGATTCACTACGTCTCTTTTCTGGTATCTGGGATACGTGAAAGAGAAAAAAGTCCGGATCTTCTGGTATCCTATAATCTGTAATAATCTGCAGAATACGTCCAATCTCTGCCCAAAAATTCTATAATTTAGGGCAATCCCAGAAAATATGCAGCGTAGTACCTCTATCTGCCTGACATCTCCAACAAAGGTGCGAAGAGTCGGAACTTCTTCAGTCAGTCTGGTGTTCTATACCACCGGGTAAAGATTCTATAATGAGTCTCTTTCACACCGATCGATGATTCTTGTGTAAACCTCACAATTTGTGGTTGTTGTGTTATGCTGAAGCTCCTCCCCAACTCACGTTCCCAATTCCCGAACACAAATCAGCGGATCATTTTCTAGAGGAGATAACAGAGCAATGGATGTGGGTAGGTCTGACCTCAGGGGGACACCCTCCACACCTAAGGTATGTACCAACAATGCTACTAATCCACTTGTCACCAACAATGTTCCATTCCTGGTGTTTCTGCAAAAAGAAATCCTGGGAAGGTGAGTTCTTATAACAAATTGCCCCCATACAGGCGGGGGAGGGGCGAACGAAATGGGATGGATCTCCGAAGAATTTCAACCTCACCAAACAGATGTTATGGGTTTAAGAAGAAGTCCAGGTTATTATAGAAGACATGCTGATATGTGTGAGGTCTAGAGGTCATCTCTGACCTGATTGTGTGTGTGGTGTATACAATATAGATTGTGTGTGGGTGGAGTATACAATATAGATTGTGTGGGTGTGGAGTATACAATATAGATTGTGTGTGGAGTATACAATATATATTGTGTCATGTGTGGGTGTGGAGTATACAATATAGATTGTGTGTGGGGGGGGGTGGAGTATACAATATAGATTGTGTGTGTGGGTGTGGAGTATACAATATAGATTGTGTGTGTGTGGGTGTGGAGTATACAATATAGATTGTGTGTGTGTGTGTGTGTGGAGTATACAATATAGATTGTGTGTGTGTGTGTGTGTGTGTGTGTGGAGTATACAATATAGATTGTGTGTGTGTGTGGGTGTGGAGTATACAATATAGATTGTGTCTGTGTGTGGAGTATACAATATATATTGTGTCATGTGTGGGTGTGGAGTATACAATATAGATTGTGTGTGTGTGGAGTATACAATATAGATTGTTTGTGTGTGTGTGTGTGTGTGTGGAGTATACAATATAGTTTGTGTGTGGGTGTGGAGTATACAATATAGATTGTGTGTGGGTGTGGAGTATACAATATAGATTGTGTGGGTGTGTGGAGTATACAATATAGATTGTGTGGGTGTGTAGTATACAATATAGATTGTGTGTGTGGGGGGGTGTGGAGTATACAATATAGATTGTGTGTGGAGTATACAATATAGATTGTGTGTGTGTGGGTGTGGAGTATACAATATAGATTGTGTGTGTGTGGGTGTGGAGTATACAATATAGATTGTGTGAAGTTCTCAGATGCTGACAAGCCCCCCCACCCCCCCCCCCTTCTCTCCGATCAGATCTGTGGGAATGCTGAGGCCCCACCCCCCCCTTCTCTCCGATCAGATCTGTGGGAATGCTGAGGCCCCACCCCCTCCCTTCTCTCTGATCAGATTTGTGGGAATGCTGAGGCCCCACCCCCCCCTTCTCTCTGATCAGATCTGTGGGAATGCTGAGGCCCCACCCCCCCTTCTCTCCGATCAGATCTGTGGGAATGCTGAGGCCCCCCCACCCCTCCCTTCTCTCCGATCAGATCTGTGGGAATGCTGAGGCCCCACCCCCTCCCTTCTCTCCGATCAGATCTGTGGGAATGCTGAGGCCCCACCCCCCTCTTCTCTCCGATCAGATCTGTGGGAATGCTGAGGCCCCACCCCCTCCCTTCTCTCCGATCAGATCTGTGGGAATGCTGAGGCCCCACCCCCTCCCTTCTCTCCGATCAGATCTGTGGGAATGCTGAGGCCCCACCCCCCCTTCTCTCCGATCAGATCTGTGGGAATGCTGAGGCCCCACCCCCCCTTCTCTCCGATCAGATCTGTGGGAATGCTGAGGGAACTGTATTGATCTGCAGATGATCTGAGCCAAGATCTGTACAATGAATTGGAGGGACATTTCCTACAATGTGTTTGTTCTCCAGAGTCAGATCTGCGAGAGATTTTCTGGTGAAGTTTTATGATTTGTAGATAAAAGTTTTATTGCGAGTTG